>JAZKJV010005291.1:0-314735 GCA_037367405.1 Ottelia alismoides
TTCACATCGACGATAATGTTCCCTCCTTGTGTGGAACACATGACCGATGAACGCATTTTGGGTTTATCAGTGGGCATGCAAACAAACTGCGATGAGGAAGGGACCTCACTATATATGTCTATGGACATATTAGTCATGTACTTTCTATGCCATCACATTAGTGACCTCAAGTCATATATCGGGTTGCTAATTCATCGTGGTATGATATTATCTTGCTAATGGGACACAAGAAATACGGTGATAGAAAACTTAGAATAGGTATTCAATGTGGAAGATCATTTTTTTCTTAAATACTTATGAATTTAATCTTTTAAGTTGCAGACTTTTAAGATTCAAGTAGTGGTAGTTGGAAGTTATGATTTACATCATGAGCATTGATGTTGTATAAATTTTAATTTTTTAAATCTTTTAAATTTTAAACCTTCTTTGGTCTCATGTGTGATAGGGTGTGGGTATTCTATGGTGAAATATGCTGGAATCCATGGAAGAGTATTTGGTGTAATTTATTTTTTTTCAGTTTTAATGTGTTCTGTTGATTTTATTATTAATATCTTTTCCCATGATATTCTAAATTACAGACATGTGCAAAGATGAGGCCTTATGGGGAAATACTCAAAGACGATGGTGGTCGTAAGGATTCTTATTTTGATTTATTCCTGAACCATCTACGAGAAGATGGAAAATCATATATAATAGAGATGCAAGATCTCAAAAATGATTTGATAATCGTTGTTAAATATGAGAAAGATGATCATAGTGATAAGTACGAGGATGACAATGAAGATGAGGAGAAATCTAGTATATTGACATATCAGTGAGTTCGTCGCAGGATCATCATCCACTATCCACGGAGGGATGTCAAAGCAGAAAGAGTAGAGATGAGAAGCAAAGCTAAAGGGAATGAAAAGGGGGAAGCGTATCCTTCATTGAGGGAAGAAGTGAATGAATAGTTTAATTATTGTATAATTAGTTTGGACAATATAACGTAGAGTAGTTTACTTTGTTGTTTAACTGCTTTGAACGATTTAAGGTGGAGTAGGTTTAATTTGAATTTCTCAGCATTACTCTTTTAGAACATTTATTGTAATCTGATATATAAAAGGAATGTCTATTTTGATCTTGATCCTTCTCTATATGAGGAAGAGTATGTGTTGATATAGGTACTGAATATTTAATGTTATTTAATGTAGGGTAGAATGAAGGTCATATAAGTGGATAACTTTTTTACTGCAGAGAATCAAATGGGATGGTCGTGACTGTCCCCTCAGAGATAATTATCTTGTCTTGGAGAATAATAGAGGATGGTCCAGTGAAGTGCCGGGACGATCGTGACACTCTCCTATGGTTTAGTCAAAGGAGACGGTCTCAACCATCCCCTTTAGCTCTAATAGACAGGACAGTCGCGACTGTCCCCTATGCTTAATTATAGGGGACATTGGTAAACGTCGTCCCGTATGGCAAATGAGACGCGATTTGTAGAGACAGTCCGTCAACCATCCCTTCTGATCAAAGGGATGGTCTTCCAATCAAAGGGGATAGATGTTGACCGCCATCTATTCTATACTTCCCTCTAGTGATTGGATTGTCCTATAAGATCTATAGTGCTCTATTTGGTAAACACCAATCCTCTTCTTGGAGAGGATCTTGAGCACTCTAAATCATCACAGTGAGACTGAGCAAGAAAATCCATGAACTGAATGAGGTTGTCAATTGCAAGCGAGATATCTAGTCTAGTGATAGTCAAACTAATTTACGCCACGAATCCTGCAATTTTACTACTCTTAAACAATTTTTAGAGATGAGAATATGTGTTTGATAGAGAGATGATAGGAGCCCAACGTAGGCAATTGGGTAAAATATGAGGGGTCATGTTATAAAAAACCCTATATGAAATGGCCGAAGTGGCGCCATCGTGAAGAATGGACAAATTAAGTATTAGACAACACCACTCGATGCATGTGGACATGAGTTTGATCGTATTGATGTCTTCTTCACGATCTCCATTCCAACTTCCACAATTGCTTCGTATTAGAAGCCGTTGATGCTCGAAATCATGCTGACGTTATTAGACACCGCCATTTTACATGCATTTGCTTAGTTAAAGTAAGAGCAATCACCATTTGATAGTGATCATTAATTTTCCACGTATGACTCAACAGTCTAGTGCCGTCCACGCATCGTTGATTAATATCTACGTATTAAATCTACTATTATAGAAAAATATGTGTACGATACATTATTTTGTACATAATTCCAATTGATTTTGAAAAAAATTGTGAAAATCAATTGACATCAACATCATCATCATTATTAGGGATATTTACACCCATAACCCTGAGTAGTTCCGTAATTATCCCAGATACCTTCAATAACTATGAATTACATGAGAAACCCCGAATAGTTATTTCGTCTCCACATGCATAAACCTTCTGTTAGTTTCAACCATTAACCCACCATACCGTCGAGTTAATCTAACCTAGCATCGATCCAATGGCTAAAATTAAACCATACGAAAAAAAAGACGACTCGTAGAAGGTGCTGGAGGACGACAGCGTGATGAAGGGCTTCATCGGGAAGCAGGAGATGGAGGAGGGGAGCTTCGTTAGGAGCTTCAAGCAGGGGTGCTTCGTCGGGGGATTGTAGGTGTTCCCTACCTCCAACCCTTTCCACCACCTCAGTCGTCGCCCACCAACCTCCTAGCACGAGAATGGATTTCGGGAAACATCAAGAAGATGGGGTATTTTTTTGGGAATGTGATTTTTGTTCCAGGGTAAAATTGTGTAAAACGGATAGAATCTGTCAAACTTAACGGCATAAACTGATAGAAGTTGACACATGGTTATGTCATGTAAGGGTTAAACAATATTCGAGATTCTGGTTGTAATTCGCAATTACATAAGATTCTTGGAGGTAATTATGAAATTACTCAGGATTATAGGTGTAAATACCCCTTATTATTCAATAAAATTAGAAGTCCCGCCAATTATTAATATACGTAGATAAAAATCCACGACACCGAAAAGGCGAAAACACAGGAATGGCATCACCCGTAATTAACATCCAAAGAGAGGCCCTGATACGAGTGGTGGGGTCGAGAACAGCAGCGCTGCGCTGTCGTGGCACGTTCGAACACGTCGCCTTCCGGCTTTTCTAGTCCGGAAACGGAGAGGGGACCCACGGCGTCCTCGGAGGCATCTAACCGTCCATCGCGAAGTTAACGTCTAGGATGCGGTATCGGCGCACGAGGAAACGCCGTCGGCGAGTGGACGTCTCCGATAACGACCTGTCCACATCGCTATCTCTCTCTCTCTCTCTCTCTCTAATTCCCGATTCATATATTCCTTTTGTGGGCACCGGTCTCGAAATTGCAGGGTGCGACACGTGGCATGCTTGGGTAAATTATAAAAAGATCGTCAACTTTCGTGGATAAATTATTCAACGAATACTTGAACTGTGTAATATTAATGTGCATTCAATATACAAATCAGTGAATTATATGTAGCTTCTTAATACGACAATACATTAGGAACATAAATACTTGTGAAGCAGACGTTATAATTTTGTACTTTTTCGTGCATTGTGCATTCCAGAATAGTGCAGTTGTTCTATGCAGATGGATACTGAGATACGTAGTTTTCATGTTCATGTGCCCGATCTCAAACATTATAGCACATCCCTGCTGAAAGATATCCCACGTCGATTTTTCCTCTCCTTCAAACGGGGAGTCATAATCAAGTGATTGAGACAGATAAATATTGCCATTTAATATCGATAATCAACTGCAAAAATAATAAAGGGCCTTAGATTATTCGTGCATAAAGTTCACTGGTACACGCCCCGAGTGGGTGGGGTACGATAACATCTATAACTAGGGACGTAAACAGACGATACATATACAGATATAGGTAGTACTATATCCTTATCTATCTGTTTCAAAATATTATGGATACGGATACGGAAAACGGATATCATACGGATATCGAAAATTGAATATCGTATCCTTAAATACGGATAAGGATTCGGAATCGGATAATCATGACTCGGATACGGATATTTAAAAAACGGATACGGATTATCCTATAAATATTAAGTGTCTCCTCATACATTTAATTAGAAATGACATCTTTACAAACTTGTAATTTATAGATGACTAATCTTAAATTCAATAAACTTACAACGTAACATAATAAATAAGAAAGTAGATTAAAAAATTTAATGAAACAAATTGAAGAGCATATAATAAAATTGTATGATGGCGTACCTCTGTTTTCCTTCATTTGAATTGTTTCCAAAATATATGTAATACATGTAACATTGTAACTAACTAACAAGATAAATGGTATATTTCGTGAGTCGACATTATGATAAATTATAAAGTTACTTTTTTGACATTTCATTATGAGGTATAGTTTTTTGTCAGAGCTACATTGAGGCATGCAAAACTTTGGTGAAGCTGAAATATTACTGAAAATATGGATAATATGGATATATGTATCCGTGAAAAATACATACATTCGTATCCGGAAAAAAAATTCTATAATGGTATCCGTATCCGAATCCGTATCCGCAAAAAATTAAAATTAGTATCCGTATCCGTATCCGCTAAAATCCGAAAATGAGTATCCATATCCGCTTAAAAACGGATACGGTAGCGGACGAATACGGATATATCCGCATCCCGTTGCATCCCTGTCTATAACGATCTAATTATTATTTATGGAAAAACAATCTAATAAAAAATTTGATTAATTATTCTAATCATATCTTTTAAGATAATTATATAAACATATTTGTCTCTGATCCATATCTATTTCTGCAAACAGATAAAAACGCACAAGATAAAAACGCATAATGTTAACCTTATATGTAATTACAACGAAAATTTAAAAAAAACATCCAAATTCGTTTAAAAGTGAATACAACGTAAACGAATACGAACATATTCGAATATGGATTCGTATTTGAAATTTAAATTGAATGTGACTTGAATATACCCAAATCATTTTTTATTTTGTCCATACCAAAATATAAGAGAATATTTGTTACATGTTTATTTTGCATATGGGAATACATATCTAAATACCATTTTTATTTCTTTAGGATATTGACACATATATCGATGGATGCAGATAGATATATAAGTGTTTCATTTTATTATTGGTATAGATATGGATTCTGTTTCAAATTTAACATGATAGGGATACCAATATGATAATCTCATTCTTAATGAGTACTAGGGTCCATACCCGTGCTTCGCACGGGTAAAGGATATTAGCAACAAGAAAATTCCATGTAGATAATACACTTTTATAATTATTTCACATCCATTTAAAAGCTGAGATGATAATAGATGAATATGAACATATTAATATTCAATTGAATCCTTGCGTAATTATGGTAGTTAACATATAAAGATCATCTTGTGAAATAGTTAAGGATCACATATATGCATTGGAAAAGAGAAATAGGTCGACGATTATGCTATACATTACCATATATTCTAAGATTAGCATACATACCTTGAGTTAATCGCAAGTTCTTAATTAGTCACAATTAAACTTGGATGTATGGTAGGATACATTAATGTCTTATTAAGCACACATATATGGTAGGATATATTAATGCTAAGACACCATCCTATCTGGGTAAACAGAGAGGCAGCCACGTTTTATTCTATGATGCCATTCTACAGGCTAGTCTGCCTGAAGACATAATGAGTCCACATATATACATCTCTTACTAAATAGGGATTTTATCACTTGTGCCCTCCGAGATATCGCAATATCAGTTATGCCCCTATCTTTTTGGTAATATCAGTTGTGCCCCTCACTTCTTGCTATTTTATCACGTGTGCCCTTCGGGTTAGTGACCGTCCATCTACAGTGCAAACGGACGTTAACTTTGAGGACATAAGCGAAATTATTTTTTTAAAAAAGGTTATGTGGTCATTTTATACCCTCTTCCCCTTCCTCTTCTTCTTCCTCCTCCAACCTCCTCCTCCTCCCTCTCCGCCCCGAGCTCCCCGCACCCCCTCCCCTCCCCGGCGCCGCACCTCCTGCCCCCCCCCCCCCCCCCCCCCCCGCACCTCCTCCCAGCCCGCCGCCCCCTCCCCCTGAAGGTTGGCATCCTCATCTTCATCCTCTTACCGAGGTTGAACAACATCAACATTGCCAGATATTTGATCGAGACGGACCTCCACCTTAGTCGAGAACCTGGAGATTAGGGATTCACATGCTTAGATTAGGGATTCACATCTAAGCATACGTATGGAGAGAAGCACCAAATCATTGAAGCTCGAGCATCGGGAAATCGGGAGCACCATCAGCATTAGTTGGAGACCTAATCATTATACCAAAATAATTCCATTGCAATCATCACTGCAGAACGATTACCACTACTTGGACCATTTGAGTTGATTGGGGAAGAACAAATGAAAGACTCGGGACTCGCAGTTCCCTCGTGTGCTTCGCCGATCAGTTGGTTCCCTCGAACTGGTGCTCGGAACTCGTGTCCAGTTGGTTCCTTAGACTGGACGTCGGAGGATTTGGAACCGCTCGGAGGTTGCCGTTGGTTCAGTTGGTTTCGGAGCTCGAGGGAGGAGATCGGGGTGGACTGTGGCGGAGGTGTGCGTGGCTGTAGAGGGGGAGGCTCAGGGGGCGGCGGGGAGCAGAGGGCGGCGCACGGCAGGGGGAGGCCCAAGGGGTAGCGGGGAGCAGGGGGCGGCGGGGGGGAGGCCCAGGGGGCGGCGGGGGAAAGCGGGAGAGGCGGAAGCAATCGGATGCGAGGGCGGAGGCGCCGCCCGTGCCGGGATTGGGGGTGATGAAGAGGTTTGCCTCCGGGAGGAGCTGTGCGTTGCTGGATGGAGATCCGGACCGTTGGGTGGATTCCTCCTCCGTCCCACTTCCCCGGCCCAAACTTTCCTCTACTTTTATTCTGACCATAATACCCTTCTTAACCACACCATGGTTTGAATAAACCATGGTTATTTTAATTTTTTGACGGTCAATCTGACGGAAGGGCACAACTGATGACGGAGCAAGAAGTGAGGGGCACAACTGATATTACCAAAAAGATAGGGGCATAACTGATATTGCGACATCTCAGAGGGGCACAAGTGATAAAATCCCTACTAAATATAATAGGCATACTTATGTTAGACTCACATGGAACAGATATACTATAGGATATTAGTTCAATGTTTAACAGGTGACAACACATATTCTTATAATATCATATATGCTTTAAATACACGATTTGTATAATGTATACATTTGACAATGCCTATGGTGGGATGATTATAACATGTTTCCATTACAACAATAGCAAGTAGGAACCACAAAAAGTACCAAGATTTTGGAAGAATATGTTAAAGATAATGATTACTGGGACATTATGAAATCTAATAACTCTGTTGTTATACTGCATAACTTATAAATTAAAAGGTAATGTATTCTCGACATGGATTCCCATCTTCCAACCATATCATTTGTATGAATGCTTAACCCTTATGTTGTATCGGTGCAGGAATAATCTATCAAAAATTCAAATAACTAAATAAGATATCCATATGGAAATGAAAATATAAAAACGATGATATGAGATATGAAAATGTCCAACTGAGATAGAAACCAATTTTAGCAAGTTGCTTACATGGTGATAACTCTTTCAGATAGAAGAGAAAATGTGAATATACCATACATATAAGTGATCTCACATGTACCTCATGTGTAAAATTCTCTCCACGAACCTGCAATCTAGATAAAAGATGGCTTTTCAAATAAATTTACATTCACTTGGTCAAATTAAGTCATAGATCAACGGCAAGCTTTCTCCAAACCACGTGTATTCCCTGTAAGTGGGATGGTGAAACATAAGTATATTCCGCATGTATAAAGCACCTAAGGAGGAATAAAAGTTGGAATAAGCATAACAACCAAACTTTGGACCCATTCCAGCATTCTGGCAATATTTTGTCAAACTGTTATTTCCCATACCGATTTGACCATCTTCCCTAGATTTTTTTGTGTTCACTTCTCCTCTATTTGTGTCCAATGATGTTTTTTACCTCCAAGAACAAATCGCTTCCTTTGATGTAGTGCTTTCTTCTGACTGGACATTGAATCAACTGCTATTATAACTAGGTCCTTTGACTATGTAATGGCACAAAAGAATCCTTTCCAGATCCATTTTGATTGCAATTGTATCTCTACTCTAGTTACCGAATACATCCTTGATGTTTGTATTTTCCTCTGCAGCAGTCCTTCATTTCCTGTTGAGTTTGTTCCGGCTCTGAAGGTCTAGCAGATGTGTCACCTTTTCAAAGTTCTTTACTGTCATGTTGCTTGGTTGAGTTTCCCGAACTATCTCTGCCTCATCCATCGTTTGTTGAGTTTGAGCTTCCACTTTGTTCCCTCCCTTTAGATTCATTTTGAGCATTCTATTCAGCATTTATTGCATACTTTACGACCCAAATCTATTCCAAAATTTGCTAATTTCCAATCTCAATTTTGGGGCTAAACCTTCCAACCGCGAGGAGCTATGGGAGGTCGAAATTTGCTAATTTGCGATCTCATTTTGGGTCTAAGCCTTCCAACCGCGAGGAGCTATGGGAGGTCGAGTGGTGAAGGGCGGAGAAGTGGTGATGCCGGAGGCGGAGGGAGAAGGAGAGGGGGTTGCGGAGGAGGACAGACTGCCGAATGGGGGTCCATCCAGAGGAGGGCTGGAAGGAGGGGTCGGACCCGACAGATTAAGCAGGTGAAGGTGGCGGAGGAGATGGATAATCGAGATGAACGACGAGTTGGATAGCGGTGGGGGAAGGCGATGGGATTTCTGGAATTGTCAGAAATGTTGAGGGCATTTCCGGAATGACGAGAGGAGACGAGGGATTGGGAGGGTAAAATCGGAATTGACGGCTGGAAAGTTAATGGTGTTGACGCCCTTTAATATATATATATATATATATATATATATATATATATATATTATTGGATGGGTATATATATATTTATGTAAAATATCAAGACATTTTTTTGTGTATACAAATAGAAATAGGATATTTAACACACATATTTGAATAAGGACTCGGGCATTGCACGTGTATTAAAATTTATATAGATGGAAAGTTTGAAAGATAAATCGAAAGAAAAGTGTGCATACACACGAATAACTTTGTTGGTAGACAAAGTTAATGATATCAGTTAAATATAATTGCTCAATTCCTATAAAATTTATCATAAAATACTATAGTATTAAGTCGAGTAAAATATATTTTCCATGAGATGGGAATTGAAAACAATTACTCTCACAAAAGGTTTGTGAGTGGTGTCAATTGTAGTGTTATCGTTAGGTGAGAAGGAAGTTGACGAAAATAAACGATGAAGATATTTATTGATAAAGAATACTATTTTATTCTTGAGAACGCGCTATTATAAATGTTAAAATGCTACTATTAAGTGTATTGTTAAGAAAACTTGCAGTATTAATAACCATAATAGGAGATATACATAATAAGTGAGTCTTGCTACAAATATAACATGTGCTTCATAGTACCATGCTCGAAGTTTTCAATAGATCATTTGCTAATTAGAGTTGGGATGAACTCACAATTGTAGTCGTCCATCCACAAGATTCAATCCTAAAAATAAGAATCAATTTTTGTAATGGAAATAAACCAAAAATCATAAATTAAAATATTTCTAAAAATAGATTTACATTTCTGGAAAGGGGAAGACACATCTATGCTAAACATATCGTTTCATTACAAAGCATGGAGATTGTTTCGTTCCAATGCAAGGAGAGAGGTATGTTATCATTTTCATGATTTAATCGTTTATTTCTATCACAATTTTGTTGTTTTAATGATTTTTTGACTCTATCATCAGGGTTTGTTTTGGGATCAAAAAGAGTGAGATGATGAGTTCATAATATTTATTTATGAATGTTGCATATTTTTTTATCATAAGCAATTTTTATTCGAGAAGTATTCTTGAAATATGAGAAAGTTGTGTTCATAATATCAAATTTTGTTCATTTTAATAAATAATCTGCAGTCTTAATTAGTTTTTTATCGAAGACATTTTGATTTCATATAATAAAATGTTAGAGTAAATACAATTATCACTTTTCATATATTACTTCGAACAAAAACTGAGTTACTGATATATTTGCTTGATTTACTTGTAAGATATTTTATGTTACTATTGCTAACATAATTATTACTTTTCATGCATTACTTTGAAGATATACTGAGTTACTAATGTATTTACTTAATTTACTTATAAGATATTTTATGTTACTATTGCTAACACAATTGTTACTTTTCTTGCATTATTTTGAAGATATACTGAGTTACTGATATATTTACTTTAATTTACTGATACGATATTTTTATTTTACTATTGCCTACACATTCATATGACAGACCATGATATGTAGCTAAATAATAATGCATATAATTTACTTATAAGATATTTTATGTTATTGTATGTGTGAAATGGATTATTTAGTAATCATTGATTATAATAATGCATATGACAAAAACCATGATATCTAATATTTTTAGCTTCCATCATACAAGCAATACAAGCAGTCAAATCGATATGTAGCTAAAGTCCTATTTATATTTGTGATTCTCGATATCAACAACTATGATTCTATGTTAAAATTCATGTGTATATTTATATTATGTAATAAAACAAACTCTTTTTGATGAGAAAGAGGGTGAGCTCCCGAGGTCGGAGTCACCGCAAACCATTATATTAATAAAAGAGGGGATACATAATACATTACTTTAACTCCCAAAAATTTAAGAGAGCCTTACAATGAGACATAACATTTTCTGGATAAAACCTCTAATTATTAAAAAGGAACTCATTTCTCGCCAGCTAAATTGCCCACAACGCAACAAAAGGTTTTGCAACATCATCAGATGTGTTGCCTCATACTTTCCTTACCCCCTCTGAAAAGTTCAGTAGACCACTCACATCTACCCATGAGATCGTCAGTTCTCTCCAAACCTTCACTATGGACTCACAGGTGAAGAAAAGATGTTATAAGGTCTCTGACTGCTCCCCGAACCAGTCACATGTAACATCATGAATACCCTAGATCCTCGCAGTCCTGTCCTTGTCCAAAAGCTTGTCCCTCCTCAGGCACCAGAGAAAAACTTTTATCATGTTTGGTATCCTACTTGCCCAAATAATCTTCACATCCTTGCACATATCCTGATCTTCACCTTCATCATCATTTCTCAATTTGCTATACAACTGTTTGACCGAATATTTATTACCCTTACATTTGAAATGATCTCTGGTTTGGGAGAAATCATCTGGGAAAGGGGACACAACTATTTGTCTTACCAAATTTTCCCACCTTCTATCTAAAAGATCTGCAGCAAAATATGGTCTCCATTCTCCAGAATTAGCCAACTCCCTCAAGGTGGCCTCCTTCGAAGTTGTCAAAGAAAAAAGTCTAGGAAAACGCAACTCCAAAGGGCTTTCCCCCATCCAATCATCCCTCCAAAACCTGAAGCCTCTCCCATCTCCCACTTTCAGCGTTAGTCTAATCAATACAGATGTCAAACATCTCGTACCCCTTTCCAAAGGGTTGACTCAAAACGAAGAGTTTATGCCTCTAAAGCTCCTTTCACCTCGTAAATTCTTTTCAACAATCTTACGACCATGTCCATAAATGGGACCCATATGCGCAATACCCACTTTGCTAATAACATCTTATTTATGCACACCACATCCCAAACTCCCAAACCGCCCTATTCGTGGATCTCATGATCTCCTCCAATGCCACCATATGCATGCTCGACTTCTGTTGCTTCTCATCTAACCAAAAAAACCTTCTCTTTAGCTTTTCAATCTTCTTTCTCATTCCCATAGACATCATCCTAGTTGAGATAAAGAACGCGGGGATGGAGGACAGGACATGTTTCAGTAGAACCAACTTCCCACCCCTAGATAAGGTAATCACCTTCCATCATGCGAATCTGAGTTCTATCTTCCGGATAACTGCCTCCCAATGTGATGCTCTCGGTTTACCTGCCACCAATGGAAGGCCTGGGTAGGTAATCGACAGGTCGCCCAACGAACAGCCAAGCAGCTCTGCTGTCCTGGTATGATCCTCATTTTGTAAGCCCTCACATGATGCTGAAGATGTCCAGCAATGGTGATGCACGACTGCTCATCTCATTCGAACCTCCCAAGAAAAGTATCGTGTTGTCCTTGTACTGCAATAACGGCACATAAATCTCGTATAGACAGAAGCCTTCACACCACTCTCCATCGATTGATTTCCTGAACAAGACCACCAATGCTTCTGCTACCCAAACAAAAAGCAAGGGTGATAATGGGCATCCCTGTCGAACACCTCTTTGTGGCCAGAAGTATCCAACTTTAGGCCACCCATTTACTAAGACTGAGAAAGAAGTTGTGATGATACATCTTTTCATCTATGCAATCCAGCTCTCCGGGAACCCTCTTCTCCTCAGCGATGACCACATAAACCTCCAGTCCACACTATCATATGTTTTTGCAAAATCTATCCTCCACAATACCTCCTTTGCATCCATGTGTCTCCATTGTAAATAAATTCCTGATGTCTTAACCAACCCATCTACCATTTGGCATTCCAGAATGAACGAGGATTGACCCTCCAGAACAGTATACTCCATGACCCCCTTGAGCATGTTTGCTAGCACTTTTGCCATAATGAATTAAACTTCATTCAAAAGTGCAATTGATCTGAAATCCTCTGCTCTTCCCGGGTGATCTTTCTTTGGAAGCAAAAACAACATAGCCATGTTAATCTTCTCGAAACCCATGTTTCCTTCTCTAAATTCTTTTAGAACCTCCACGATCTCTGCCTTGAGAAGATCCCAAAATTCTCTGTAAACATGTCCGGCCCCGATACCCCATCCACATTCAGTCCCTAAACTGCATTCTTCACTTCGCTCTTCGAAAAGGGAGCCACCAGCATCTCCACCTGTCCAGGTGTCAAAGTCTTCACCCCCCTTCTCTAGCCACCCCCAACCATCCCCTTGCCTTCTTCGTGATGCCTCCACAGAAAATCCTCTCAGTGCACTGCCAATTTGCATTTCCCCAGAAAACCTCTGCCTCCCACCTCAATTTCATGAGTGTGGTTCCTCTTCCTTCTGCCACAAGATATTGCGTGAAAGAATTTGGTATTTGCATCGCCATCTCTTAACCATTTCTGCTTGGACTTTGTATCCATTTCACCCCTTCTTTCTGATCCTCCATCAGAATCACGTCCAAAAGCATGGACCTCTCCACCATCTCCTCATGATCCAAGCCTCTCAAATCGTCGGGATCAACCTGATGGACTACTTTTTCCTGAGTCATTCCTCTCTTTTCCCTCCTCTTCATTCTCATCACTCTTCCATACTCCTTCAGGAATGACTTAAGCAGCGCCAGTTTAGCTGCCAAACGAGTTATCACCGAACCCATCGGACTCTAGCTCCACCATTCTTCCACCAACTCCTTGAACCTATCTTCCAGCATCCAGGACCGCTCAAAGCGGAAGAACCTGTCTCTTTCCTCCTCATTAAAAGACTATATAATAGGTGTGTGATCTGAGTGAGCCCGCGGAAGAGCCCACACCCGTGATAGCAGAAACCTCTCTACCCCAGCAATGGAAAGTAGAAATATGTCCAGTCTCGATCTTGACCTCATGTTGAGCCAAGTATAAACACAACCTACTGCATGTATAATTGACAGCCCCAAAGAATGTACCATCTCCAGAAACTCCGCCGATCCTATATCCCTTCACCCTAGGGCAGTCATCCGGCAGCAATGTACGGTTGAGATTCCCCCACCAGCCAAACCCCCGTCATCTTGCTCAGAGTACATCTGCATTGAGTATGCCTCTAAAGAGCCCCTTCCACTGTCATTGGGCCCATAGACATTCATCGTCGTAAAGGCGAAGCCATCTTCCCTATGCCTGAGACGAACCGAGAGCGAAAAGATGGGATTCCAATCCCCCACCACCTCAAAATCATCCTCCCTCCATCCTGTGATCAGTCATCCTCCTGTGCCCTATGCCTCCATGATTGCAGCTTGAAAACCATGTCCAATGCCCAATTCGTAGACAACCTCTGCCAAATTGCAAGACAAATTCGTTTCTCGCAACAGGAAGATGCCCACTTTTGCCTCACGAATTAAATTTCCAACTCCCATGCGCTTTTTGGGTCAGCCAAGATCCCTAACATTCCACGATAGCAGCTTCATTAAGAAATCACCACGTTCCTCCTAATGGAGTGCGGTTGAACCACCCCCAAACATTATGCAAATCCGCGATCTAATGGGCTAAAGCTGTTCGCCCTTCCCCAGGAAGAAAAACCAATTGTCCGTTGCTGAGATGAGAGTTCTTGCTGCTCCACTTTCTCCAAGATCTCTGCCCTTCGCCTCCTTCTAACCGACTTCAACCCGCCCGTTTCTCTCACAAAACACTGAAGTTTGGTCCACTAACCGGCTATGAGGCCTCCACTTTAGACCTCATCTCTGGAGCCCTATCACTAGTCGCCACCATCTCTAGCTCCATCCTTGGCTGCAAGGTATAATCCATCCTCCCCTCTTGGCCAAATCCCTTCCACCCCTCCACCACCCCCTCCGTAGACTCCCCGACATCGCTTATATTAGTGTAAGGTCGACATCGCTTTTGAGATGTGCCATGGGATCAGAAAGTATGCATAGCATTCCCATAATAACACATAAGGAGAGCTACAACAACCTTTTTTGTGATAACATAAAAATAATTCCAATCCAAATGTATCTTGTACGAATCTTGAACACGAGTTACCATCACAGGATTATTATAAAAAAGCATTATATTTTTATATGGAATTTAGAGCACCTATCACACACAAATTAAATGAATACGTTATCTCAATCATGACGAGTTTTACATTACTTTGAAAATAATATTACTTCTAAAAGTAGAAATTATTTTCTGAATTCAATTATCACTTGGCGGATATGCTGTAATTTAAAGTATGAAAAAATAAAATGGGAATTTTCGGATATGAACAAAAAACGAAGATGGGTAGAAGAATGAGATGCTCGTCCGTGATAATGCTGCCATTAAAGTATAAAGGGTAAAAATGGAAATTTCTCAAATCTAAAATTAATAATGAGGGACACTAAAAAAATTGAGTTATAGTGACAATTTTGAAAAAATCCGTTACTAAATTAACCGTTGTTAAATATACAATGACGATATTATTCATTGTGAAATGAGTTTTTGTACTCAAAATTAGCAACGAATATAATATCTGTCCTTATATCATTAGCAAAGGTCCACATAGCGACGTTTATCCGTTGCTATTTTCAAAATTTTAATTAATCGTCGCTAAATTTTGAACTAAAAAATAGCAACGATTAGTTGATATTTTGAAAAATAACAACGGATAAACGTCGCTATGTGGACCGTTGCTAATGATATAACGACAGATATTATATTCGTTGCTAATTTTGAGTACGAAAATTCATTTCGCAACGAATAATATCATCATTATATATTTAACAACGGCAAATTTAGTGACGGATTTTTTCAAAACCGTCACTATAGATCAATTTTGTTATAGTGGGAGCAGCACTAGGGATGCAAATGATCGGATCCGGATACGGATATAGGTATTATCATATCCTTATCCATTTTCTAATACGAATACGGATGCAGATACGGATATTGACGGATATTAAAACTATCTTACCATATCCTTAAAAAACGGATACGGATATAAAACGGATATTGATCGTACACGAGTAACGTTAGAAATACTCTAGAGAATTAATTTAAATATATAAGAATTGGATGGAAAACACATGATATTAATTTATTAAGTGTGTTTCTATCATAAAATTTATATAAATATGGTAAAAGGAGGTAGAGAATTATGTTATATATGATTAAAAATAAATATACGACTATATTTATATATGAAAACGGATATACGCATATGGATACGGATGTTTGCGGATATCAAAACGATATCCATATCTGTATCCATTTTAAAATGGATACGGATATTGATATCAAAATCTCTATAAAACGGATACGGTGACGGATCGGATATAGATATATCCTTATCCGTTTGCATCCATGAACAACACCCCTGCTTAATAGGAAGTAACAAAATTGAAGGGTCCTAACGATAAAAAATGGAGAATCAAAAGGGCCAAATGAAGAATTTTCCTACAGCTGGAATGGCATTGAATAGATGGATATAATTCCCTATCTGAAATAAAGACGACGGCCCCAGTTCTCTATTATGTGTATCATCATCATCATCCAACTGTGGATATATATCACATCCCACTTGTATTAATTCCATATATATAAATGTATGGGAGACGAGGGTTTCGAATTTCTAAAAATAGGTGAATTTAAAATATTGAAAATAAATAGAGATATATACCCACTTGGCCTCTCGTTGATGGGAAATGGCATGTTTTGATAGTGAAATCCCATGTTCTGTCTTGCTCTTATGTTAATTTAATACAACTCTCCTACTGGTGTACTATTTTTAGTATATTTGCAGTGCACTCCATGTAATAGGCAATTCAAATCATGCATCGTGAACTAAAAAGAATTTATTTTGATTTAAGTGATCATATCTTGGTCGCATCATCTATTATATCTTTACTTACAACACCAGTAATACGTGCGAAATTGCGAATTCAAATCCCAAAAATCCAACCATGTGGATTGAAGTGTTGATTACTCCACTGCATATCTACCCACTTTAACAAAAATCTGATGTCATGTGTTACTTTATCTTAATGGTCAAAGATCCAATCAACATTTAAGCAACTTAAATCTCATTGAAAAAAGAATCAAACATTTGATCATTCAGATAAAGTGACAAATAACATCGTATTTTTGTGATATATGAGAGATACATAGAGGATTAACTGAAGATTCAATCCATAAAATTGGATTTTTGGATTTGAATTCGCAGCAAAATAACAATTACAACACCTACGTTGTAATGATTTGTGCATTTCATGGGTGCATGGGATGGGTGAAGTGTGGTTGCGAAGGTGGTGGTGGTACCGTGATGGGTGGTGGTGGGAGAGGTGGGTGTGAAGGTAGGAGAGGATGGTGGCGATTAGGGGTTGCTTAGGGATGGGTACGAGGTTGGTGGTGGGACTAGAGAGTGGGGCATGACTGCAATTACCCCAAAAACACATGAGTAGGATGACTTGGTGGGTCTTCAAATCCAGTGATGGGGGCTTAAAACATCTCGCTATTGATCATGTGACTCTAGGTGTGAACACGTGCCGAGCTCAGGTGCAGGATTATCGGTGTTCCAACTATAGGGATTTCTCCTCGTATGAACGGTTGCTATGAGAGGATGGAGAGGATCGATGATAGGGGTCCTACCTCATATCAATGTTCATATGAGGGGGAGAGGGACAATCGAAGGAAGCATGTACTTTATCTCTCCTTCTCTTCGATTCTTCATCTTCAAGTGTCACTGATTCAGACCTTGTCAACCAGATATAATATCCAGCTATGACTTTTGGACTTGTGGATGAGATTTCAACTTCGGACCCTCATGTAGCTTTGATTACCTACAAAGGGGGTATGTGGTCTTCATTGTTATCTAATCTATGTGACAAATCTTTGACCATGCTCATTTTTTGTGGGATTTTATACCCCACTCTCCTACTTTATATCTCAAGGGTTGATTGGTCCATAGATTAGGAAGACTCGTAGCCATGGAAGCTGCTTATTTCTTTTTTACCCTTTCTATTATATATTTGGGGCAGGACGAATTATACCTATTCACCACCATAGTCTTCAAAACGCCACCTATGGCCTTGATCTTGTTGTCTACGACTCACTTGCCTGATCAAAACTCCCATGTATTCGATCAGAATCAAGGTAAAGATATGGCTCTATCTCTAGAGGGGTCAAAAGGAGGAGGAATATGATGAACCTTTTTCCCTTTCCACATCTTATCTTCGTGTAGCTGCTACATGCTCGACTGAAATGGTAGAAGGTTCTAGCGGAGTGTTGATCTCAGGCTTCGGCTAAGATAGGGACACTAGGCTTAGGTAGAACATGGATGGTATCCAAGTTCTTACTGTGGAGTTCTGTTGTGAAGGTGGAGCTTCAGATGCACTACTCCGGTGACGAGGGAGTCCAAATGGTAGTACTTCATATTAATTGAGTGAGGAATATGCCTTTAAGAAGGAAGTTGTCAATGTGTTGGATAAAGGACTTGGAGATGAAGCCTAGGTGTTTGTATGATGCTCCGATACTGGATAAGCCTTAGTCGCTCTTTGAATGGTGCTCGGATCTCATGCTCCTTGGAGGTGCCTGCAAGAGTAAAATGGGGAGGTCGAGTTGTAGTGAAGTTCGACTAATGTTACGCTAGAGAGATAAAGGTATGCGAATGAGGAGCTCCATACTGAGCAATAAGAGATGGATATCGAGGTTCTGGGGAGTTTGGCCAGATAAGAAGGGTTGCAGAGAGTTAAAACATGAACTCAGAGAGGTAAAGGGACAGTGAGGTGAATCAGAGGGTATGTTGGGTTTAACTCAAGGAGGAGGAGAGACTCAAGAGAGATCAACATATGAAAGGAGCAGAGAGAGCAATATATGGAATTAAGGACACAAAGTAGAGGAAGAAGAAGAAGGAAGAGTAGGGGAACAAGAGGGGAAAAGAAGGAGATAAAGATACAATACCCCGATATGGGTTCGCTAGAGGTTGTTGTAGAGCTAAAGAATCTCTTGGATCCGCGCCTTGAATCACACTAGAGTAATGGATGATTGTTGTCACTATCGAGTCATCTCGCTAGTTGTCACCAAGCATAAGACATGGTTGGGCTCTCCTGTTCTCACAGAAGGCAGAAAAGTTCGAATGAGAATATGTGGAGCTTTTATGAGTGAACATTTAGGTGGCGGGTAACAAGGTGAGAAAGGTGAAGGTTGCTGGTAGTTGGTGGAGAAGGAGATGTGTGTTGTGTAAGAGGTGAAGGACTGTTGCCAATGGTGATCATGGAGGAGATAATTGTAAATAAGAATGCGAGGGTGAGGAGAGGTGTTGACTCGAGCGGGTCAACACTCTCGGTGAAGTGGTGAGCCTATAGTGGTTAGAGGATGAGTGAAAGTGGATCAACGAGCATTTAAGCCACGTGGTTGAGTTGACCAAGAATTGACTCAACTGAAAATAAAAGAAAAAAATAAAAAGAAATGAAGGATGATTCAAAATAAAAAGTGGTCTATATAATCTTTGTAGATCTCAATTAGTTTACAAGTTTCACAAGGACTTCAAACCAAAATAAAACAATTGTATGAGAATACATAAATTTTAAGGTATTTTATAGGTATAAAATGCATGATTTTAATGTTTTATATTTTTTTGATATTTAATTAATGTTATATAAAATAAATTTTAACACATATTAGAAAAATATTACACATTAATTTATTTCTATATTTTAAATTATTAAGAAAAAAGTTACATTTAAAAATAGGAAAATGAGTATGTATATATTTAGTAAGGTAATATATACAAAGTCATAATGTACCATTTTTACAGCTTTTATGTTTTCTAGTTTTATTTTAATACATTTAATTATAATAAAAAACTAAATGAAATGAAATAATTTAAAATGGATTAAATATGTAAATAAAATAATAATGTAAAGTTAGTAATAATGTACAATATATATACATGTTGGACCCGAAACCAATTTTTACATATGAATTCTGATTCCTTTAAGTTTAATTTTATTTTGTATATATTTTTATTTACATCAAATAGAAAGTGGGGATGTCCTAAGAGACTATATGAGAGAGAGATATTCAACTTTATAGATTTTAGTCTTCTGAACTAGGATTTGGATTTATTTGTAATATCTACTAGTTATTCTTTTCTAATATTTTTTTGATTAAGGTTAGTTATATGTATATAAAGGAGCTTGTTTCATGTAATTTGGAGTTAACATGAATTCATTTAAAATTTGTGAATTTTATGATTATATATAAATGAATATATATACCAGTTTTAAGTCCTTATTTTTGCAACTTTTATTTTGATTTATTTAGCGAACTTTATTCACAAGATTTTTATGCACAATTAGTCAATATTACTATAAGTTTTTATTTGTTTATTTCTTGTTTTTAGGGAAATTTATTATGCATTTATTTTAGGATTCAATGTAAAATTTTGATATTAGTTAATGAATTACAAATTCAACATAGAGCTCATAGAATCAATAAATATGAAATCTCGATCTTTTTTTTAATATTTCATCATTATTAATTGCACAAAACCCACTTCATGGTATTATATAAAATGACATTTTCATTTGCTCTCATGTTAGCATGCTTCTAAACAAGTAATAAAATCATGCCTTGTTAAGAATGTCTTGAACATGTGAAGTGTGTTTCACAACTTCATGTTTACATATTTTAAATTTTTGGATACATTTAAAAAAGTGTGTTCATTTATTTCATGCATGTACAACTATATTAAAATGGTAAACTTCGATTGTACATCTGCGTTTTCTCTTTTACATTAGTGTTCTTTGTTTACAATTCACGTTCATTATTTGCAACTTCATGTTCATTTTTTATGACTACAAGTTCAGTTTATGTTCATTTTTTTACAACTTCGTAATTTTTTACAACTTCAAGTTCATTTTTTATGATTTATGGTTTTTTTACAACTTCATGTTCATTTCTACAATTTTATATTTGTTTTATACAACTTATTGTTGATTTTTTATAACACCGTCCTTTTTTTTCACTAACAAAGATCATGGTCATCCTGTCCACAAAGAGTGAGAGATCTTCTCATGGGCTTCTTGTCCATGGAATGACGTCCTTCTCAATGTGATGTCTTTCTTTTCCTTCTCCATGGCATTGACCTTCTCACACACAACGATGACATTCTTCTCCACTTGGTTCGAGCATCACCCTCATTTTTCTTATCCTTTTCCTCCGCCTAGTCTGTGAATCACCATCGAGATTCTTCTCATTCTCCTCCACGACGATGATGTTCCTCTCCATGTATTACTCCATTGCAGTTGTCATACATTGGGTATTGATATTGCTGGATAAAAAGGGAAATCTTGATGATTGGATTCCAAATTGATACAAAGAATAAAAAGAAAGAACTTATTAATATTTAACTGACTGGTATATAAAGAAAATAAATGGTTGGATTTCAAAATCAGTTTATACATTCAAAATAGTTTGAATCTCTGTTGTCGCATGGAAAGCCAATTATTGGATCATGTGATCATCATTTTACAAATGAGCATTGTGTTAATTAAAAAAATCTCTATCTGTAATGAGTTAGTTTACATTTTATTGGTTGTTCTTGATGATGTTCATTTTATTACAATCGTAAATGTGATACTACTAAGATGATATATATATATATATATATATGATAATATTTTTGACAACATTCACATGATGATATTTAAATGCTATTCACATCATTCCTAACAATAATCTCTCATCCATCACACCACCATCCTCAGTTATTTCCTATCGAATTTATCCTCCTAGTATTAATATATGTCGTAGTCATATAGAAAATGGGTAGACATTAGATCCTTTCAACGGGGTGTAGAAGAATTTGTTGCCTTCTCATATTCTGTTGGTCCAAGTGTTGTGGATATGAATGGTATAAATATATGTCCATACAAAGTATCATCTTCCTGAATAGAAAGTAAGGATGGTGTTTAATTGCATCTTGACAAAAATAGATTAGTAATAGGATATGATGTATGGTGGTGGTGGCATTGAGAAGTTGTAGAAGATACTACTGACCAAGTTTCAACACATCATATTGGAAATCCTATTTTTGACACAGTGATGGGTGTTGCTGGTTTGGAATTCAACATGGTCTTCCTAATAACGAGGAGAAAAATGATGAAAATATTTATGAGTTCTTAAAAAAGGAAGAGGAACCATTTTATACTTGTTGTAATACATATTCTAACTTGTCAACTGTTTTAAAGTTGTTAGTGATGAAAGTGGAGCATAATATATCAGATAGAAACTTTGAGGCAATATTGGTAATTTTGAAGAATATATTTCCTGAAGATCACGAGTTACGTGCAAATTTCTATTAGACAAAGATGATGATGAGAAAGATGGGTCTTGCAGAGGTAAAATTGACACATATGCTAAAAATCATATTTTTCAATACGAGGAATATAAGGATAAAATGGAATATCACGAGTGCCATGACTCCATATTCAAGCAATCATCTAAGAGAGAAAAAGATATACATCACAAGGTAGCACGCTATTTACCGTTAACCTCTGGGATTGATGTATTTCAATATTGTAAGGAGACAAAAAAAGAATGATTGGCATGCAGACCATGTTACGAAAGGGCATACATAACACCCTATAGATTTAGCGTGTAAATGCATTAATGGCTTCATTTTTATGTTCGTACTTGGAAAAAATAATACTCATATTACATTGTGTGTGCGATTGTGTGTGTGTAAGTGCGTGTGAGTATGTGTGTGTTGGTGTGTGCATAGGTCCCTTATAGCACTCCTCCACTCCATTACAGTTCTCTGTTGCTCATCTTTTGGAGGACCATGAGTAAATTTATACTGCGGATGTTTCCTTTAGAGGTCAAAGGAGGATGGGTCGTGCGGTTACATAAAACGATGATGCTGAAGTAATGATTTTTGCGAATATGCGTGAGAGAACACGCCACTGTGAAGAATACTTTGAGAGGATCATTCTTCTTTCATGGCAATAGTAGGGAGCAATGTTCAATGTTATTTTAATACAATTGAGTATATCGACATTCTTGCCTCTCTGAGGAATTCATACAAATGCAAGATAAAGAGGAGGCTAAGAAAAATTAATGTACTTTTAGGAGGCATGCAACATATGTCTCCTAGGCATCTTTGTTGTAGAAGTTCTTGATCCAACTTATATCCCTTTATATTTGAAATATGATAATATATTTTGATGGTTACATCTAATCTTACCTTAGTTATTATCAGAGAGAGTGCAGGTGGTTAGATGTGGATCTGAATACAAGGAAGCTCTTAGAATCCTTATTGCATTACCACCTCCTGTGGTCTCATTTTTTGGTAACCTTTAAAAGGTATAGATTTTTCTATCCCAGATTGAACCATGCATAGGATTTCATATTGATTACGCAAGTTGCTATGTTCATGCCCTTACTTTTCAGTATCCCAAATTTCTATTCGGTTACCATATCGTATGTGGATCATGCAAGAGAAGGGTTTTGGGGGGGAATATGAAAATATGAACTTCCATTACATGGGTGGATGTAATTGCCCTTAGATTGACAATTACTTGCAAGGGTTTGGAGTCATTGATCACCAAACTTTGGATGCACAAATTTTAATTTTAGAGGATTTATCCTTGGTTGTCGCTTTTGTGGATGTGGACTTCTTGGGAACAGGGGGCGTTGTTATCCCAAGAGTGTTCAAGTTGCGGTGGTTGATTGAGGCACGAGACTTCATTTGGCTCCCAGACTTTGGTAGCAATCAGTGGAGCATGTTCAGATTCATCGAATTCCATAGGCAATCACATTAAGCAGTTGCGAGCTTCAGAAGACTTCTATGCTGGGATGACGGATGAGTAGCCATATCAGGAAGTGTGGTCATCTTCTACATTGGGTCCCTTAATTCTGGATTTAGAGTTCATTTAGCTACTGTCAAATTTTCAGGGGAAGTACACGAGGAACTGTATCTTCATCTTTCTGAGTTTGAGGGGTTTTGTGTGAATTACGCATATTTCGATGTCACTTCCAGAGAGTTGATGTTGAAGACCTTCCCATTTTCACTTCAGGGTAGAGCCGTGAGTTGGCACAGACGATTGGGAAGGAAATTTGCTACGTGGGGTGATTTACGCATAGAGTTCTTATAGAGATTTTACCCCTAACGTAGGGCAGATATGATGCGGTCTTTCATTACAGATTTTTTCAGTAGACCCCCAAGAGCCATTGCATGATTCATGGCTGAGTTTCTTGACCTCTTGAGGAGATTTCTGGATCATGGAAATTCGAGGATTGACCTTGTTCAGATCTCCAAGAGGGGGATGACCGTGGAGCAGATTGCACTGGTAGTTACCTCGTGTGATGGTTCACACCACAATTCTGATATAGATATATTTAAGACCATCTCAAGAGTACTTTCAGACATCCCACGAGATGCTTTAGTCAGGACAACACACGAGGGTGATGTAGTATCGGTTAGGTGTGCTACACTTCATCAGGACTTAGCCATTACCCACAAACTAGAGGACATGGATTCTACTGCAGTACAGATGATGGATGAAGTGACTGCCACCATGTGTTTTCATATCCAGAGACTAATCGAGTTCATGTTGGTCTTCTAGCCAGAGTTCGAGCCAGCCATGTACTTTTCAGTTCAGAAGTCTTGTAAATCAGATCTTCTGATGTCCTAAGATAGGGAGGAGGAGCCCATGCTACTTCAGTCATCAGTCCAGCCATTTCAGTTTCCATGCCCAACTCATGCAACTTCTACTCTTCAGATGATCTTCTTGGCTTCAGATGGATATCTTGATTCATCACAACAGATAGAGCTCAATGAGGGACACCATTTTGAGATACCAGACATTGATAGTGCCATAGTTGAACCTTTTGTCATGCAGTTTGATGAGATAGATACATTTCATGAGGACATAGCCAGCATTGTCGTAGCACGAGGATCAGTGTCAGACACTTTGACAGATTCCGGGTTGTTGTCTCATACCATTTCTTGTTTCCAGATTGTTCAGAGGCCATCTTCAGCTGATGAGACATTATGGTATGAGGAATGGGTGCTTTACAGTGGCACAGATTCCCAGTTAGACTCTGATTCCTCTTTCTTTACCGATGATTTTGCATTACTCCCCGAGGGTTATCTATAGGAGGATATCACATACTCTATGTACTCGGTTTCACTTCCTAGATGTGTATCTAATCTGTTGGATCATGACACTGAGTCTTCTGATATTTCTGATCTTGCTAAGTCTGAGTTTTCTCTCCTCGATGACCCTCACAAGGATGAGCTGATCTTTGAGATATACAATGATGTCGCTGATTTTTCTCTATTATGTGCATCGAATATCATCTTTCTTAGTAAGTATCCTAATTATGACCTTCCATATCTTTTTGAGATGGTGATTGGCGTGGAGGATTCCATGATTGGTCCTTCTTTCTCCACGTTCGATTTCTTCGGCTCTTCCCTTCCACTCCATTCTGATTTCGAGCCGATGATTTCATTTGTGCACTGGATCCTGCTTTTTTCCCATCTCTTTACCCGATAGCAGATACATGCATGATTGTTTATTTGGGTGTCATCATTTTCACTGTTAACCTCATTGTTGTTCTCATACCGAGACTACAACGACAATACATCATTCACCTTACAGATGTCACCTTGAACCTCGATATTGCCTTATCCTAGCCTTTGGCCCAGCTAGGCGTGTAAAATCTAGCGCTGGTTGATAGGCACCTCAACATTGTCTACTTTGTATATACGTGTTTCGTCTTGATTTTTTCCTTGTTTCTTCCGTTTTTGTTTTACACCTCGGGTCTCGATTAGCATTACTTTTGCTGTACTTAGGATGTACTTGCTCCTAAGTATAGGCGGTGTAGGCACCATGTTGTTCATTTTCATTCCATTTCATTACTCCTGTTGTTTCTTATACTTATGGATCCTTCACCCTAAGTATAGGGGGAGTGGTGTCATTCCTTTTATCTTGTATATATTTGTCTCAAATTCTTCTATTCTCTCGCTTGTCTCTCATCTATTGATATTCTTTTCTATACTTAGGGATCTTTTACCCTAAGTATGGGAGGGACAAGTTGATTCGTTGATTTCATATATATTCTCTTCCTCGATTTTCCCCTTGTATACAGTCTTCTATACTTAAGATTATTTGATCCTAAGTATAGGGGGATCACTGATTTATATTCATTACATTCTTTCATTATCATTGTAGTATAGCCTTCTCTTCACTTCTCAATACTCAGCACGAGTTATGTCTTATTTCATTACGCTTTGATCATTATGAGGACATCGTTTAAGCTAAGTATAGGGGGTGTCGTATATATTGTATATATACTTCAGCCATAACTTCTACTTTGAGTACTTTGTATGTATTAATAATATAAATAAAAACCACAAAATAACATGGTTAAATATCACAGAATTTTTCGAAAATTTTCTTGTAAATAAATATGTGTAAAAACTCTTTTGTAAAATCTATTTTTGTACAAATGTTTGTAAAAGTGTTTTGATTGTAAGATATTTGTAAATATTTTTTCTATCAAAATTATGTATATAGTACAAAATCTTTGAAAGTTTTTGAAAATAAAAAGTTATGCAAAAATTTGTTTGTAAAAGTTTGTAAATGTTTTTGAAAAACCTTTTTCCTTCTTGTATTCAAAATTTTCATAAAAAGTTGCATATTTTTGAAAATTTTGCACAACAAGATCTTTGTACATTCTTATTGTATATTCTTATGAATCATAGTTGACATTTAAGCTACTCTAAAATTGAATTGAAAATGGATCTTTGTTAAGACCTTAATCCACTTAACTTCAGAGGAACCTTATAGGATTTAGGGTAAAGACTTTTCAGGTCTATTAGTGACTTAATTCTTTGAGTCCACTCGGCTATGTTCACATGTCATCTTGATGAGACTAAGTGAAACACTTAACAACGCACGCATGACTCTCAGGGATGATGGCTTGACTTGAACACGCACTTATACGTAGCTCAACACAGATGTGGTGGTGAGGAGGCATAATTCGTTGACTTGGGGTAGCATATGAGGGTAGTATTGCTAGCCAAAACCTGTCAATCTTCCTCTAGGGAGGGATGTGCGCCTCAACCTAGTCTAGTGGCATTGAGGTCTAAAGACAGGAGTCTGTGGGTTGCAATAATGCTTTAAAAAGTGATAGTCTACTGGCTCAAGAGGAAAAAGTCCTTATGTATATATGTTGCACCATGTAGATATGTTGTACATATGCACATCAAAAAAATGTACAAAATAAAGAAAAATTCCAAAAAAGTGTACATGCCTGATTGAAAATAAAATGCCTGTCGGAGTGTATATATGGAATAAAGCAAGGCTTATGTATTATACCTTCTCATCTCATGAAGCTTGCAGCTGTAGACTTAGCTACACCGATTAAGCTCCAAGGGATACATGGCTACACTGGTCACGGTCCATTATCTTCTTTCCCCTCCTCTTGAGCTGGTTGGACTTGAACTTATAAGGGAATACCCTGCTCCTCGAGTAAAGAGCTGCTAGACTAGGGAATTAGAGTTACCTTGTTGAGGGAGGTTGTTTCTTTGTCATTTCTAAGGTGGGGAGATATATATCACTTACATAGTACAAGGAAATATGCATAGTCAATAGAGTTTGCATATGTAGACTTGTTCTGACATGTTTATCAAGGAGTCTTAACCATAGAATTGTGGAACTTGAAGGATATCGAGTCTTAAACCTATGTACCAATAAGGTCCTGCCAAACTAATAATCCAAATGTCTGATTGAGCTCCATATTCCAATTTAATGAAGATAAGTTTAATAATCAGCCTTGATTCTTTTTCTTTTCTTCTTGTTTTCACTTCTTTTTCAAATAAGTGTTTGCTAAGGGACTAGCAAAGGTAAAGTATATGGGGATGGTGAATCTACGATTCTCATTCTTGATTCTTTTATTTTAGATCTTCTTTTTAGCAAAACCACTTGTAAATGCCTGCAAATACAATAACTTAGCATTTTGCATGTCATTGTTAATATCTCATATTTAGCATTTATTTTGCAAAAATAAAAGAATATAGAGAGAAGAAAATGAATGATGTATTTAGAATCAATACAAAGTAACCCAGACCCCAAGAGAAGGTCAAGCCGTGACCTGATCGCAAAAAGAAGTTAAGTAGAGAAAGATAAGGGTACACTATGTATTGTACATATCACCTATATTTGTACTTAACATTTATTTACTTATTTTTGACAAAACAAAATTATTTTATTCTTTTTACACCCTTGCATATAGCCCTAGGAATAATATAAAAGTAAAACAAAAATTAGAACAATAAAAAAAATTAAAATTAAAATCATCAAACCCTTGTACAAAATACATATGTATATAAGACAATCCCTATTCTATAATCTTAATTAATTTATAAAAAAATTTATTGTGTACACCTTAAATTATTTTGTAAATAAATATAAAATAAAATAAAATTATTTTTATAAAAATAATAAAATAAAAATATTTGTACATAATACATGGATATATTATACATGTATATAATACATTATATTGTATATATCTTATTTTATTTTTCATTAAAATAATTAAAAATCATAGAGAAATAGTTTACAAAATAATAAACATTTATTTATTTATTTTTATTTTCGAAATCATTTATTATTTTATTTATAATTCTTTTTATTCACTTAATTATGCGATAATACGGGATGGGTTAAAATTGAAAAAAAAACTTTTTGTAAAATACATATATACTTGTATAATATGTATATTGTATATAATATGTACAATTTGTATAATAGAACTTGTATAAATTTGTAAAATTCATGTAAATAATACTTTGTAAAATTTGTTATAAAATAGGATGTGTACTAGAAAATAAAAAACAATTTTAATAACACTAGAAAAAAGGAGGCTTCTTATTTACTATTTCCTATCATCCTTACATTCATAAAAAAAAGTCTTGCACTACATTCATATACATTGCATGTCATATGCATTTCATATGCATATCTAACATATGCGAAGTGAAAAGTTAGTAGGTTCTGAACCAAGTTATAAATAAAAGTCGAGGATGGATTTGATTTGACCTTAATCTACCTAATTTTAGAGGAACCTTATAGGAACTGGAATTAAGATTTTTCATATCGAGCGACTTAATTCTTTGAGTCTACAAGACTATGTTCACAAGTCATCTTGATTGGTCTAAGTAGAATATTTCATACACATGCATGATTCTTTTAGACAGTGACTTACTTTGGCCAAGCACCATGAATGTAGCTCTTCATTGATGAGGTGGTGAGGAGACATAATCATTTGGTGTAGAGTAGCGCACGGGTGGAAACATCTGTCCTCCTCTAGAGAGGGTAGTACATCTCAACCAAGTCTAGTGGTGTCGATGTCTAATGACAGGATGTTGTGTGTTGCAATAAAACTTCAAAAGAGGGAAAGTCTACTGGCTCAAGAAGAAAAACTCCGGTTGTACCTGTTGCACTTTTGTATATATCAAAAAAAAGAGAAAATTCTCCAAAAAAGTTAAACATGCAAAAAGTTTTAAAAAAATACGTCGGAGAAAAATATGAATAAGCAAGGCATATGCTTCAAAGTCTCATACCAAGGAAGCCTACAGCTGGAGACTTGGCTACACTAGTCATGCTCCAAGGATATGTGACTACATTGGTCACCATTCTCTTCTTTACTCCCTCTTCTTAAGCCAGTTGCACTTGAACATAGAAGGGAATACCCCACTCTAGAGTTACCTTGTTAGAAGAAGTTGTTTCTTTGTTATTTCTGATGTGGTGATCTATATTTCACTTACACAATACAATTAAGATTCATAGTCATCAGAATTTGCGTATGAAGATTTGTTCTGACCTGACTGTTGAGGGGACCTGAATAGAGAAGTATGGAACTTAAAGGCTGTTAGGATTTAAATTCATCTCCCAATAAGGTCTGGTACATTATTAGTCCAAAGGTCGAGTCGAGCTCCATTTACACCTTTTGTTCATGACTTTGGTGTGGAACCAAAACTCATTTCACTTTTGCATTTCATTTTAGTTGCTCAGGGACGAGCAATGTTTAAGTATGAGGTATTGATGAATCTGTGATTCATCACTTTAAAAGTTGAAAAGAGAGTTTTGTTCTCGAGTAATTAGCTGCATTTCTCCATTTATTTTGTATTATTCTCATTCATGCATTTAGAATTAGTATCTACATTTTAGCATGCATATTTGCATTAAATAAAGAAGCAAAATTCGCTTGTAAATATCAACTATATGTTCACCATCTTTTCCTTATTTTTATTTATTTTTCACTAATTTAGAATTAAATAAAATCAACTCTATAGTGTATATATTACTAACACTAATAAAGAAAAAATACCAAAAAAATACTAACTTGTAAAATTGACCAATAAAGCCCTAACCCCAATTTGAGGCTAAGAACATTAAAATGTGAATATCTCTTTTCATACAATCTCCTATAGACTTTACTCACTTTTGAATTAATGTACATTCAATTACCTTCGAAATAAGACCAAATTCAAAAGAATCAGAGTCTGTATGTGAAACTTGGGTTTTGGGTCCCTCCTTATAAATTGTGCGTATGCCCCCTTTTATTTATTTTATTTCTTTATTCTCCTTAATTATTAAAAATCCAAAAAAATAGATCAAATTGTAATTATTAATCTTATATTTTCTTTGATTTTATTTTGATTTTCATCTTATTTTTAAAATGCTAAAAATATGTAAAAGACAAAAAAATCGGTATTTTATATCTATAGGATACCACCCAAAAATATTTTTTTATACAGATGGTTTATTTTGATTTTCAATCCTTCACGAAAGTTGTAGATCTCGTCAAGAAGAGCAACTTTTATGTTGGCCACTTTGATTTGACCCCTTTTGTTTTTTTTATTTTTTGTTGTTATTTAATTTTTGATTTTTCTAGGTGTGAAACGTGACAGCTCCTGGAGTCGTCACGTGTCATCCTATTTTATATTATTTCTATAATTTACTTTATTTATTTTTACTTATTATATTTATTATTTACTTATTTCATTTATAATTTTATTTTATTTTATTATTTATTTATTTATTATTTATTATTTTAATTTTTGTTACTTATTTATAATTAATTAACTAATTTTTAAATTTCATTTTTTAATTTAATTTTTACTATTTTCTTCCACCAGTTTCCATTCTCTACACCTCTCGCACTTCTTTCCCAACTTCCACCCCACTTCTTTTCTAACTTCTCTATCTTCCTCCTTTTATTCTCTTCATCCTCTTCATTTTTCCCTATAAATCATTCTTAGAGAAAAAGGAGAGAGCTTGAAGTATTTTGTCGATGACAGCAGCCTATCATCTTCCTCAAGCGATGACCTTTAGACAAGATCCACGGCGACCACCGTCCCCACGTAGCGAGCTTCCAGTCCAGCTCGCCCAGCTTCGCGGTGCCTCCGCCACGCCGCTTGAGGCCACACACGAGTTCAACATAATTTCTCCGCAATCCGACGAACCATACAGGTAAGTTTTCCATCTTTATTTTCTCATTTTTTATCTCACATTTTTTATTTTTCTATAATCCTCACCCAAATCATTCATATTTTGTTGATGCCATCTTGATCATAATCAACTCACCACCATCATCATCCTCACCAAATCATCACCACTTTCCCCATTTCATCTTTCATAGTTTGAAATAAAAAAATAAAAATCACAGCAACAAAAAATATTACAAAAACAACAACAAGCACACGAGCAGCAACCACAAGCCGCTCCTCATGGGCCATCACCGTGCTCCCCATCATCACTGTGGGGCCTCTCCTCGCAGCCCTCACGCGGCTGCGTGGCCGTGCTCCTCCAGCACATCTGCCTACCCCCTCCAGCGACAGCCTCCTATGCCTCCCCTAGCCGCACCTCCGCCTGCCCACGTACCTCCCACGTGGTGCCCCCATACCCTTCCCTACTAGCCCCTCTGTCTGCATACACCGTTGCACGTGCACCACAACCGCATGCCTCCCGTGCAGCACCTCCCCCGCAGCGCCTCTCGGCCCTTCCCCGCCAGCCCCTCTATCCGCATACAACGTCGTGCGTGCGCCATAACTGCGCACCTCCCGCGCGGCGCCATCCAACAGCGGAGCGCCGGAGCCCCACTACACCTTGCCGTCGTCGAACCCTTCTCCAGCCATATCCCTCTCATTGATCGTCAGGAAGAAAGTCTCTTGCTTATTTTATTTCTTATTTATTTTGTGAAAATGGCAATAGTTCACTATTAAGTTTCAAAATTTTCAAAACTGCCCTTGGACACAATTTGAGTTCATTCAATGTTAAGTCATGTATTGCAAGAACACCGATGTATTTACGTATTAATTTGGGTAACCATTTGGCATCATTTCTTTAATATAAAAATATCAAGTAGTCTAGAAAATTTTCTTTCTAATGCCTATTTATTTGTAACTTTCTGAGCATTGTTTGATTAATTAAAAATCAGCGATTGAAATTCATTGAAAATTTACCTATTCATGCTTTGAAATTTGTACGTAAATATTTCTTGCTCTAAAAATTCCCAAAAAATCAGAGATGATGCTTCAAATGCTTTTTAATTACTGTCCAAATTTCATTAAAAATAGATATGTCTTGTGTCTGAAATAAATTGTTGACTGATTTTCATAATTGATTTTTTATTGAATCCAGACACATTATTTTTGTGAAATTCCAACTCTCTTGGATTGGTTATTACTACATCTTTTTGAGATAATTCGCTCTATGGATAAATTGATTTTGTGTATTTGTTTGAAATTAAATGCCTACAGTGTTAAAAATTTATAAAAAAATCATATTCTGTCAAAAAATTTCAAAAAAATTAGTGTAACTTCATTTCATCATGTGTAGCTTCTAATAAAATTTTCATTAGTTTTGCATTCTGTTTGTGTGAAAAATTACATAAAAATCCATAAAAAGTGTGTGTTTTTCTTTATTGCATTCTAACCCCTAAATTTCCAAAAAAAATATGTCTTGCATTCACCGTTGGATTAGATTTCTAGGAAAAATACAATCTGGCTAAATTGGATTAATTTCCATTAAACTTAATTTGGCTAAATTATTTGATTCCTTAATAACCTAGATCATCTGCGTTTTTGCATTTGTATTTTTTGGCATTAAAAAATACAAAAAATATTGTTTGAAAACCTAGAGCTAAGTATTTTGAATTGATCCAAAGTTGTTCCTTTGCCTCCTTGTGTTCGACCCCAAACTTACTTGGGATGTAAATTAAAGCTGAGACACTCCTCGCAGAGATCCCACTCTTGGTTCTGTATAATTGGCTAAGTGTCGTCCTACAACGGATACAAATTAATGCAAGCATTTAGCGAGATTATCAGACAGATTCATCATTGGCTTGGGTCCAACAGAACCCTTGACCACAACCCAAAATGCTTAAGCCCAAATTGTCTAGAAGTAGCCCCCATTGCTTATAAGCTAGTACCATACTTTGTGATTACATATGTGATATAATATTTGAGGTGCTACACCTTTACTAAGACATTTTATGTGTGAATGCAATTACTCCTTCGGATGCACATCAATCTATGGACAAGGCCAAACCTCCACTAGTACCCCGGTTTTGCACATTGCCATCTGGTCATCTTCTTGCATCCAACGGAAGGCCTGTGAAAAAGTAATTTTAATATCGAAGGATTGTTGTCATGCTTTCATCTTTTATTGTGGAGAAGAAGATGGGTGACACCTTCCATCAAAGAAGGACGGAGTCACTCAAGAAGACTGAGAGGGAGGAGATTGATTTTGAGGAGGTGAAGAGTTTCCTCCTATTCAGTGTACTCCATACATGTAATAAAAAAATTTTCATCTTATAATGTTCAAATTTAATATTTTTGGATAATTATTTGCTAATGCAAGTGGAAACCTTTTTGTAATGCAATTAAGCCACATGATGGGTAACGTAAACCACCAAAAACAACAAATAAGGATGATCAATGGTTTGATAAGCCACAATCATGTTTGAATAGAGCTGCTTGTGATTCTATTGACCATTTCATTGAAAAGAATTCTTAAAAATGTATCTTTCTAACTCATAGATACGCGTTATGTACTTGTGATTCTATTATCTATTTTAGATTTTATAAAAATTGAATACAACATTAAATTATATAACTAATACGTGTTGATTTACTTGGAGGCATATGGATCTAAATTAGATTTAAACATTGTATTGATTTTCCTAGACTTCTAGATTTTTATAAGATTTTTCTTGGATTTTTACTAACAATATAAGAAATTCTACTAACTTTTAGAATGTTAAAATATAAATAATCAAATAAAATAATTTTTTTAAAGTGTAAAAAAGGATCGTTCGGTTGATGAAAGACTATCAACTAACTACCATATAAACTAGTTGATTCAACAAATGACTCAATATTCCCGGTTGAACTAAACAATTAACTAGTGAAGTGCTTTAACCAATGGAACACGTGCATTTCTTTTGTATATTTATGATTAGGAATATAATGCTTATCATTTAAACGATTCTTTTGAGTAGTTAGCTAGAGACTCTCAACATTAACATAACATTAACATGCATCTAATATTGCACATGAATGAGATAACATTGTATACATGATAAATATCTTCGTTGCGGTGTATAATATGTAAAGATTAAGGTCCAACATGGAGTTTTAGCATGCATCGTGACGCGATCGGAGTAGTAGGATACATAATATGTGTTGCCTCTCTGCTATAGGATGTGCTACACAATCTAGACCGTCCAACCGCATCCCATCTAAGAAGCCACAACTCACCACTTCATATTCTATATCTACATACTTAACAAAGATGGAATATGGATGTCTATCTACATCTTGTCTGTCCTCATCCGTTGTCGCGTAGGAGGATTTACACAATTACAACATCGAGCTTTGTAGTGGACCAGCCATATACTGTAGGGATATCTCGTTAAACTCAACTTATGTGCTTGTTTGTCTTTGTTTGTTTGATCTCACATCTAACAAAATGCAATTCGAGGGATGATTCATGTTATTCCATGCCTAGTCACAACCCATTTAACTATATGCACGACCTACTTATTCCAACACTCAGTTATAGAGGTGGTTTATGTTTCCATTCCTCGTGGGCCATTGATTTCCCCAACAAAAGAGATCAAAGTGGTTTTCTTCTTTTCCTAATAAGTTAACAACCTTACACCATTGAGATAATTCGAAGAAAGTTGAGAATATATAGGAGACACCTCACACTCGTGCTAAAACCTTTGATCGATACCTCTTCCAATTTCTTTTTGTGGAGGAAAGGACTCTCTTGTTCAATTAACGACTTCAATTTCTTATAAAACGTTGACGTCAGAATAAAGGGATTTTAGAATTGTATCCTTCTGAGTTTTTTCTATTAATACTCGTGCTCCTATCCTTTTTGTAATTACACTTGTGCCTTATATTCTTACAAAATTCATAATAATGGCCTTATATTACTTAAATACATTGGAACACATGTGATGGCAGAAGGACACTGCTGCAAAATTTTAAGAATACATGAACACAAGTGTAATTGCAAAAAAAAGGTGACTTAGAAAAACTAAGAAAGAATACAAACATAGAAATCTCGTGGATAGAATGAGATATTTTTCATGCATGACCGTCTAAAAAGCATAAATTAATCCACGTCTTCATTCTGGCATATCTTATGCACCATTCATTTAACAATAAATGCCTATTTTTTAAGGGCTTGTTTGGTTGGAGAACTGGCCCTGGAATAAGGGACCAATTCTCCTCCGACACCAACCTCGATAGTACAACTATTCCTCGTCATTTCCCCCTTTGAGCGATTGCCCGAGCATTCCCACTCCCCACTGATCCCCCCTCCAAAACCTCCACTCCCACTCTCTCCTCCCTGTCAAGACTCTCTTCCCCTTCCATCCTGCGTAGCCCTCCTCCCATCTCTCATTCCCTTCTATCGCGATGCTCTTTCATGATGCATCTTGTTGTTGGATTTTGCTCCTTACTTTGCAGGTTGTCCTTGGTCCATGTGACCCGCGAATATTGGTACCGAGCTCTTTAAACCCATTCAATGGAGATGGATGGTGGTCTTCCTTTGTATATAGCACATCCCCCAGGACTTGTTGATAAGGGTGTGATGTCCTTGTCTCTTTGTAGTCCTCTCAACAATGGCATCAGACATGGAATCTAGGATTTTGAATATACGTGTCTATAAGATGGAATAGAAGGATCACTCCTTAGGCCCCTCTCGATCTATTGCTAAGCTGATCTTCGCTCCTTACGCTCATCTCGATCTGTTGCTGAGATGATCTTATTGTGCTTTCATGTTTTGTCAGCGTTGTGGGTAATTTGGAATCTGAGGTATTATCTCTACAATGTGTTGGGCTCATTGGATTATGAGATATGTTCATCTCCGTTATTGCTATGTTGTGGTCTCTTTGGAATCTTACTGCATTATCCCTATGCGGCGATGTTTTTGGGGTCTTGATGTTGGAGATGGATGACATAACTTGGTGGTTTTGCATGTGTTGCATGTTTTGCACACAATTTCCATGTGAGCATGGTCCTTTTTGTTGCGGTGACTTTGATTCCTCTATTTTCTTGCTGTTGTTGTGTATTTTGATGTTTTACTGAGATGCCCATATTAGGGATCTTGATTTGTTCCTTGCTATGTGATGTTTGCTCTACTTTCATGTTCTTTGGTGAGAAATATCTACCAACCTACGATATATGCCAACTTGCAGGTTAGACAAAATTGGAGTCTTTGTAGGAGGCCAGATTCTTTGATTGGGTCTACATTACCAGCTTTGGTTTAAACTGAATCATGTATTGCACATGTTTTTAGTCAATCATGCCACTTGAGTCTTTTGTCGAACGAAAACCCCATGGAGCTCATTGTAGAGGTAGTTGTATTTCTGATTGATTTGGAAGGTTGGTTCTATTCTTTATCAATTGTTTGTCATTATTCTTTATGGATGCATCTCTGCTTCATCCATTGTGTTGAATTGGTGATGATCTAAGCTTTCCTTTGTTGGCTATTGTGATGATTTGCTCTCCCTATTTTTGATTCATCTGTGTTGTCATTGGGCATAGATTTAAGTGGTTTTATATGTTGGTTTTGGTGGATGCATCTCAGTTGTATGCACTCTATTGATGCTTGATAATCTGAGCTTGCCTTTGTTGGCTATAGAGATGATTTGCCCTTACTCTTTTGATGCAATATGCTACCATTAGGAGAAGATTTTTTTATTTTCATGGATGGTTTATGATGGATGCATGTATGCTATATGTATTGTGTTAATGGATGGATGTTAATCCGTGTTTGCCATTGTTGGTTTCTATGATGATTTTCTCTCCCTATTTATGATGCAACTATGCTGACATTGGGAGAAGATTTATGCAGTTTTCATGGTTGGTTTTGGTGGATGCATCTCTGCTATATGTACTTTGTTGATGGTTTATATGAGCTTCCCATTATTAGCCCCTGTGATGATTTGCTCTCCCTATTGTTGATGTATCTTTGCTATTTTGGGAAGAAGATTTATTGTATTTTTGTGGCTTGCTTTGGTGGATGCATTGGTGATGATCTGAGCTTGCCTTTGTGGGTTGTGATGATTTGCTATCCATGTTTCTGACAATCTATGTTGTCATAGGGAGTAGATTTAAGTGGTTTTATAGGTTGGTTTTGGTGGATGCATATCTGTTGTATGCATTGTATTGAATTGGTGATGATCTGAGCTTGCCTTTGTGGGTTGTTGTGATGATTTTCTATCCCTATTTCGGATGCATCTATGATGCCATTGGTAGTAGATTTAAGTGATTTTATAGGTTGGCTTTAGTGGATGCATCTATGTTGTATGCATTGTGTTGAATTGGTGATGATCTGAGGTTGTCTTTGTGGGCTGACGTGTTGATTTGCTCTACTTATTTCTGATGCATCTATGTTGTCATTAGAGATTATTGGGCTTTACACCATGTTTTCACATGTTATTTTCTGATGGGAGATTATTTGCCTTTTGTTTGGATGTTGCATTACATGATGTGATTCATATGGTCCTGGGATGTTTGGATGTGCGTATATTTGTTGTTATATGCTTACAATGATGGTACATGGATTGACTGCACCACCATTTTGGTCTGGTTAGTTCATGATGTGATTCATATGCCTTCTCAGATATCATTTCCTACTTTGCTCCATCGGATTTACTCTATTTTGATTTGGCTACTGGGTAATCTCTCCCTTCACGTGAGAAGATCTATGGAGCCTTGTAGCTTTGTTTGTGTTAGCTTGCTTGATGAGTTGCACAGAGCTCATGCTTTCTGCTTGTGATTATCTAACATGTTGTTGGCTCTTTTTAGACCAAACATTTGAATTAGTAGCCTAATTATGTTGGGATTGGGACCTTGACTATGTTGGTTATTAAGTGCTCGTCTATCTGAGTTTCCACGTAGTATCCTGTTAATGAGGCTACTGTGATGTGAGTTTCAATTTTGATATTTGGGGTTTATTGGGCTCTAAACTCCTTTATTGGAATATGACTATGATATTTAATCACATCGCTACAGAATGGCCACGAGTTGTGCGAACTCCTCAAGGGTGCACATCTTGAACGATGGTTCCACTTCACATGGAGTGTATTGGACACCCACCATGGACGGATGTCTTCTTCAGCTGTTCGAGCACCATTTTGACATAGGCGACCGGGATGGAGGGTCATTTACACTGCTCGCATGGCATAGCATCATAAACCACTTCAACATGCAGACTGGGAAGAATTGGGATAAGTCGGAACTCAATAATAGATGGAAGACATAAAGAAGGATTATTCCTCCGTTGTACACCTGGTGAGCAAGATCGGATGGGGTTGGGACCCGGTGTCCTGTACAGTAGTCGCACCTGATGAGTCAACTTGGCTTACGGTATGTAAGTAAGTTAGTCAACAGTAGAGCTTCTAAGATTTGTTTATAGTATTGTATCACATATTGTTTCCTTCATATCGACAAGGCTTACAAGTCATATCGAAGTAAGTCCTTCCCTTGCTACGACCTGGTGGATGAAATGATGGGAGAGACCACCATCAGGGGGACATACGCCTTCTCATCCCAAATTGCACCACCAGGATCGTTTGCAGCCTTTTTTGACGGGAACATGGGTACACAGCAAGCCGTCACTGATTAGCTTGAAGAGGAAATAGATGCACCCGAGGTGGTCGATCCCATCCAACAAGGGGGCAACCTAATCAACCATCTAGAAAGGGGCAACACATGGGTTCGAGGGGACAAACATCGGATAGTAAGCACTCCTGGAGTGATGGTGCCCCTGGCTTCACATGTTGTCGACGAGGATGTGGTTGTCTAACAACACAAATGGTGCAACTGCAAAGGGAAAAAATCCGAGTGTTGGCCCCCAAGAATCCACATGAAGGGGTGAAGGAGATACTGTATGAGTTGGAGGTGTTACTTCCGAGCATCTCTCTAGAGGCACAAATCAAGTTCTCATACAACCTCCACGATCCTTATAAATGGATCATCTTCAACCATGCCAAGACCTTCCTGGCTAAGTTAGTCGTATGGGTGGGCATCCAACTTAGCAAGCACTAGGGACAATTCACCTTAACAAATTGGAGGATTGCGATAATATGCTGACGAATTGATACTTTTTAATAGCGTCTGTTTAATAGTAGGAACTTCTCTTTTGTTGGAACTTATCTAGTCTGTAATATTATTACATCCTCATGAACAATATTTAGGATTCACGATTTCTAGTCTACCACATTTTTTTACGTAATGCCTCTGACCACTTTTCAATTGTTTGGTGATGTTGCATGAATTAAGTTTTTTACCCATATTTTGAGGAGCTCTCTCGTAGGGAGCGGATGTCATGGCAGCTATCATGGCGATGAGGTAGAACTTGGTCACGCTCAACATGGTGTATCTGCAGGCAGTCTTAGAGGACGAAGAGGATGAGGACTGTATGCGTGGTGGTTACATCCCCCTGGTGCTGAAGCACACCTACATGCGTAGAAGCCATATTTTGATCCAAGAGATGATGTACTATTTACGTCGGGCGATCGTATGAGGTTTTTCGGATGTATCTTGACACCATCTTATGCATGTGCACCTTCCTAAAGGAAAGGGTTGGCCTAAAGGATTTGAGACATCTAAAGGCCAATGAATCGCTCTGCATATTGATGTATTACCTAGGTCATAATGCAAAGAATCACGTGCCTTGTGAACATTTCCAACATTCAGGTGATATTATTTCAAAGCATCTCAATGATATCCTCACATGCATTGTCTCCCTCAGAGACCATTTCATCCACATGCCGGCAGAAGATTACACAGTTCCGGATGTTATACTTCATAATATCAACTTTTATCCATATTTCAAGGTAAACCTTTGTCAAATGATATTTCATTTCTATGTAACACATTTTCAATAGAGTAACATGGTATGGAAATTTGTATCCATTTTTTGGATGTTATCGGAGCGATTGACGGGATGCTAATCCTTGCGAATGTCCTAACAAATATCACTCCAAAAAACAGGAGCATGCACCAAATACTAGCACAAAACGTGATGACATGTGTCGACTTTAGTTACAAAATTCTATACACGTGCACTGGGTGGGAGGGGCCAGCCGGTGACATGAAGATGCTGAGGTAGGGCTTGGATGAGGACGATTTGCGTGTATCAAATGATCGAAAGTTCCTTTTGGATTGCAGATATGCGAATGTAGATACATTCATCATGCCATGCCATGGAGTCATTGCACACCTGCTACAGTTTAGGACTCAAAGGGGCCGCGCATGTGTCAGGTCTGAGGAGATTTTCAATCACAGACACTCACATCTCGGGTCATATGTTGAATGAATATTCAATATTATGGAGGCTTGACTCAAGGAAATCAGCGAATGATCATTCTGCAACTTTGAGAAACATGTGATGGTAGTAATGACGTCTTGCATTATCAAAAGTTTTATCCGTGATGTTCAGGACAAGGATCAAATATCAAGCTCATTTACCCTAGACTCAACACAAGTTTGAGTCCCTGCGGAGTTCACGATGGGTGGTGAGGACATCAATAATAATTTCGCAGCGAGCGATATTAGGGTCTCCGAGGAAGATATCCGAACTAGAGAGGTGTTACGTGGTAGTTTGGCAACAACCATGTAGGACAACGCTTATCCATCTTTATGGGTCATATGCATTTCTCCATCTGTTTGTATTCATATTTTATGTATTACTATTTGGGATCTTCCATCGATGATGTACACATATTTTTATCGATGAACACATTATGTGTAACAAATCAAATGCTTTTCAATTCAATTGCATTGTTAATTTCACCGTGATCATGATTTCATATCCGATGATGATGCCATATGTTTCAAATAACTAACCGGTGATGCGACATTGGACACAGATGAGCAGCTACTACGATGACGTGGCTTAACCGACGAAACCATCAACATTGGCTTGTATGCAGAAGATGCAATCTGAGGGAATTTTATGACGCCCCGCCCCTCGGCTACCGAAACCGACGGAACGAGAGTGTCGGACCTACGGTCTAAATACGCCCATGATCTATGATACTCAGCAAACCATCTTATGCACATTAGGTGAACATTTGAAATATAAATAACAACATGAGAATAATAAAAAATGGAAAGAAAAAAATGCAACATCTATTCTCATTGATAATGATCATCAAGTCCATGTCCATAGAATGAGATACATCATATAATTATAAATTTTATAGAACAAGCTCCCCACATATCTCACTACAATGTCTCTAAAAAATAACATAAAATAATGCGACAGTAAATAAGTTAGTCTAAATAGAACGCACCCTGTTTGGTGCAAGCATGACGTAGAAGGTTTGATCTCCTCAAAAGCCACTACTGTTGGGGTTGTTGCTCAGCTACAACTGTTGGGTTCACACGAGGGTAACGTTATGAGCAATTGCCCAGTAACGAGACAAATACTACAGTAACTAATGTTGGAGGAAGCAAAGAATGTATACTCAACTCTATCTAAAAACGTATACATATGTTGTAGAAAATGAGAAAGCCACCAAGTTATTTCGATTCACCTTGGATCATACAATAACTGATTTTATTTATTGATTTAATAATCATTTGAGTACTACTACAATAGTATTGATATTTCTCCAAGTTGGTTAGGCTCTACAATGGTATACAATTATAATTTCCAGTATCTGATCATCAATCATTTCTCGTATTATTTTAGCACATGCAAGTACGCGACTCGCAGTCCTCTGCTGCGCGGGTTGATATTTATCTTGAGTAACTATCAAGACCCTTTGTTCAACTAGAACATGAAACGATCGAAAACCTTATTTTTCCAACTTCAAACCACATCCCGGAATACTCTCACAATAATACTACTCGGAATAGAATTTGATGCGGCCACACCCAATTTTACTCAAAATCCTAATATTGTGTATAAGTGAGAAACCAAGAACACCAACCGCATCACCTGTCAACTCCGTCGAGCAATTCCGGATACTACTGGGCTGCTAGGTGTAACATGCCACCCAACTCATCCATTGGGGTTGCGACCTTCAAGGCATCTACTCGGAACCCAAGGGTGCATGCCCAATCCCTTGAAACATCTAACTCCCTCTACCCGATCAATGTGTAATCTCACCAATGAGATAAGATACCATGAACATAAAACAATGCTAGTCATATGCTGAGGGTATGAAATATTAGGAATTATCATACGTATGCACGTGAAAATCTATAGAAATCCTTGTTATCATATGTTTATTTAATACATGAGAAGACTAATCTTTGTCTAACGATCATGTGACAAAAATTGTACATACTGATTTATTAGTCTATGTAAAAAGAAGGTTTCGTGCAATTTTGACATTAGCTAAGATCCAGGCTATACGTATGAATCAAAGGATAAACAACCTATTCATTCATTTGATCCAGATTCGATGTAAAAGGAAGTAAGTACATCTTAGTAAATAAAGTAACTGAATTTTTATTGTGATGGCACGTATCTTCACTTGAAGAGCATATTAACCACATGTGCAGCTCGTGATGCTATGTTCGTGAAATATATTAATGCATGCGAAGTTATAATTGAGGTATACAATAAGGTGAAAAGGAGATTTGGAAACTTGTGGTCTTTAGATATACTTATCAAAACATATGAATTAATGGTAGGCATTCAATATAAAATTGATTTAACAAAAACAATATAATTGATTGTATCTGTTTATTTGATTGGTGGGCCACAAATAACTAGTTAGAAGCAATGAAACGCCCGAGAGAAATGGTAACAACCCTTTTTTTGTTTCCTTACTACTACTTGCCAGAATCAAGCCACTAATGATAATCAAAGTTTTCTTAGTAGTGATGCCTTAGATTCTCTAAACTACACAATCAATGCATATGTGATTTACCAAAAAAATGTATAGTCGGAATCATGTGAAGGGCACCTTAACGTGTATTAGGTGTTAATTTCTCAAGTTAATTTTTCTCCATAATGATGGCTTTCTTATGCGATTTCAAATACTATATATTTTAGTATCCAAGTATCTCTATTACTGAGATCCCATATGAATACGAGGATAATGCTGTAGGTGATCATGACAACTTCCAAGTATATAATAGACATCTTTATGATAATTCTCATGGCATTAACCCATCAGATTAAATTAGTAACCCTATGCAAACAAGATTTGTTTCATTACACAAGAAATTAGAATGATAGGAATACAGATGACGGTTACAACAACAGATCGTTTTAGTATATATAAACATATATTCGATGATCCAGAAATGCATCTCTTTCTCTTACGATTGAAGCATATATTCTTGTTCAAAGGTTACCAATATGAGAAAAAAAAGAAACAATCATATGCACAGTCCCCAAGAATTATATGGCTATATGAATATTCAAGTAAATGAGACCACTAAATTTATACAAACCCAACAACAAAGTGAGATGGTCATCGTTATAAATTTGTATTCAAGGTATAAATATACCTAACGCTCTAAACATGTTCAAGACAGGATCAAAATCGTATGAGACCAACATTGTCACTAGTATATAAATTCACATCATAAAAATAACTAAGGCTATAAGATGTTCAAGCACGTGGGAACAAAAGTACGTGGAAACCAACAGCAAGAGGGGGTATTATCGTTATTTCCGAGGTTGTTCCCTCGGGATCTCCTCTCACACGGAAATGATATTTCCGTTGCTCGATTGTAGCGTGAATGCGTGTACGAAGGTGACCTCGAGCTTTCCTACATGATGGTGGTTGCAGATCTTCGATCGTAACTCCTTCTCCGACGTCGACAACGTCCCTCCGATGACTAAACGGGCCAAGGTGGTGGCGCTCCAATGAGAAGGAAGAATGGTGGTTATTAGGGCTTTGAGAGAGCAGTCTATCATCTCCTATTTATAGAAGGAGAAGTGAAATTGGATCCCAATTCGGATCCGGTTCGGATCCATATATGGGTCCCAACTATGATACTTAAAACAACAATAACTTGAGCTAGGGAATGTCGGAATTGGATGTTCTTGGACTCATTGGAAAGATCTCGACGAGATCTACAAAATGACTTGATTATTTGATATTTTTGGATGTCAACAATACTCCAGATTTTAGGGAAAAACGGGCTTTCACAAATTTTTTTGCTAATTATTTGTCTGTTTCGTTTGAGAAACTGTACAATGCTTAATTTTTTCGGGACTCTTTTTTTGATATAACTGTATTTGAATTTTCTCCTGAAAACAAACCTAGTTGGGGCCATGCTTTGTTGCGATATGATAAAGACTCATTGGCGTAGATGTTTTCTACCCGGACGATGTTGACCTTCTCTTCGAGGATTTGCGTAGACATGAGGACGCCAAGGATTGTTTGTGGTACAGTTGCCCAAAGAGATGATTTTTTTGCTTTAATAAATTTCAAAATTGATTTATATATTCCAATGTGGAGAATTATCACGTCAATTCACACTGTACAAAAGATCTTGCAGATACAAGATAAAGACATCAACGTTGACCCTGATGTAGGAGTTCTTGATCGTAGAGAAGGTTTCTCTAGTGGACTTAATAAATGTGATGGAATTTTTAAAAGAATTTTTCATTGAGAAGCTGAAGGAAGCCCAACAGTAGCTATGTGAGAAGCAGAGACTGATGGCGTAGATGATGATTTTATTTTACCAATTTACTATATATTTGAACTCACCAAAATAAATAACAACCAACAACTTTAACTAACTTTCAAACACTATTTCTTAACCCTCGATAGCCATCTGAACAAAGAATAACACTTATTCCAGCTCATTCTCCTTATTCTTATACTCCAGCCAAACGGAAAATAGATCCTTATTCTCCTTAGTCTCCATCCTATTTCTGCTTATTCCCGAATGGAACGCCCCCGTGAGTCTCATTTCTTTTGACCGGATTTAATAAGCACTCGCAACCCATTCAAATGAAGTCTTCAACGCTATTTTTTTAAATATAAGAATAATGAATTAATATTCATACAATATCACACCAAAAGTTTACTAAAAAATCAATGAAATTAATAAATACCCAATATGATCATTATTAAATGAAGAAAATATATGCAATTGGATATTAGGTGATCATTCCATTGATCCTCCATACTTCCCAATAAGTCAGATTAATTTGCATGATTACGCTGAATACAAAGACAACTCATCGGGATCCGTTCAAGGTAAGGACATTAATGCCTCCCTTTCTATTTTAATAAAGAAAAATGGCATTCTCTATTAAGAGATAATGATAGTATTAATCTCCAGAGATAATGAGATCAATCCGCTCCAATTCAAAAGGCGTCTTCAACAAATCTTATTTTCAAACAGCGCCCCACAATCAGCCGACATCTTAAAATTTTTGGAGATTTTACATGGAAGCCCCTATATTAATCAATATTGTAAAATACCCACAAAAAATTCAAAATCTCGAATATTGTTTTTTCGTATGGACAAATACAACCTCTTCTATATCGAGAGCCGGAATGTTTACCTTTATTCAAGACCGTCTGGGTCAATCAATCTAAATGTGCTGGCCAATGTGCCCGCTAACTCAAGCTTTATTCATCCAAATTATTCGTAGTGTTATCGAATATGATACTTCTGGTGGACTCGAAAGAGTGCTGGAACTCGACCTGATGTTCAATCCTTCAATTTGTAAGTCTTGTAAAAAGGAAAAAATAAAATAAGGAATCAAAATTTTCAATACAATTTAATTTCAAATAAAATGTGCAAACTAATCCAAAATAAAAGTCTGGTGGCGTCAACCGATATTATCCACGAACACCAGTGGCATTTCCAACTCCTTTCCCCCTCTACTCGTTCCTCTCTCTCTCTCTTCCCATTACCTCTCTCTCTGCTCAAATTCCTCCTCTTCTTCCTCCTCCTCCTGTCAATTTCTGGTGCTCAAATCCCCAACGAAACCCTATATTTTGCTTCCCAAATTGGCGGTAGAGATCTTCCTCCCGCCGGAACTCGACAGTTGAAGCTGCAGGGAGCTCGGGTGGCGGCGGAACTGCTCCCCGGCCAGCGGCGGCCAGAGCCATTGCCGGGATTTGAGGTGGGTCGTGCTTTGTGGAGTGGTGCGTGGATGGATGAAGGGCTCCTGCTTTGAGAATGGGTGATCTGGAAGACGAGGGGAGTGGGAAATTGGGTTCTCGATGACGCAGGCGGAGCGGATGGCGGCGGATCAGGGGAGGGGGGCTCTGCGGAGAGGGATATCGAGCAGGTGATGGTTTTTTATGCGTTGATTGTGGTTTTTCTGGGGACTTCGAAAGCTGTTATTGCTGCTTTTGTGTTTTTAGTGGGAGGAATCTTGAACGGGTTTGGAAAGTTTTGTTTTTTCTTTGGTTACCGAGCTCATTTGGCACTATAAAAGTCGAAAAAGCTGACGGGAATTGCTTTGGAAGTGTAAGAGTAGGAGTTGGTTGGTAATTTGCTATTCTTCGGAAGTGGGCTATTCTGATTTGGTTAGGACTAAGAAGTTCATGGATCGCCTTATTAAAAGATTGAGACGGTTTTATCTACTCCTCAGGCCTATGCTGTATGATAGAGATTTATAGTTTTTACTTTGAGAGGGTAACGCTAACAGCTCAATTGACGATTATTTACTTTGAGATTGAATGCTGGAATTGGTTGGGGGTCATGGAGTCAACTTTGTTTTTCGAGTTTTGTGTGAACCTGGCACAGCTGATATGAGAACATTTTTCCGATTTGTCTGAATGAGACGAGTTTCTTCAGTAGCATAGTCATGTAGTAGGGTTCTTATGACTTGAATTGTGGTAGGTTGCCTTAGATTTGGCGTATAGCCATTGATAGGAGTAGGAGAAGAAAAAGCCCATTTGGGCCGTCGGTAATTTAACGCAAAAGCTGTATGCGGAATGCCAAAGGTCCATATTTGCCTCCACTTTACACCTGCCCATTTTCTGCTTTGTAAGGCGTGCCTACTGTTTCATTGCATATTTCTTACTCGGGAGATCTGTTCCTGAATGTGTACCTACAACATTTTCTCTTCTAATCAAGGTGCGAACTATCGCAAATAACTTATCCAAGACCATTTCATAGAATTTGATGTTTTATGGTCAGTAATATTTGAATTTTCTGTTTACTCTTTTGAATCACCAATCTCCTTACAAGTTTCTTTTAAAAAATCGATCTTCATACAAGTTGCAAAATTCATGTATAACAACCTCATGTTTTGGAATTTTTAGGGTATTGACATCTTAAGAAAGAGGAAAATTTCATGCTTTCTAGTTCTGACACTAGTTGCAAAAACCTTTCCTCATATAGCCATTTCTTTTGGACTATTCAGGCCATTACTGCGCTCAAGAAAGGAGCATACTTACTCAAGTATGGGCGTCGAGGGAAACCCAAGTTTTGCCCATTCAGGCTAGCCAATGTAAGTACAAGTTTCCTGGTATTCTACATGTCATTAAACACACGATGGATTCACCAAGATTTTGATTAGATTCTTTGCACGCTTTTGGAAAATACTACCCTTCTGCATTTGTTCAAACTCAACATTTTTCCTTCAAAAGTTCAAATACAAAATACTTATCATTTTGTAGCTATTGTAGGATCTACAAGACACCCTTTAAGAAATTAAGTCTCTAGCCCGATGACCGACCTCTTCTAATATCTGAACTATAAATATTTGTTATTGGACTATTACCATTCTCACCTTCTTTTATCTAGTACCTTTCTCATCATTCTTTTGCTCTTTTGTAGCAAAAGCCAATGAAAAGTTTAACTGCTCTTTAACAAAACTTTTTCTTATATCATGGTAGTGATTAGTTCATCTGTGCTGTTCACTTAATAAATTTCGGCTGATGGAGTTTGAAGGAATGATGAGAATATGATGAAGGAAATAAGAAGGCAGAGGTAGGTTTGTGGAGAGTGAATGCGTCGATGAACATGAGCTGTGGGTGAAGGTGGTGGTGGACCGGTGGTTGGTGGTACTCAAAGTGGATGGTGGGGGCATTGGAATAGACTGACAATGCAAATAGGAAGGGAGTTGGGCAACATGTGGGATGGAGACGTGGTTCAAGGTAGGGGGGTGTTGGAGTGTAATTCTTATGTATTCAGAATTTAACTCCATTTCTCAACCTGAAATGAACGTTTATATAAATGGGGTATATAAATGAAGAAAATAGGTGTAATAACAAACAACGCGAAAGAATCCCGGTCCTAAAATAAAGGCAATAAGAAATAAATTACCAAACTATTAAGAGATAAATCAAAGTCGGTGTTGCTGTAGAAGTTTCTCTGCAGCTCTTCAACATGTTTTTTATTATGTTGTGCCTCTTTAGTTTGTCATTATGGCATGCCTTTTGCAATTTCTTCTCTTTTGCTTACTTCAAAATTTAATATGGATTTTCCAGGATGAATCCGTACTTGTATGGTACTCTGGGAAGGAGGAAAAACACTTGAAATTGAGCCATGTTTCTAGAATCATGCCAGGGCAGAGAACTGTAAGATTCACTTCTTTTGTGTTTTACTGTATTGTTTGCTCTTTACATGTTATCCAGGAGGGAATACAAGGTTCTTGCCTTTCAATATTAATCTAGAGAAATATAATACCCTTGCTTCTTCAACATTAATTAAGAGAGGTACAGTGCGGACAATTTTTTTAGTAATGCATTTTGTATAATTAACATTCTAAACAAATTTGTGTATAGTTGAAACATCCTGATTTTGTCTGAGGATAGGTGTCTCGAAGCAAGGCCTATGAAACACCCAATCCCAACATTTTCCTGCAGTAGTTGGTTAGTTAGTGAGCTCATCCTTGTCATGCTTACATGTAATTTCAAAATCAAGTTCATTTCTAATAGTTTCCGCCAAACACTTGGACAGCTTGCTCTTCCCCTTCAAATACATTCACATCTATAAATTGATGTCTTCTCAACTCCTTTAAATCACCAATTTAAAACTCATATTTATTTATTGCTTTCATGTCCATATTGACGTTCTGTGTAATTGTTCCATTGCACATCCCGTCTTTTCTTGTCCTATGCCCTTGGAGCACATTCACTATCAAATCTTTGCCTCCACATATGTACCGACCGACTCTCATTTTTATTATTGGTCTCTTATGGCCATATTGATTTTTAAGGGGATGATCCCATTCTGCATGCGATTTTTCCTTGTTTGTCATACATATATCACCCCGTCTCATTTCTGTCAGACATTTTGCACTTGTCCATTACTATGATTAACGAGCTCTCGTTTTTTTATTAGTGCCAAAAAATGGCTACTAAAAGTAGATAGATATCCAAGATTGGCGAGCTAATATTCACATAAAATCAATATCCTTATATGGATAAAATCAATATCCTTATATGGCTTTAAATTACGTGCTTTCCAAAGCTTCAATAGACATCCTGTACTCTCTTAAATAAGACGTCACATACCAATTTTGATGTTGTTTGCCAAGTCCGAAAAGAAAAAATAGCAGGGAAATTCGTTGATATGGCTGGAAATCATGAATCTGACTTTTAAAAAGCTGTCCGATATTAAGGTTCTTAATATTCCGTAATCAATAAACAAGATATGAGTATACATTTGTTAGCTAATAAAGACGTGCAATTAGAAGGTATTTGGTAGTATTGAATTATTATAATCATTGCAAATGCTACATGTTGATACATGTCAAAAATGTATATGTATTATGTAAGGTATGCACTACAATGAAGTTTACCCAAAGAATGCACATATAGATAAGCCATAAATTTATAAAGTATGCATATAACTTCTTATTAGTGCAGGTCTGGCAATTATGAACCGATATGACAAAATCAAAGACACATTTTGCAAAATATGAAGAATAGAACAATGTTGAAATCATTTATGTCTGACTAATGAATTCTGCAACCTTGTGTCTGATAAAATGTATACACGAAGCTGGGGTTACACTCACGATTGGATTGTTTCTTGGTTTTGGTGAGCTATTAGATCTTTCCAGCTGGCCTCTGTGAAGTCGTTGCCGGCATCTAAGGCAGATCATACTCCTTTTGTTTGGGAGTTTGGAGAGTATCATTGTTTGGCTTCCTGCTTCAGATTCGATCGCTCTTGATTGTTGCAGGCATGCTTTCAAAATTTGGTGTGAGACACTTTCTCCGGGATTCGGTTACCTGTTTATACAACATTCACAATATTATTCGTTGTTGGTCGCATTAGGTTACGGAAAATGAGGGAATAATTTTCGCTTTTCGAATGACATTCACAATAATGATAAACAACTATAGAACCAACAAGTGTCACCAAGAGATAAAAATGACGAAAGCTTCTCCCACTTGAAGTAGGGTCGGCTACATGGATTCCTGCTCAAATCCATGTTGAAATATCAGACTATTTTTTACACTGGTTGTCGGCTATCTAACAGAACCCCCAATTTGAATATAGAAAGTGTTTTCTTTGTTATACTAATTAGAGGACCCTAGGGTTGTATATATAGAATGCCCTAGGGTTAGGGTTACATAATTAGACTATTCTAACCCTAGGGTTAGGGTTACGTAATGAGTCTCTCAACACTCCCCTTCAAGCTGGAGCATATATATCAATCATGCTCAGCTTGTTACAACATTTTTCAAACTGTGTGCGAACAAGAGGCTTAGTAAACATGTATGCTGTCTGATCTGCTGATGATACGCTGTGAGTTTGAAGTAGCCCTCTCTATATCAGATCTCTAGGATAATGACATTCAATTTCAACATGTTTGGTGCGTTCATGAAACATGGGATTGTTGGCTATGTGCATTGCTGCGCGGTTGTCGCATCTGAGCTCCATAACATTGGTAGGAGTAATATGAAGATATGAGAGCATAGATTGAATCCATAGTAGTTCTGCAGCTGCGTGAGCCATGGCTCTATATTCACTCTCAGCACTTGAACGGGAAACAACATCTTATTTCTTGCTTCTTCAAGTTACTAGATTTCCTGCTAGATATGTGCAGAAACCTGTAGTGGATTTTCTGTCTATCATGCATCCTCCATAGTCTGCATCAGAATAGGCCATGAGGTCGAAGTTATTTCCTTTGGTGAATTATAGACCTTTTCCTGGAGAGTTCTTGATGTACCTTAGAACCATCATGCATGCATCGAAGTGAGCTGAAGTGGGGGAGTCCATAAACTGACTCAACTTCCCAACTGCAAGGAAGATATCTAGTCGAGTAATGGTAAGGTATAATAGCTTACCGACTAGGCGCCTGTACCGACCTGTATCTTCAATGTCACCTGACTCATAGATGTGTCCCTTAGGATCCATGGGTATGTGTGCTGGCTTGGATCCCAACATCCCTGTTTCCTGCAGTAGCTCAGTGGCATACTTTCACTGAGATATAACTAATCCTCGCTTGGACCTTTGCTATCTCAATTCCCAAGAAGTATCGAAGTGGTCCTAAGTCTTTGATTACAAATTGTTCTGCAAGTTGTGTTTTTACCTCACGAATACCATCAGAGTCATCTCCTGTGAGGATAATATCATCAACATATATAAGCATAGCTACAATTCCTTTTTCATTCTTTCGTATGAATAAAGAATGGTCTGCCAAGGATCGAATAAGGCCCAAGTTCTCTAATACCTCTGATAGTTTCTGGAACCAAGCACGAGTGCTTTGTTTAAGGCCATATATAGCCTTGCGTAGTAAACATACCTTCTGACACTCCCCTTGAGCCTCGAAACCAGGGGGTTGCTGCATGTAAACACTTTCCTGAAGGTCTCCATAAAGGAAAGCATTTTTGACATCTAGCTGATGCAAGGGCCAATCAAGCTGCACTGCCACGGCCATAAGGATGCGAACTGTAGATAGCCGAGCAACTGGTGAGAAAGTGTCGAAGAAATCGACGCCATAGGTTTGCGTGAACCCTTTTGCCACAAGCCTTGCCTTGTAGCGAGAAATAGAGCCATCAGGGTTGTATTTAATGGTGAATACCCATCTGGATCCCACAATCTTGTTGTTATTCGGAGGATCAACTAGCCTCCATGTGTTCCGAGATATCAGAGCAGACATCTCTTCTTCCATTGCTAAGCGCCATCTAGAATCGCGAAGGGCATCAATATGAGTACGAGGGATAGTGGTAGACGATATTGCCTGGACAAATTGTTTGTATGCAGAGCCAAGACTAGAAAAAGACACAGCTGTAGAGATCGGATGCTTAGTACTGTATCGAGAAAGACATTGTCTAGTCCCCTTTCGTAGAGCTATCGGCATGTCTTCTGGAGCTTCACCTGATATGTCAAGTGTACATATATCTGAACCCATAATATTGTTAGTCTGTAAAGATTCATGTGAAGGACATACCTGATGAGATGATGTCGGCTCAGAAGGGATGTCAGTTTGAATACTAGTCATTTTGTAGAGATTAATCTCTGGCATAGGAACAGGAATGAGAGACGAAGATGGTGGTGGAGGATTAACATGTGAACCTGACCTGGAATAGTAGGGAAGGGACTCAAAGAATGTAACATCTGCACTGGTGTAGTGTCTTTTGTGTTTAGGATCATAGCATCTGTATCCCTTCTGATGCCTAGAATATCCAAGGAATATACATTTAACTGCCCTTGCAGCAAGTTTGTCTTTACCTGGACCAAGGATATGGACGAAGGCAACACACCCAAATACTTTGGTGGAACAAGAAACAAAGCCTTCCCTGGAAAGAGAACCTCAATGGGTACTTGTTCATCGATGGAGGTAGACGGCATACGATAATGAGATAGGCGGCGGTTAGAACACCATCACCCCAGTAGGTGGGAGACACATGATAATTAATGAGCAGAGTTCGAGCAACGTCCAGAATATGCCAATGTTTTCGCTCGGCCACACCATTCTGTTGTGAAGTATGGGCACAAGTAGTTTGATGAATAATCCCATGTGTTGATAGGAAAGACTGCATATCATGAGAAAGAAACTCGCAAGCATTATTGGATCTTAAACATTTGACAATGGTGCCAAATTGAGTTTTCACCTCATTAACAAATCGAACAATAATATTGAAAACATCAGACTTTTTCTTTAAAAGGAAGGTCCATGAGACACGGGAAAAGTCATCTACTAAAACCAAATAATATCTGTTTCCCAAACGATCAGGATAACGACCGGGCCCCCAAACATCAAGATGAATTAACTCAAAAGGACTCTTGGTATCTATAAGACCAGAAGATGGGAAAGAGCTTCTATGATGTTTCCCTAGTTCACAGGCCTCACACTCTAATTTGGCAGTTGGAGGAAGCTGTGGAATGACACGACGAAGCTTGTGAATGGATGGATGACCCAATCGTTGATGCCAGAGGGTATCTGAAGAAGCACAAAAGTGAGTTCCAGAATATGCAGTGGCCGCAGATGACTGTAGTAGATGATAGACACCCCCTTCCTCACAGCATGTACCAATCGTCCTCCCAGTCAGAATGTGAAAAACACGTGAAACATCGTCAAAGGTAGCTCTACAGTTCAAGTCCTTGCAAATCTGACTAACGGAAAGGAGACTAATGGGAAATTCCGGCACAAATAGAACATTATTGAGCTGAATGTTAGGGGTAAGCTGTACATCCCCTTGTCCTTTGATAGGGGAAAAGCAACCATTTGCAACTTGTACGGTTTGTCCAGGTGGGACAATTTTCATCTCCTTTAGTGAGGTTTGATCGCCACATAGATGAGTAAACGTGCCTGTATCAATCAACCATTCCGACTTCGCAAAGTTATTTGCAGAGGCAATAATGATACCTGTATAAGCAACAACTGCCATTTATGGAGTATCACTCGGATTTAGAGGAATAGAATCTCCCGAGCGAAGCCTATTCAATCGTTGCAACAGATCTTCAAAGTCGCGCCTGGGAACTTCTACTGTGGCAGCATCGCTTTCAGTGGTAACAACCCTAGTCGTAGGAGCATGATGTCCCGATTTGCTGTAGCAGATGGCCTCGATGTGGTCAAATTTATGACAATATGTGCACTGAATTGCACCTCTGCTCCGACCAGAGCTGAAGCGACCTCGACCTCGACTCCTGAATGATCCACGAGCTTCGCGTCCTGATGCGGCAGAAAGTGCAGTGGCTTGCCCTTGAACGCCCGTATGTATGCTTGTGTGAGGGACAACTAGACGACTCAAGGTGCTATAGACCTCCTCGATGGTAGGGAGAACAGCTGCAGTAACCATATGATCTCGTGCTGCAGCATAAGCGGAGTCGAGTCCTACTAAAAACACCAAACATGCCATTTGTTGACGATGTTCCTTTTGTTTAGGACAACTACATCTAGGAATGCACACATTATAACGTTCAAACAATGATTTTAGAGTAGAGAAATATTCAGACAGGGATCGTCTTGCTTGCATCATATTTAGCATATCAAAGTAGGTTTGATACATCCTACTTGAATTCTTCTCCTGCCCATATGTGGCTTGAATAGATGTCCACATTTCGTGAGCAGTGCTATAGTATACTAGCTCGTCAGCAATCCTGTCAATGACACTGACCATGATCCAAGAACTGACCATCCCGTCATCTTTCGCCCATGTGGCGAACTTTCCCGTATTCTCAGCAGGCTCTGATTCTAATAGAATGTGCTCCTTGTCGTATCCTCGTACAATCATGAGGAACATACGAGACCACTTGGGATAATTGGTCTCATCCAACTTGGGGATTGAGCCGAATGAGGGTAGTCTGGTACTCCCTCCATCATATCCTTGAGATATGACCTCATATTGGGACATCTCGAATGATGAATCAAGTCTGCAGTAGAGAAAATAATGTAATATTACGAAATCATCTCAGGTCATACCGGCATCCATTATGTATCGAGAAATCTATAAGAGGCTAGACGGTGGCGTTGGGTAATTTATTTGGCGGATGAATTGTGCACAGAGAACCAAGAAGGTCAGGTAGAGGACGTTGTTGAGGATGTGGTTGAATGCAACGCACTCGAACGTTTGAGAGGTCGGTGGCAGGTTGCCGGAGATCGGACTGGGGCAAAGTCAGGGACAGGGGGAGCGGACTGGGACTGGGGCAGGGATGCAATCTGGAGTGGTGGAAGAGGGTCGGGCTGGGACAAGTAGGCGGGCTAGGGCGATGGCAAGGGGTTGTCGGATGGATGAGGAGGGGGCGGGCTGGGGGAGGACGCGGGCTGGGGCTGGGTGGGTCGGTGGGAGCGTCGGGGCTGGGGCGGGGTGCTTGGGCTAGGGCGCTGGGGTTGGGGCGTCGGGGCGGGGTTGGGGTGTTGGGGCGATGGGGCTGGGGAGCAGGGGTTGGGGCATCGGGGCGGGGGCGCAGGGGCTGTTGGCGCAGAGGTTGGGGGCTGGGGGCGCAGGGGTTGGGGCGTCGGGGTTGGGGGCGCAGGGGTTGGGGGCGCGGAGACTGGGGCTTGGGGCTAGGGCATAGGGGCTTGGGGCGCAGGGGCTGGGGCGTCAGGGGGCTGGGGGGAGGGGGGGATGGGGGAAGGCGGCGGGGAAGCTCTGATACCAACTTGAATATAGAAATTGTTTTCTTTGTTATACTAATTAGAGGACCCTAGGGTTGTATATATAGAATGCCCTAGGGCCAGGGTTACATAATTAGACTATTCTAACTCTAGGGTTAGGGTTACATAATGAGTCTCCCAACACCCCACAAAGGAGATTTGAACCTTGGTCTTTTGGATAGTAGACACACTGTACTACCACAAGACCATTGGAGTGAGTTTGTATCACCAATAGATATTTGTATTAATTTTCATATAAAGTTACACATGTCAATGGCATACCCTTGGGGTTACCACCAATAGATATGGTTTCTTCGCACAATATGTCGACGACATGCCCTTGGGGTTACCACCACCTCCTATTATTTGTAAAAGGAAAAAAATCAGTAATAATGAATCTGTTCCACTACCTATTCCATTTTTGCAGGAAGAAGTACATTCTTTGAATATCCCTCCCATTGCTCGGTTGGATGATTCGTCAGATCTCCCTATAACTCTGCGGCGATCTAAGAGGCAATATACCTTTCATCCTATCTTCTCTTTTACTTCTACTAACAATCTTTCTAGTGGTGGTAGACGATTTACAGATGCCGTAACGACGATCACTGTCTCGCTGATCATAATGATGCGATGCAGAACCATGGTTGGAAGATAGTCGTGGACGAGGAGATGGACGCTCTTAGATCTAGAGGGACACACGATCTAGTGCCTTGCCCATGTGAGGTGAAACTAGTTGCATTGTCAATGGGTCTTCACTACCAAGCAGTCTCTTGATGGAACAAATGATAGATCGAAAGCACGATTGGTGGCAAAGGGTTTCACTCAGACATATTGCATGGACTGCTTTGATATTTTCTCCTCAGTGACAAGGTTGGGTTCTGTTCGTACTATCCTGTTTGTTGCAGTCAATAACAATTGGCCTATATCCCAACATGGTGTGAAGAATGCCTTTCTCTCTATGGTGATCTTTAGATTATATGATGCTGTCACCTGGTTACTCAGTTGAGGGGGAGTGTATATCTCGACTTCGCAAGGCTCTATTGCCTAAAGTAAAGCCTATGCGCCTGGTTTGACATAGTCATTACTAAGATTGGTTCTCTTAGGTTTCAGAGGATGAGATCAGATTACTCTATTTTTGTGAGACAACGAGCCATTGGGACTGGGATATTGGCCGTTTCTGTTGATGACATGATAGTAACTGATGGCGACAAAACATGAATTACAGAGACCAAGGCCTTCCACCAGAAGGTGTTTGTACCAATGACCTTGGTCAGATACGTTGCTTCTTAGGAATAGAAGCTATTCGCATAACAGAAGGGCTACATCTGTCACCGGGAAAATATTGCACGAACATTCTTATAGAGATGGGCTTGCTTGGATGCAAACCATCGAGCTCCCTAATAGAGACACAAGCATACCACTTCTCCAGATCCTTCTTTTGAGGATCCTACTCGATACAAAAGCTTAGTAGGTAAACTACTTTACCTCACTGTCACTAGACCCGATATATCATATGTTATCAGCAAGGTTAGCCAACATATGGACAAACATTGTTACAATGAAGTTCTCCTAATAGTTCGTTATTTAAAGGGTCTCCTGGATGCGGTCTTTTCTGTAGAGCAAATGGTCACACCAATATTACTGCTTATGCTGATGCAGACTATGCTAGCTCTCCAGATGACATGCGATCCACCACTGGATATACTATGTTTGTTGGAGGAAATCTAGTTACTTGATGCAACAAGAAGCATACCGTTGTATCTACGTCAAGTGTTGAAGTAGAATATAGGGAAATGGCTCAGGCTACATGTGAGATTACTTGGTTGGCATCTTTCTTGATAAAAATTGGTCTTCCTACAACTACCCATTTTCCTATGCATTGTGTCAACAAATCTGCCACCTATATTGCTGCCAACCCCGTCTTTTATGAAAAAAACCAAACATATTGAAGTTGATTGCCATTTTATACATGACATTGTACGCTAAGGGAATAGTTGCACTCCACATTTCTCTACCAATCTTCAGTTTGTTGGCATTCTTATAAAGGCAGTACCAAGAGATGTGCGTTTGAGCTTATTTCCAAATTGGGCATGATTGACAGATATGCTCCAACTTGAGGGGGATTGTTAGAGTTATTGTTAGAGTCACTTTATTTTATTTTGTAAACTCATCATGGGTAAAATTGTACTTCTTCTGTTTTCTCTCCTTGGGGTTTACACTATATAAGAAACCTTAGAACCTGTGGAATATACAACGATTCTCTCATCATTCTCTACATGATAAAAATGAGGCATGGCACGGTCTGGACAGGCAGTTCAAACTGATAACTTCAAAAGACAGGCTACTTGCCCACTTGCCCTAGGAGAAGCCTACAAGTGACATATGACTGGCTGATAAGCCTAGGTGGTTGCTGCAGTGTCCAGTTAGGCTGGGGCTGGGGTCGGGGCATGGGCATTGTGGAGGCAACAACATCCTAGTGGAGTGGGGCAGGGCACCTAGGTGGAGTGGCTAGCAGTTGCCAGTGACTGGTGGTTGGGCTTTTGGAGGGTGGCAGTTGAGGAGGTGGTGAAGGTTCATCTGGGGCTCAAGAGTGATTTCAAAACCATGGTCGAGGTCTCTTGCTCTGATAACATGTAGAAAAATGAGATTGAGTTCCATCTAATCAACATCCCAATAGTCTATTATACAGAGAAGACCAAAGAGAAAATTACATAGGGAACCAAAACGCAAAGGGAACATAAAGAAAAGTAAAAAAGCAATAAATTCCAGATGTCAAAGTATTCATTGTTTACTTTTCATTGTACTTATTATCCTTCCTTATCTTGAGAACTGACTAGAATTTTCGTCATACAGGCAATCTTCCAGAGATATCCTAGACCAGAGAAGGAATGCCAATCTTTTTCTTTGATATACAATGATCGGTCATTGGATCTGGTATTAATTTACCCATTATTACTTCACTAGCTGTACGACTTTTGTGGTCCGAGTCTACAATTTATGGCACTAGTTGGGTTTTTTTGATCGCTTGTTCTCTTGGCTGTGCAAGTTTGGTTACGAATCTTCATTGTACCTATACCTCATGTATTTTTAATGTCTGCATATTCTATTTACAAAAGGTGAATCCTTCATATCTACGTGATTTATTGAAAAGAAAGATACACTTATGATGCTAAATTGACATTAATGTTAGTAAGCTTGTAAGTTCTTGTCTTTGTGTTTACTCATGCAGCAGCAGAAGCTAAGGTTGCAATACACTGCGAAATTCAATTAGCAGTATTTTATTGCTGACCATCCTGTGTCTATGGCAGCTGGTGCTTGCTTCTATACAATGTACTAAGCCTTATCCCACTACAAGTAGGGTCTGCTACATGGATTCTTGCTCAAATCCATGTTGAAAGACTCGTAATTTGCATCCGACCATCCTGTGCGTACTCTGTTTATACCATGGGTAGCTTCTATATACCATGGCGCTTTCTTCTATATATCAGGATAATTTTGAATGGTTTTTTATTACCATGGTGCCAGGTTTTGTACCTCGCCCAAGTCTTTTGCTGCATACTCATCTCCTATTGCCTGTTGTTGAGTGTATCTCTGAATGGTCTAAAGCTTCTTGTTAATAACTAACTTGAGTTGTCATAGGTTCTTTCCCAGTATCTCTTTGCATTGGAAAGAGAATTGGGCAGGCGATGGACTTTGGATATATTTTATGTTGAATCCCAAACAAATTTCTGAAGTTTCTTGTTGTATGAAAAAATCAAATACATTTTTAAAAATATATACATCGTTTCCTGTAAACATATATATTATCTACTTATTTAGTCTTTTGTTATTTTCCATTCCTGCAGTACTCTTTATGTAATTTACCCATAGGCTACTCTCCTATATAAGAGAGCCTAGGACGTATGGAATAAACATCTTCTTCTCTTTTCCCAACATAGTATCTGTTAGAGTATTTGGTTGTGCACCCTGTGAGTTGTAACAGGGTAAATGGATCCTGAAGAAGATCCATTTACCCCATTCATGTGTTTAGTCCCACATCGTCTGGTGGTGGGACTTGGAGGCTCTGGAGAGGCTATATAAGAAGCTCCAGACCTCCTGTACTCATTGAGAGAAAGTCAATAGACAAACACGCCCATTTGAGGGCTTCTCCCGTGGTTTCATCTCGCTCCTCACGGAGTAGGGTTCCACGTTAAAATCCCGCTGTCTTTCTTGTTCTTTATCTTTTTTCATGTTTACGCTTCCGCATTCTTCATATTTTATAACATGGTATCAGAGCGGGTTCGATTCTCGGGATTTTCATTATATTCTTTGTTTATGATTCGAGAATCAATTTGAGAGAAGATTTGATTTGTATTTGTCGCTGGAGATTTTTTTCGTTCTGTGTCAATGAAGGGTGCCAGGTCCTAGGGTTACGAAACCCTAATCAAGAAGCTGTGATCCAAGCTCTTCAATCGTGTTCTTCCCTGCCTGTTCCTCTTCCTTACGCGCACAGCATAGCGGGCTCCCACGGCTGAAGCCCCGATCTCGCGCAAGAGGCACGAGATTTTCTCATCCAGGTGGCGTGTTTCCCCATGCCCAAGGAGCATGCGTAACAGACGTACTCTGGCGTCTTCTGCCACCAGACGCAGCATCGTCAATCAGACCCGCGCAACTCCAAGTCTCGCGCTCCAGTCCAAAACACGAGCCCGGGCGCAGGCGGCGCAAAGGCTCCATGCTGCGACCCTTCAGCATCAGGCCGCGAGATCCAGGCTACATGCGCGAGGCTACAGACCTTCAGATATGGCGCGCAACCCCTTCAGCAAGCCCTCCTCCTGCGGCGTTGCCAGCCACGGCACCCTCCTCCTCCCTCGTGCATGGCGCTCTTCCCAGGCGTCCTCCTCGAGCCAGATCGATGCATCCTCGCACTCCTTCTCGAGCAACAAATCATCCCAGGCGCCCATCGACCGCGTGCGCCTTCCCGCGCGGCTGCAGGTGCACTCGCCTCCTCATGCCTCCCCTCCTGGCGATGCAACTCTATCGGCGGCGGCGTGCGAATATAGAGGCGCCCATCGTGGGCGGTGCCTCTTCTTGAAACCCTAAATAGGGTTAGAACCCCAAGGGGTGGCCGTCAGTTTTTTTTTAAAAAAATATTTTTGTTGTAAGCCCAGATGATGGGCCGTATATAAAAAAAAGGAAGGGAGGCAGCAAGAAGTATGGGCCTAGTAGTTAAAAAAAAGAAAAAAAAGAAAAAAAGGAGACAAAAAAATGGCGCGTACATTTGAAAAAGCCATACATTGTTAAAAAAAAGAGCCGCGTACAAAGAAAAGTCATACGCAATTTCAAAAAAAGAAGAAGAAGAAGAAGATGAATTTGCAAAAGCCGATTAAAAAAAATCAAACGGCTTATAAAAAAAATGAAATGAAAAAAATGACGAATGTTTTGAAAAGCCGACAAAGTTGTGATCGGCTAAGTGGTTTGTTTTTGTCCCAATCATTGTTGTCTTCTCCCAACGTGGTTGACATCCATGTTTTCCGACAAGTATGGGAGAAATGGGGAGTAGAGTGTAGAGTCACATGTCATGTTGCAGATTCAGATTTCCAGACCGGTCAGATTTTTCAGACTCTACAATTTTCAAATGTAGATTTTCATGCGCAAGTTTCAGACTCGACGATTCAGATTTCGAGTCCCAGTTTGATGCGCAGTTGTTCAGACTCGACGATTGTCTTCCGAGTCTGCAGTTCATACACGCACAAGTGTGCGGTCATTGTTCAGATGAGCATATGTTGCCATCATCAGTTCGAGGTCCCCATCATTCTTGTTGTTGTTCCGCCAGAGTTTTCATGTGAGCCATAGGGACTCCAGAGCAGAGGACCATTCCCTTGAGGGCAAGGGTTTTCATGTGGTATCATAGATGCACCAGAGCAGTGCACCATTCTCTGAGCCAGATGGGAGAGACCCAGTTCTCCGACGAGGAGACTTCAGGCGCAAGTTCAGACTCGACGGACAGGTTCCGAGTCTTCAGTTGACTCACACTCCAGCCCGTTCGTCCTCCTCACCTGCACGGCATGAGAAGCAACGTCCTCGACTGCAGCATGTGCGCGTTGGGTTGATATTGTCCGTAGTGTCCTGTAGCGTTGAGTTGAGTTTCTTTCTGTTTGTCCAAGCTAAGCATTGCATGCTCCAGCTTGAGGGGGAGTGTTAGAGTATTTGGTTGTGCGCCCTGTGAGTTGTAACAGGGTAAATGGATCCTGGAGAAGATCCATTTACCCCATTCATGTGTTTAGTCCCACATCGTCTAGTGGTGGGACTTGGAGGCTCTGGAGAGGCTATATAAGAAGCCCCAGACCTCCTGTACTTATTGAGAGAAAGTCAATAGACAAACACGCCCATTTGAGGGCTTCTCCCGTGGTTTCATCCCGCTCCTCACGGAGTAGGGTTCCACGTTAAAATCCCGCTGTCTTTCTTGTTCTTTATCTTCTTCCATGTTTACGCTTCCGCATTCTTCATATTTTATAATACGAGTGATGGTCTTAGACCGGAGTTCCTGAAACCCTAACCCTAGCCCCACCGTCAAGCCTCCCTCTCTCCGCGCGCGCATCGCCGGTTGTGCGCCTCGACCCCCTTGCGCGCCGTCGGCCGTGCACCGCCCCGTGCCCTAGCGCGCCTCCTCTGCGCTGAGCCCTGCGCCTCACGTGACTCGCCTGCGCTCCGCGCGAGTCGCCTACGCTCCAGCGCGCGTCTCCAGCGCGCTTCACGCACAGATCCAGTGCGCCTCGCGCGCATCCTCCAGTGCTCCCGGCCGTGCGCTGAGCGTGCATCTCCTGCGCATACAGCGCAGACTCCAGTGCATCCCCTCGCGCGACCAGCGCATGCCTGTGCACTCTCTCGCGCGACCTTTCGCGTGCTCCTTGTGCGCTCTATCGTGCACCCCTTCCTGTGCGCATCTAAGCCGTGAATGAGCCCGACATCTTGTCTATCGCGCACAACTCCAAAAGAATGGGTTTGGTTGCTTGAAGTCTACACCTTGCAACTAAACCCGTCTATGTTCGTGTAGACGATCTTATCTTCAGTCTATCGCTCCAGTCTTCTGTTTCCAGTATGTCAGAAAGCAAGGCGGATATTCCATCTATAGGCGCCTTTCGTAGTCCAGCGCCTATCGTAAAGATGGATGGTACGAACTATGAACTGTGGGCGATGCAATTCATGAGTATGATGAAGTCAACTGGTAAGAAGCACATTCTTACCGAAGAAGAGCCTGCTGAGAAGACTGGAGTTAATGCCTCATGGGAGGCAGATGATGCATACGCCAAAGTCTGGTTATCTGGGACTGTGGCGATCGAGATTGCCAATGATATTCTTCATCAGCCCACGGCTAAAGACATGTGGGATATTCTGGCGGCCACATACTCTCAAGCGAAGAATGAGACAAAGATTCTGCAACTCCAACATGATATATTCACTATTAAGCAGAATGGCCGTCCTCTACACTCACTCTACACATCTCTGCGTGGGATGTTCGAGAAGCTACACAGCTTCATGCCCCTGACAGCCACGCCAAAGCAACAGAAGACCTACCGAAATGCGACTATGATGGGAGTTTTCCTTGCTGCCCTTGATCCTGAGTATGAGGCAGCACGGTCTCAGATCTTGGTGGACTCTACTATTCCTCCTATGGAGTAAACCTTTCACTGGTTGAGCCGGATCACTGTTCCCTCTACGACTACGAATCAGAATGCTTCAGCCATGGCTGCCAACAGGGGCTGTGGATTTCATCATCAGACCCGTGGTCGTGGACCTCGCGGTAGAGGAGGCCACACTCGGCCAACATGTACCTACTACCATCGCGTCAGACACAATGAAGACGCATGCTACTCTAAGCATGGATTTCCTGCATCTGCACGAGTCGCTGAGCAGATAGAGCCTCCATCTGCTGCCTCTTTGGATCAGCGCTTTGATGACCTTGTTGCTCGTCTAAGGGGCATTATTCCTCCATTCGGCCCAGCACATACTAAGCCAGTCTGACGCTGCTGCATCCGCCTCTGCTTCTACCAGTGCATCAGGTAGCACACTTGCATTTTCTAGTAGGGGATCAGATACTTTAGCATGGATTATGGACTCTGGAGCCATACATCATCTATGTGGCGATCAAAGTCTACTTACAGGATACAGACAGATCCCTCCAGGTCGAACAGTGGTCATTGCTAATGGCACACATTCCCCAATTACTGGTCAGGGGGGAGATTAGACTGACATCATCTATGCAGCTCAAGAATGTGTTACATTCACCTGATTTTTCTATGAATTTGTTATCTATCAGCCAAATTACCAAGGATTGACAATGTCGGGCGATTTTTGATCCATCTTCTCTTGTTTTTCAGGACATCCTTACGGGCAACGTGATTGGTCGTGGCTATGAGCAAGGAGGCCTCTATCGCCTCAATCAGCCTTCTTTTGCTGGAACCTCATCCCTACCTACTGGACCTGTATCCCCTCTGCTATGGTATCTGCGCTTTCGACATCTACCGCTTCAGAAGCTGCATCGTGTGTTACCCCAGGGTCTGCCTCACACATCCATCCAATGTGAGGCTTGTTAGTTGGGAAAGCATCATCGATCTACCTTTCCCAGTCGTCAGTGTCGGAGTAGTACCTCCAAGTTTGAGTTATTTCATATTGATATCTAGGGTTCGAGTCGTGTTCCTGATCATCAGGGACACAGATTTTATATAGTTATTGTGGATGACTTCTCTCGTGTGTCATGGGTATTTTTGTTGAAGAATAAATCTGAAGCAGGGAATATTATTATCCATTTTCTTAATGAGATTCGAAATGTTTTCTCCACATCTGTTAAAATTGTGAGAAGTGATAATGCCCTGGAATTGTGTACTCATGTCCTAGCCAATTACTACTCATCCCAAGGGATTATCTACCAGACATGCTGTGCGGCTGTGCCTATGCCTCCCAACAAAATGGGATCGCTGAAAAGAAACATCGCCACCTACTAGATGTCACCAGGTCACTTCTTATACAGAGTCAAGCTCCTTATTCTTACTGGGGTGACGCGGTTCTCACAACATGCTACCTAATTAATCGTATGCCATCCTCTGTTCTAGGTGAACAGATTCCTTTCTCCCTTATCTTCCCTGGTAAAGATCTGTTTTCCCTTACTCCTCGTGTGTTTGGTTCGGTTGCCTTTGTCCACCAGTTGTCTCCCGTTACTGACAAGCTCTCTCCTAGGGCTGTCAAGTGTGTGTTTGTTGGGCTGTCAAGTGTGTGTTTGTTGGGTACTCCAGAACTCAGAAGGGGTACAAATGCTATGATCCATTGCGCATGCGGTATCTAGTTAGTGCAGATGTTACGTTTTTTGAATCCGTAATGTATTTTTCATCCTCAGGTGATCAATTGTTACCTCCAACTAATACTGATGCCATTTATGTGACACCACCACCATCACTACCACCATCACCGCCACCACCACCACCATCTGCACCTCCTATCACTATACCTGTTTCACCACTGCCATTTCATTATACCCGCAGGCCTGCTCCAGCTCATGGTCATGATTCGTCACCTAGCTCGCCCAAGGAATGTTCTGAGGAAATTACTATTGATGGCTCTAACGATGTTTCTGAGCATGATGTGTTACAAAGGCCAGACGAGGACATGGTTGATTTAGATGTTCCTATTGCTATACGCAAGTCGAAGAGAAGCTGTGCTTCATATCCTTTAGCAGCTTCTGTGTCATTTGACCGACTAACTGGGGATTTCAGGACCTTTGCAGTTGCTTTGTCAGCTGTAGATATTCCACGGAGTTACCAAGACGCTATGAAGGATAGTAAATGGCGTCTAGCAATGGAGGAAGAAATGGCAACACTTCAGTCTAGAGGAACTTCGAGTCTGGTTCCTATACCTGCAGATGTGTCCCCAGTGAGCTGCAAATGGGTATTTATAGTCAAGCAGAATGCAGATGGCAGTATTGACAGATACAAGGCTCGTCTTGTTGCTCGTGGCTTTACACAGACATACGAGGTGGACTATCTTGATACATTTTCGCATGTAGCCCGTCATTCCACTCTACGGATCTTACTGTCTGTTGCGGTTACTTGTGACTGGCCGCTACATCAGTTGGATGTGAAGAACGCCTTCTTATATGGTGACTTACAGGAGGAAGTCTACATGCAACAACCACCTGGTTTTGCTGTTGAGGGGGAGTGTTCCAAGGTGTGCAGACTTCATAAGGCTATCTATGGCCTTAAGCAGAGTCCTAGAGCATTGTTCCAGAAGCTCTCAGACCTTTTTGAGAAACAGGGATACAAACGTTCAAATGCTGATCATTCTTTGTTTGTGCAAAAGACTTCCAGAGGTGTTATTGCAATCATGGTCTATGTAGATGACATCTTGATTACAAGTGATGATGTGCAAGGGATAAAGAAGGCGAAAGAAATGCTGGGTAGTGAATTTGTCACCCAGGACCTTGGAGTTCTTAGATATTTTCTGGGATTGGAGTTCGCCAGAAATCCGCATGGGTTGGTAATGTCTCAGAGAAAATATGTCACTGACCTGTTGAGTGAAACATGAATGCTTGGCTACCGACCTTCTACCACACCGATGGATCCCGGTATGAAGCTATATGATCATGATACAGAGGAGGTGGATAAGAGAAGATACAAAGAACTGGTGGGAAAACTTATCTATATCACTATCACTAGGCCCGACATAGCCTTTGTTGTGATTCGAGTGAGCCAGTTCATGAAGCAACCACGTCAGGTCCACATGGATGCAATACATATGATACTCAGGTACCTCAAGTCATCCCCAGGTGCAGGTCTGCTGTTCAAGAAAGGCAAGGTGATCTCTATCTCAGCCTGTGCAGATGCAGATTATGCAGGGTGTCCCAAGGACCGGAAGTCCACCTCTGGGTTTGCTGTGTATGTTGGAGATTACCTAATCTCGTGGAGGAGCAAGAAACAAACTGTGGTAACAAGGTTTAGTGCTGAATCTGAATATAGGACTATGGCCCAAGCTAGTACAGAAATGATGTGGGTAAAAGCTGTGCTTACAGATTTACATATAGAAGTCCCACTTCCTATGGCTTTAGAATGTGACAATCAGGCGGCCCTATTCATTGCAAACAATCCAGCATTTCATGAACGAACCAAGCACATTGAAGTTGATTGCCACTTTATCCGTGACATGATCCAGAAGGGATTCATTGCTATATCCCATGTCAGTTCAGAAAATCAAACTGCAGATATTTTTACCAAGGAATTGCTGCGAGGCCCGTTTCAGAAGTGTGCGTCCAAGCTGAGCATGATTGATATCTATGCTCCATCTTGAGGGGGAGTGTAAACATATATTATCTACTTATGTAGTCTTTTGTTATTTTCCATTCCTGCAGTACTTTTTATGTAATTTACCCATAGGCTACTCTCCTATATAAGAGAGCCTAGGGCGTATGGAATAAACATCTTCTTCTCTTTTCCCAACATTGCCTTTTTAAGCACATTCAAATAATTAAATACAAGAAATTGAAGAAAATGTGGTAATGCAATTTTTTCCTGCTCATCTTTCTTCTAGAGTACTGTATTATGATATGCTTCAGTACATATGACACAATAAATCCTCGTCTTCCCTCCAGATTTGCAAGGACAAAGATGAAGCAGAAGTTTGGTTTGCAGGTCTCAGAGCATTAATATCGCGAAGCCATAATAGGAAGTGGAAAACGGATTCAAGAAGTGATTGTTTATCTTCTGGGACGACTAGTCCAAGAACGTATACACGAAGTTCTCCTTTGGGCTCCCCATTTGGTAGCATTGATAGATTGCACAAGGTGAGTTAATTATAACTCTCTGTTATTTCCGCTGAACATGTTGAAATTAACATTCCCCCTTTAATTTTCATTGCGACAGGATGGAAATGATGTTAGATTCCGGAGCCCTCGTGAAAGCCCACCAAAGAATGGTTTTGATAAAGCATTCACTGATGTAATACTATATTCTGTCTCTCCAAAAGGATTCTTTAATTCTGATTCAACTGGCGCTTCATTCCAATCTCTGTCATCTGGAGGCTCAGATGGAGCTCATGGGCACATAAGGGGCATGATGGCTGATAATTTCCGGGTAAGTCTGTCAAGTGCTGTCAGTTCATCAAGTCAAGGCTCTGGTCAAGATGATAATGATGCTCTCGGTGATGTTTTCCTTTGGGGAGAAGGCATTGGGGATGGCTTTCTTGGTGGTGGTGCTCAAAGAGTAGGACACAGTGCTGGACTGAAGATTGATTCTTTATTGCCTAAGGCCCTAGAATCTGGTGTAATACTGGATGTTCAGAGTGTAGCTTGTGGCGGGAGACATGCTGTTCTGGTTAGCAAGCAAGGAGAGATCTACTCTTGGGGTGAAGAATCTGGTGGCAGGCTAGGTCATGGAAGAGACTGTGACTTGTCACATCCAAAGCTTATTGATTCCCTATGTAATTTGAATATTGAATTGGTAGCTTGTGGGGAGTACCACACTTGTGCAGTAACATTATCTGGAGATTTATACACATGGGGTGATGGAACTTACAATATTGGGCTGCTTGGACATGGTAACGATGTAAGCCATTGGATCCCAAAACGAGTTAATGGTCCTCTAGAGGGTTTGCACGTGTCTTCCGTTTCTTGTGGAGCTTGGCACACAGCTATTGTGACTTCTTCAGGGCAATTATTCACATTTGGTGATGGAACGTTTGGTGTTCTTGGACATGGTAACAAGGCAAGTGTTTCAATACCCAAGGAAGTTGAGTCTCTGAAGGGATTCCGAACTGTAAGAGCAACTTGTGGTGTTTGGCATACTGCTGCTATTGTGGAAATTGTGGCTGGCAATTCAAGTTCCAGCAACTCTTCTTCTACAAAGCTGTTTACTTGGGGAGATGGAGATAAGGGTCGTCTTGGACATGGTGACAAGGAACCGAGGCTAGTGCCTACATGTGTAGCTAGTCTTGTTGAACCAAACTTCTGTCAGGTTGCCTGTGGCCATAGCTTAACTGTGGCACTTACAACTTCTGGTCATGTTTATACCATGGGTAGCACAGTATATGGTCAGCTGGGAAATCCACATGCAGATGGAAAACTTCCTGTACGTGTCGAAGGCATGCTTCAAAAAAATTTCGTTGAGGAGATTGCATGTGGTGCTTACCATGTCGCGGTCTTAACTTCAAGAACCGAAGTGTACACCTGGGGAAAGGGAGCTAGTGGTCGATTGGGGCATGGTGATACAGATGATAGAAATACTCCTACGTTAGTTGAGTCTCTCAAAGATAAACATGTAAGAAATGTCATTTGTGGTGCAAATTTCACTGCAGCCATATGCATTCATAAGTGGGTGTCAGGTGTGGATCAGTCTATTTGCTCCGGTTGTCGAATGCCATTTAACTTCAAGAGAAAACGCCATAACTGCTATAATTGTGCTCTTGTTTTTTGTCATTCATGTAGCAGCAAGAAGTCTCTTAAGGCCTCTATGGCACCTAATCCTAACAAGCCTTATCGTGTGTGTGACAGTTGTTTTAACAAATTGAGAAAATCCTACGAGAATGATCTGTTTAAAAAGTCACCGATCTACAAAAATGGAAGTCTAAACCGGGGTTCTAATGACATGGTTGAGGACACAAAATGGGAGTCGAGATCTGGTGCCCAACTTTCTCGAGTTTCATCTATAGAATCATTAAAGCAGCTTGACCTAAAAGGGGCGAAGAAAAACAAGAAATTGGAGTTCATTAGTGGTCGTGTTTCTCCTATACCAAGTGGAACTTCACAGTGGACCTCATTTAATATATCTAAGTCTCTTAATCCTGTGTTTGGAACATCAAAAAAGTTCTTCTCTGCTTCTGTTCCTGGATCAAGAATCGTTTCTCGCGCTACTTCACCTGTCTCTCGACGTCCAAGCCCACCTCGTTCTACAACACCAACACCTACTTTGTCTGGACTTGCAACTCCAAAAATTTTCTTTGATGATACTAAAAGGACAAGTGATAACCTTCAGCAAGAGATTATCAAGTTAAGAGCACAGGTATGCTCGTAAAGTTTCACCTTATAAAAATTGTGTAGTGCTTGGGTTTTCATCTTCATATTTCTGTTGTTTTTACCAGTATCTACACTAACAGAAAAGTTGTTACCCAAAGATATAGGGCATATATCCCTGTGGTTTCCTCCATCCAAGTCGAAGTTAGAGGTTGAGATGGAAGGAGCCAATGCCAGAAATTCCTTTCACCTATTTTGAATATGTTGAGGGAAAATCAAGAGTTGTTTATTATGAAACCCTAGAGCTCTCTTATATAGGAGAAAAGCTCTATGGGTAAATTACAACTAAAGGCCTGGATAACATGAATATTGTAATACAACCACAATATCCTGACACTCCCCCTCAAGCTGGAGCATATATATCTATCATGCCCAGCTTGGAGCAACAATGATGAAAAGGACCTCTAACCAGAGCTTTTGTAAACATATCTGCAATCTGATCTCCGGATGCAACATAGGATGTTGAGATAAGTCCCTTTTGGATCAGGTCACGAGTATAATGACAATCTATCTCAATGTGCTTTGTCCTTTCGTGAAATGCAGGATTGTTAGCTATAAATAATGCTGCCTGATTATCACAGTTAAGTTGCATAGGAAGAGGTACGTCGATCGTTAAATCGGCGAGGACAGCTTTGACCCACATCATCTCAGCACTACCTTGGGCCATAGCTCTATATTCTGATTCTGCACTGGATCGAGCAACAACAGTTTGTTTCTTACTCTTCCATGAGACTAACGAGCTACCAATAAATACAGTAAAGCCTGAAGTAGACTTCCTGTCATTCGGACATCCAGCATAATCCGCATCTGCACTCCCTGTAACTGAGAGAGACATATCTCTCTTAAACAAAAGGCCTGCACCTGGAGATGACTTCAAGTATCTCAGAATCATAAACACAGCATCCATATGTGTCTGCCTGGGTTGCTCCATGAACTGACTTACTTTATTCACAGCAAAAACTATATCAGACCTGGTAATAGTAACATACAACAATTTCCCTACCAGCTCTCTATAGCGTCTCTTATCCTCCTCCTCAGATCCATCATCATAAAGCTTAACATTAGGATCCATTGGGGTAGTCGCTGGTCTACATCCTGTCGTTCCTGTCTCAGATAGAAGATCAGTGACATACTTCCTTTGTGTCATAACCATACCATGTTGATTTCGTGCAAACTCCAGTCCTAGGAAGTAACGAAACATACCCAAGTCCTTGTTAACAAACTGATGTCCAAGGAAGTCCTTTGCTGCCTCAATTCCCTGTGCATCACTGCCAGTGATAACAATGTCATCAACATAAACCAAGATGACTACAATACCTCGTTGGTCTCTCTTTACAAAGAGAGTATGATCTGCTGTAGATCTAACAAAGCCCTTCTGTTCAATTAATTCTGAGAGCTTCTGAAACCATGCCCTCGAACTTTGCTTAAGACCATAAATGGCCTTCTGAAGACGGCACACCATGCTGGACTCCCCCTCAGCAGCAAACCCAGGAGGTTGCTGCATGTAAACTTCCTCCTGCAAATCACCATACAAGAAAGCATTTTTGACATCCAACTGGAAGAGAGGCCAATCTCGCACTACAACAACGGAAATAAGGATCCGTAAGGTAGAATGACGTGCAACAGGTGAGAACGTGTCATGATAGTCCACCCCATATGTTTGGGTGAACCCACGAGCAACCAATCTGACCTTGTAACGATCAACAGTACCATCAGCACGTTGCTTGACAGTAAATACCCATTTGCTGCCAACAATAGACGCACCTGGTGAAGGGTGAACAACACTCCATGTACCACGCGATTGTAATGCTGCCATTTCTTCCTCCATGGCCAAGCGCCACTGGCTACTCTGCAGGGCCTCCTGATAAGAGCGTGGTATCTGTATGGCAGACAAGCTCTCAACAAAATGCTGAAAATCCTTAGATAAACGTCCCAAGGAAACATGAGAACCAAAGTCTAACCCATACTTGGGGTGCAATGTATGTGCTCGCTTCTGCCTCCGGAGTGCAATAGGGATATCCAAATCATCAATATTGGCCGAAGAAGTATCATCAACAACCTGTAGCTCATTCTGTGCAATCAAATCACCCTTGTCATCAGACGAACTCAAATGATCAAGACATACCTCGGACGTGCTGGGTGATGGAGGAGGCGCTTGAGCCGGAGGCCTTCGCTGGTAGACCTGTGGAAAGAATATAGGAGACGACGAAGGTGGTGGTGATGGTGGTGGTGGTGATGGAGGTGGAGGCATATAAATATCTTCACCATCCTCCGAAGAAGCAAGCCTGTCACCTGTGGGTGAAAAATACATGATAGACTCAAATAAGGTGACATCAGCACTGACGTAATACCGTCGTCGAACAGAGTCAAAGCAATGATAGCCCTTTTGGGTTTTGGAATATCCAACAAACACACATTTAACTGATCTGGGGGAAAGCTTGTCAAGACCAGGAGAGGACTTATGAACAAACGCAACTGATCCAAAAACACGAGGCGTAAGGGAGAAAAGATCCTTCTCGGGAAACGCAATCAAGAACGGGACCTTTTCTCCTAACGCAAAAGAAGACATACGATTCACTAGGTAACAAGCAGTTAGAACCGCATCTCCCCAATAGGAATGAGGAGCATGGATCTGAATCAAGAGAGTCCTGGTGACATCCAATAGATGACGGTGTTTCCTCTCAGCCACCCCATTCTGTTGGGAGGTATAAGGACACGACGTCTGATGCACAATACCCCGAGCTTGAAGAAATCGAGAAAGTTGAGAAGTACAGAATTCTAGAGCATTGTCTGAGCGTATGTACTTAATTCTGGCAGAAAAAATGTTCTTAACTTCATTAATAAACGACTGAATAACATGATCAGCATCAGACTTATTCTTGAGAAGAAAAACCCAACATAACCTAGAAAACTCATCAACAGCAACAAGATAAAATCTGTGCCCCCGATGATCAGAGACACGACTAGGACCCCAAATGTCAAAATGGAACAACTCAAACAGACTATAACTACTCGGACTTTGACGACTCGGGAAAGAAGACCGGTGGTGCTTCCCAAGCTGACAGGCCTCGCACTGGAAAGTAGAGCGAGGAGAAATCTGAGGGAGAACATGAACCAGCTTTTGCAGAGGAAGATGACCAAATCTCAGATGTCACATATACGGAGAAACAGACCCAGTGCGTAGGGAGGATGAGACACCAGCATATGAAGACTGCACAAGTCTATAAAGGCCCCCTTGCTCACGGCCAGTTCCAATCACTCTGCCCGTAAGTATATCCTGAAACACAAGAGCAGATGGATCAAATATAGCACGACAATGTAAATCTTTGGTGATTTGACTAATTGACAGCAAATTCATTGAAAATTTAGGTGCATAGAGAACATTAGAAAGTCTCAAGGTAGGAGTCAACTGCACCTCCCCTTGACCAGTAATAGGGGAATATGTACCATCAACTATCACCACCGATCATTCAGATCGAACAGGATGAAAAACACTAAACTGACCTCTGTCACCACAGAGATGGTGTGATGCACCTGAATCCTTGATCCATTCTGATAGATCCGCCTTGTAACACGTAGTAAAGGCAAATGCCGTACCTGTCGTGGATGCTGAAGCAGAAGCAGCCACCTCCGAAGATCCTGAAGGAGAACTGGTAGAGTCAGATGTGCCAGGCATAATCTCTCTCAGTCTTGCTACAAACTCATCAAACCTCTGATCAGGTAAATTCCCAGTCTGCTGTGTCTGCTCTGCAACTCTGGCTGACGCTGGAAACCCATGCTTAGAGTAGCAGGTCTCCTCAGAATGACCTGTCCTGTGACAAAAAGTGCATGATCGACCTCGACCACCACCTCCTCTACCACGGTTTGAGCTTCCTCGGCCACGATATGCGGTATGGCTGCCTCTACGTGAGGCTGCCATCGCTGAAGATGTCTGCTGCTGTATGGTACTGCCAGAGGATATAGATAGTCTGCTCAATCTCCGATATGCCTCCTCCATCGGAGGTATCGTAGCATCAGTAAGAATCTGTGCACGAGCTGCATCATACTCTGGATCTAGGGTTGCAAGGAATACCCCAGTCATCACTGAGTCTCTATATGCTTTAAGCTGTTCTGGTGTAGCAGTCAAAGGTATGTACCCATGCAGCCTCTCGAACATACCCCTCAAAGACGTATAGAGGGTGTGAAGCGGACGACCATTCTGCTTTGATGTGAAAATATCATGCTAGAGCTGGAGGATCTTGGACTCATTCTTTGCCTGAGAGTAAGTCGCGGCAAGAATGTCCCATATAGCCTTTGCAGTAGGCTGGCTTAGTATATCATTGGGTATCTCCGTGGAAACTGTCCCGGATAGCCATACTCGAGCATATTCATCATCTGCCTCCCATGAGGCGTGTATCCCAGTCTTGTCACTTGGCTCCTCTGTAGTGAGGATGTGCTTCTTGCCATTACACTGCATAAAACTCATGAACTGCATGGCCCACAGTTCATAATTGGTTCCATCCATCTTGGCAATGGGTGCGGAACCTTTGAAGGCACCCGAGGATGGAACATCCACCTTGTTGTCAGACATGATGACAACAATTTTCTATAGACTGGGACTACAAGAGGCTTAGACAAGAATGTCTACTTGAACATAAATGAAGGTGGTTGTGGATGTAGACTTATTCCACAACCCCTTCCATGCCTTGAAGTTCTTCTTTTCTTTTGGAAGAGGTAGACTATACTGCTCACAGGTGGATCACGCGCACAGGGCAATACTGTTCACAAGAGAAGACCCGCGTGAACAGCCAAGGGCGCAGGAGGGCTACAGCCCGATCACGCGTGGAACCGCTGGCACGCGCGCAAGGGGCTCGCGCACAGGAAGGCGCAGGAGGGCTCGCGCACAAGGGACTCGCGCGCAGGAGGGCTCGCCCGCAGGAGAGGGCTCACGCGCACGCGCGTGCCCTGAGAGGGCTGGAAAGCCTCACGCGCGAGCGGGGCTTGCAGAGGCGGCGCTCCTCGCGCTTGCAGAGGCGAGGCTCCTCAGTCGAGCGGGGCTTGCAGAGACGGCGCTCCTCAGTCGAGCGGAGCTATTGGTGGGGACACGGAACTAGGGCATAGGCTCCGGTCTAGGAGCGTCGCTCTTATACCATGTTGAGGGAAAATCAAGAGTTGTTTATTATGAAACCCTAGAGCTCTCTTATATAGGAGAAAAGCTCTATGAGTAAATTACAACTAAAGGACGGGATAACATGAATATTGTAATACAACCACAATATCCTAACAGAATCTAATAGACAAGGAAATCAATTCTTAATTTAGAATAATTGTGTTGCATTCTTGTATCCCAAATTATATACGTTTGAAGGCAATAGATCCATGTCTACTCTTGGTAAAATTTCAATTATTGTTGGTAGTGCACCATTTTTATGTGAAATTTTATGATAAATACTGTCAAATCAAGGTTGCATAGTGGACTTTTGTTTTAATATATGCGTGGAAGATGCAATCAATGACAAATAATGATGGAATATCAGCAACCGAGTCCAAAATATAGATGTGATGCTCATAGAAACTGCAATACCCCAAACATAGTCTCTCGTTAAGTACTCACAAGAAGTGGACGTGAGTTATGAGAATGGGGTATGCTTATTTGACAACTTGAGTGTGAGCATTTTTGATGGTTAACATATCTAATTGTGATAAACATCCAGCAAATTGTCATGGTCACTTTTCATCGATAATTTTTCGAGCGAACTGCACATTTTCCATCCAGGTGCTTGTTTATTATGTGGCTGTTTTTGCTTGCGTCTACATGGCTGTTCTTACGTCACAGGACTGAATAATGATCATGGATGCGGGATGCCCCTGCAAAAATAAAATAAACAAAATGAATGGAAAGTAAAGGAGATTTAAATAAAGAAATGAAATGGGAATTTGTGACTAATCAAAGTCAAGGAAAAAATGGCATAGGCAATGCCAAATTAGTAAAAAAAGATGAAGCTCTAAAAAAGCTGTAAAGTTAAGCAGATAATGAAGAAAGATGAGAGTTGCAACTACAACAATAAAGGAATGGATGAAAATGGAAATTGTGAAATAGGAAAAAACATAATGAACAAGGAGGCTTTTACATAAAGGGAATAGTAAAAGGGAAACTGGAGTTATAATTTGCTGTCATAATTTAAATGAAACAAGAAATTAATATGCAGTAGAAAACTAAGCATTCTTCTATGCAAAGTGAAATTCTTTTGTCTTTTATTATGGAGTAAACCATTTTCTGTAATTAGCTCTAAAGGAGGCGATATCATTCCTTTAGATCCTACCAGAATTTCTACAAATGTCCTTTGCCACATTTGTTTTACTCTCATCCATCAAGTCATGATTTTAGCTTATCAACTGGTTGACTTGCTTTTTTTACTTGTCTCCCCTCTTGTCAAAATTGCAATAATAACGCCTATCTTATTTTTTTCTTTGCAAAGTACATTTAGTAATCTATATCCAATTTGCGTTGTCTTGATATCCATTATTTTTTGGAAAAGCCACAATTATGTAAATAGTAACTTTGTGCTTCATTAAATAATCCAAAGTTTATCACCGGGGGACACATAAAAAGGACTAGTAAGACTGGAGCAAAGGATAACGGTTCTTCACCGTTCTCTTGTTCAGCTGTCTGTAATCAATGCACAGTCTCATGGATCCATCCTTTTTCTTGACAAATAAGACTGGAGCACCCCAAGGTGAAGTGCTCGACCTCACGAATCCCAAGTCAAGTAACTCCTGCAACTGCACCTTCACCTCCCTCAATTCAGCAGGTGCCATATGGTAAGGAGCCATCAAGATCGGTTGGGTGTCTGGTAGTATTGTGATCTCGAACTCGATCTCTCTCTCAGGAGGTAATCCTGGTAGCTCATCAGGAAACACATCTGGGTATTCTGACACTACTTGAATGTCCTGTATCAGCAGCTCCTGATCAGATACTTCTTGAACAAATGTAAGGTATGAATCACAACCCTGATCAACAAGTCGCTGAGCTCGCAGCACCGAAATGTACTCCATGGTGGGGTTATGTATAGTACCCTCAAAAGTAAACTCGAGTAAATCTGGGACCCTGAAGACAAATGTCTTCCTAAAGCAATTAATAAGTGCATGATGAGCAGATAACCAATCCATATCCAAAATCAAGTCGAACTCATCAAGCTGTAGAAGTAGACAATCTGCGATCATCTCGTGACCGCCAATCAATACGGGCAAGTGCCTGACTATTAGAGAAATGACAAACAACTGGCCACCTGGCCCTTGGATGTGATATGGAGAAGAGAGAGTCTCAGCAACTCTATCTAAAGAAGCTAGTAGTCTCAAAGCAAGAAAAGAATGCGTCACACCAGAATCAAATAGAACATGGAAAGGTCAATAAGAGTAGTCAGTATGTACGCTAGTTGGTTAGTCATCTCCTGGTCTGGTCGGGATGACATGGCTCTACATGATAACCATATTTAGTCATAAAAATGCCATTTGCAGAAACTTATCTTATCTGCTTTTTCTCTTCTTGGGATATAATATGAAAATTAATGAAATTGGTGACATATGTGGTAATTGAATTCGAATGTCATATTTCCCTTCTTGGACTCACAACAAGTCGGAAGATTGTCGTTATCCGAGAACTTAATGCAATCAGAATTGAAATACTGTGAATGTGCGTATCGGAGTACCACTGCTCTGATACCAACTGTGAACTCTCGAGGATCCGAGTACTCGTTTACGACATTTTCACGGCATTTCATTCGCTAGAGATCGCATAAGTTACAGAAAAGTAGGAAAACTTTTCGCGCTGAAACTATATATGACATTCACATTCACATTCATAACCACAAAGCTAATAGAGACAAATGCCACCAAGAATTTATTTCATTAACTTCCATTTAATTTATAACATGTACAGTGGCTGACAGTACATACAATATTCCCAAAAATATGACTGAAGAGAAAAGAACATAATACATTATCAACCGAACCAAAAACTGAGACAAAAGAAACATACCGTCTAGTATATACCCTGTCACCTGGAAACATCAACCCGCTACTGCGCTAAAGGCTCCTTGCCTGCCATGCATGCAAGGAAGAAAAGGCATCAACGGGCGCTGGTACTTTCCATAAGTTTATATATAAAAAAATCAATTTGCATTTAAAATGTTCAAAAGTAAACAAGTAGAAAGGTGGAACAAGTGCAATTTACATCTACTTGCTCAAGTAAAAAAAATGGTTTTCAAGTTGTGTGCAAGCATCTCTCAGTATTGCCCATTAACCCAACACTTCCCATATATGACATATTTGTATTATACATGAATATTCATGAATGTATGAGTATAAGTATATATTATCATTTTCTTCAGAGATCATGTTCGTGAGTGATGATGGAAAGTTTGAGATTGGAAATATTTCTTGATTTATTTATATTCTTAAGTTTATTTACTCTTGAGTTAGTGGATAGTCTGTGGTCTTGGTCTTTATATAACCTCACACTATGACTCTAAGGTATTAAAAGTGTCTTAGGGTTGGGGTGCCTCCGTAGGCATGCGGTGTTGTATAATGCATCCTAACTAAGTTCCCAATACATCCACTAACTTAATGGAGTTTCGAATAAGATTATAATCACTTTCTAATCAACTTAATTTTAATTGTGATTTCCTCCAAACTTTGACTGCAACTCTCTCTGATGCAACTCTTGATGATTTAGATGTAGATATATATGATCTGGATGTAGAATCGCCAAGTCTGTTGGCGAAAGAAAACTCAAGCGGTGAAGTAGCCAACAAAAGGGCTCTTCTGTCTCGCCCTCTAGTTGGAAGTGCGGTCCAATAGAGGGATAGGTCTACTCCAAAACTACGCCACTGAGACGGGTGAGAGAGACTCCCCGGAAGAGTCGCTCTAGAAAACAGCCCGACCGGTAACGGGCAACCTACGAAAAACTAAAATCGAGGATCCCCCGTCAGGGTATCCTAAAACAGAGGTCAGCGGAACTGGTCTAAAGTCGGGATCCCAACGAGGCGTAAAAACACTGCGAGCTCGCGTAAAAACCGAAAAGGGACGGGGAGCCTAGACCCGTGCACTTGGCGGCCGCTGCCCGAACTGAGCTTCCAATCTTCTGCCCAGTTGAGGGTCACCGCGCCCTCGCACGGTCAGGTATAAGGGTTTCCATGTCCGGCACTATTGATTATTAGTCATCAATACTTCACCCTTTTTTTTAACTACTCAAAATTTTCTTGGCATCTCTTATAGATGACTAATAGATCTAAATCTTTTGTCAATATCGATTCTCCCTCGTAAACACTTACTTGATTACCTAATCCATTCTCAACCTCTTCTATGGATAACCTTTCAAATCTAGGTATGTTGTCACAGTTAATCGTTAGTGACATAAATCAATAGTAGTTATACTCATGGACCAACTGATTGAAGATATTATCATAAAGATCTTAATCTTTTTACTAATAGTTATTTTACTGTGATCCTCCTATTAACTTTCCCATTAAGCTTGTACCTGTGTAATAGTCTTATGGATGCTTGTGATTCTCCAGAGATTCCCTATGTTACTATAGTATCGAAAACCTTGAGTCCAATAATCTATTATTTTCTAGGAGTGGTTTTGTAGACTCCCTTCCATGAATGGTGGTATGAATTGACAATTTAACCTAATAGATGATATACACAATCAATAGGAACTACACATCTGCGAGTTCAACATCATGTGTTAGCTTTATCAACATACTAGCCTTGCTTTGTGATAGATCAATTGTAATCTTAATAGGGAACAGTAATGCCTGGAGATATTTCATTAGTCTCCATATGCGAGAGGGGTTGGAAGAAGGTAAATGAAGTTGGCTTCTGGGTGATCAACGATTCTAATAGCCAGTGACTCCAAGCAGAAATGCAAGTGATGCAATATATAGCAAGCAGAAATGCAAGTAATGCAATATATAGCAAGCATATGTTTAAATGAAGTTGGCTTCTGGGTGATCAACAAATCTAATAACTAGAGACTGTAAGCAGATATGCAAGTAAATGCAAAATATAGTAAGCATGTCCTTGCAAAGATAAAAGACATGCTAAATACAGAGGTAGAGGGTTCAATCAAAACATCATAAAATATGCAAATATATTACAAAGTTAGGGAAACACTTTGTCTAAAGCCTAAAAGCCTCGGGAAGGAATGATAGTAACAGCATAAGGATAGCTAGATGTCTTACCACACTATGCACACACAGTCCAATAGGAATAAACGTCACTGAGAGTATGGATATATATCCTATATGACTGAAATTTTGTTTAAAAAAAAGCAAAAGTAGTAATTTCATTATATAGAATATTTGATTGATGGATTAATAACCAAAATCTGTATACCTGATTAATATATGCAACATCAAATGTCGGAAGAGAAAACTAAAGCACCTCACAACTTTTGTACACCAAACAGATAAAAATGTTAAAAATCTATATCTATGTATAGATGAAATAGTTAAAAAATAAAAATGCATTTGATCAACCAAGTTACAGAAGCTCAATTATATTATATAGAATAGTTGAAAACAAATAATTCATTATTCATGACATGCAATACTACTGGAATAACAGTGCAACTCAAGAATTTGGGAACAATCAAATTCAACTTTCCAAGTCCAAGAATTCCTAAAAATGTAAAGATTCGGAAATGATTCTTACAAAATTCTTTTTTTTTACAAATATTATGATTCTTATATTAGATCCTGATAATCGAAATTCTGGAAATCTTGGGGTAACCCCACACATAACTAAAAAAAGGAGGGAAGATTGAGCATGTTTAGGCAGCAAGGAGATAAGAGTGAAGGATTGTACAGATCATCTAATGATACTCAAACAGTGCACAATAAACATGGATTTTTTAGAGTATAGGGCATGCATGGCAACAATGAGGGGAAGGGGATGTACATATAATTAAGGGAAATACACATGCATGGCAGCAAAGAGATGGGCTAGGGATTGTACCTTATATTTCTTTAATCTACTTTGAAGAACAAGCATGCAAGAAGGGTTGAATGGGATTCCAGCAGCAGTTTGGGAGTAGCTTCAGGAGAAGAAGTTGTGGGAGAATGCATCGGCTTCTGTTTCTTGTGGCTGACAGCTGCATGAGACAGCAACAACTCCAGCTTCTGTAGCGAAACGTATGAACAGCAACACCGAAGAAGCGAAACAATAGTTTCCAGCAAAAAAAAAAGAAAACTTAGAAAGGAAAGGAGATTGGACTTTCCTTACGGCTGGAATCTGGGGGTAAGATGTATAGAGAGAGGGGAATTAAGATGGCTATGTTGATATAAACAAGGAGGGGAAACCTCCTTTGGTTGACGAGTGGAAAAAAAGGCCACTTGTATGGAAGAAATACCAACGTGGCTGGATTAGGTTATATCTGGCTGCTTCTGGAATTTTTATTTATATATATATATATATTTTAAACCACAACCGTCTGCTACTTATACAAAATCTTTATTTTTATTTATATACATATTATAACCGAGCAAAGTGTGAAGAAATTACATAATAACTTAATTTAATAATTTTTTTAACGTACAAACTGTGGCCAGGTTGATTTGATTTTTTTATATATTAAATTATTGTTATTATATTTTTTTTACAACACTTCTTTATTTGAGAAAAACTTAAAATTGACCGTATTTACGCTACGGGCTTCGGATTTCGACGCAAACTATCTTGATTTGATCGTCTTTCAATGACGGTCAAAATGAGTATAATATTGTTATACTTCCGAGTTTTATATACCTGAAATTTTCGGATACGGTTTTTGTTTAAGATTAAATTTTGTGATCTAAAAATATCAAACGACCTCCGATCAACGAACGGTCGATTCCGTTGGTCTTGTTTCGTCGAATCGGATCTAATGATGGTCTTGATTCGTCTCGTGATTTTCAAATTTGCGTCGCGGCTTTTTCGGACACGCATTACGATACGACCGATTTTTGGTCGATTTCGCCCGAACGACTTGTGATTCACGATCAATAGATCATTTTAGGTTGTTTGGTATTGACCAACAACTTTATTGGGTTAATCGGACCGTAATCGGGTCAAGCTTGGTTTTACGTGGATTTCGGATGTTACATTTTAGGCCTAAAAGGCCAAGCGAGTAGAGGTGGAGGTCGGGATGTGCAACATTCGATGCCATGTCGTTTTTGTTTGGAATCGAGTCACGAGGATGAATAATGATGTCTCCCAACCTAACCCCTCTATTCAATTACAATGGTAATATGTAAAATGGGATGTCTTTGTAATCCAACGATGTAGGTCTATCCATTTACGTGGATGGCTTTGAGCATTAGGTAGTATTAGACAACAATTGAAATTAAAACTCTCGTTTATATAATAAAGGTGTGATCCATGATTATCGTAATCTTAAATGAAACTTGATTTTGTATTTGGATTTTATTGATATAATTGAGGGCATCAACCGAAAGCCAATCAAAGCTCTTTCTATTGAGCCCAATATTGAGTAATTGGATATGATGTAAGCAATCAATTGATTGTGCAAATATGTTGCTTTTTGCAACACAAAGATGTATGAAACATAGTCCCATGTAGGCTCTCACTATCAAGTTTGGCTTTATATTAAGCAATGGTTTTGGAAACCTTGCAACCCAATACGACAAACTATTGAATCAACAATGTGTATATTGGGACATTCATGTTTTTCCTATGTGTGTGCATATTGGCAATGTTGCAAAAATCGACTGACTGGCCTGACAGTTTAGTCGGTGGGGCGACCGACCAAGTATTAACTATTTCCAATTAGGTTGCTTGGAGATGCCATATTTTTTACTTTTTTAAAAGCAAGCTTATTTTTTTTGATATATCTATAAAAATGATTTATATATTTAAAATAAATTAAAAAAAAATTCAAAGCTGATTAAAGCCTGACTAAATCCAATTAGTCATCCGACTATTGATTAATCCTTAGTCAATGATCCAGCGGACCGAGTATCGACTATCAATTTTTGCAACCTTGCATACAGGTGCACAAGTGTGAGCCTTGATACACAAAAGGGGAGGGGCATATTGTTAACCAGAGTAACTCTCTTAATCTAAATTCCTTTCTTGGTAAAGCACTATCTAGGGTGGAGTGCTCACTAGTTGGATCATCGTCCTTGAGATCCATGATTTGGACTGATAAAATGTCAGAATTCTTCCTAAGGGAGGAGGATTGCGATCCAGGCGTGTGTGTGTGTATAACATGGTTAGGTATGGATCCATTTGAGTATGTGGGGGCGTTCATTAGATACACCCAAGGCTTTAAAAAAATGAGGCAGATCGCGGCCGTTTTTTGTTATACACATACTTACGCCTTAGGGTGCCAAGATCCTTAGTAACAAACCGACGACCCGGAAATTCTTTTGCCTTCTTTATCCCTTGCACATCATCGCCTGTAACAAGTATATCATCAACATATACCATGATAGGAATTGTACGTCTAGGTGTTCTCTGCACAAACAATGAATTATCTGCATTTGACCTCTTGAACCCCTGCTTTTAAATCTAATCCGAGAGATTCTAAAATCATGCCCTTGGGCTCTGCTTAAGGCCATGTATTTTTTTCTAAAGTCTACAAACCTACTGTTACCCCCCTGTAGCAAATCCCGGAGCCTGCTGCATGTAGATTTCCTTTTGGAGATCTCCATACAAAAATGCATTTTTAACATCTTGTTGATACAAAGCCAATCACGTACCACATCAATTGAAAGGACACATCGAGTAGAGTGACGAGGAACATGAGAGAACGTGTCCAGATAATCCACGCCATAAGTCTGAGTAAATCCACATGCCACCAATCTTGCCTTGAAGCAATCAAGAATCCCATCTGCATAATGCTTAATAGCAAACAACCATTTGCAACTGGAAATAAATGCCCCAGTAGGGGCACATACCTAGCTCTAGATACCACGTGATTGCAAAGCAACCATCTCTTCCTCCGTAGATAGATGCCAACGACTATTCTTCAAGGCCACCTGATAATTTCATGGAATTTCGATGGCATAAAGAGTAACTGCAAATCTCTGGAATTCCCTTGTCAGACGATAAAGGAGACCTGGGAAGCATGAGGATATGAAGTGTAGGTACGCTTTTGCTTCCGAACTGCAATGAGTGTATCCGGGTCATCAAGAATCTCCTCCATCTGCGAGATGGTCTCCTGTAATGATTCCTACGCAGATACATCTCCAGAGTCGAGACCCATCATTAGAAACAATGTTATCAGAACAAACCTGATGCATGCTGGATGACAAGCGATGACCATGAGCAAATGCATACCGACGAGTATTGAACTTTTGTAACGATGGAACAATGGGCACATGCGACTGTGTAGAAAGAGATGATGGAGGTGGAGGTGGTGATGATGTTGGTGGTGGTGGAACAACAGGAATACGAGGAAGTGTTGACGGACTCGTAGGAGGAGGTGGCATGTAAACCTCATCATTAGAGTCCGGTGAAGTCAACCTGTCGCCTGTAGGAGAGAAATACATCAAAGATTCAAAAAATGTGACATTAATGCTGATATAATATTTCTAGGGCAAGGGATCATAGCATCAGTAACTATTTTAGGTCTTGGAGTACCCAACAAACACATATTTGACAGCTCTAGGAGGGAGCTTGTCAAGACCTAGAGACAACCGGTGGATAAATGCAACGAGCCAAAAATACGAGTAAGTGAGAACAACTCCTCATAGAAAGCCATGGAGAAAGAAATTTTTCTCACCAAAAACAGATGAGGGCATGCGATTCATCAGATAACATGCTGTAAGAACAACATCACCCCAAAACGAATGTGGGGTATGACTCTGAATGAGAAGAGTCCGAGTGACATCAAGTAGATGCCGATGCTTTCTCTCTACAACACCATTCTGCTGAGAGTGTAAGCACATGTTGTTTAATGATAATACCATTGGATGAAAAGAAATGTGATAGAGAATGATACATAGTTCCAAAGCATTATCAGTTCTTACAAATTTCACTGAGGAAGAAAAACATTCTGCACTTCATTAATAAATGTTTTAATCACATCCCCTGCTTCATATTTATTCTTCAATAGAAAAACTCATGACAAACGAGAAAAATCATCACAACTACTAGGTAAAACTTGGCCATGATCAGGATTACAACTCGGCCCCAAATATCATGAAATAACTTAAAAAGGGAGCTACTGCTCTGACTCTGACAACTAGGAAAAGTAGAGTGATGATGCTTTCCCAGCTAACACGCCTCACACTGGAAGGATGAACCTGGTGAAATCCGCGGCAAAATATGACACATCTTCTAAAGAGAGAGGTGGCCAAAACGAAGGTGCCAAGTGAAGGGAGAGATTGGTCCTGTTGAATGAGAGGATAATTAGCACATGGATTTTGGACTAGGTGATAGAGACCATCCTACTCACGGCCACAATCAAACACCCTGCTCGTAAGATTGTCCTGAAAAATAAGAGATGATGGATCAAAAATAACCCGACAGTGCAAATCCTTCATAATCTGACTAATGGATAACGAATTCATAGAAAAATCAGGATTGAGTAACATATTCTGCAAACGCATAGGTGTCAAACTGATCTCCCCCTGTCCTGTAATCGGAGAATGAGTCTCATCGTCTATCACGATGGTTCTCCCTAGAGGAACCCGTCTATATGCTGCAAGTTGATATCTATCTCCTAAAAAATGATGCGTTGTCCTGGAATCCATAATCTACTCCGTTATCTCAGATCCATGACAAGATGTAAAAGCATAAGTACAACCTGAGGTACTACTCGTAGCAGAAGTACTGGCAGAGGTGGAAGCTACTACATCTGAATTACCTCATGGAGATGGTGAAGAAAAAGGAGGCATGATATCTCTTAGTTTATCTACGAGGTCATCAAACCTCTGATTTGAAGTAAGAGCAGCTGGAGACTCAACCTGCTTCGCTACTTGGGATGATGACAGAAAACCATGCTTGACGTAGCATGTATCCTCTGTATGACGTGGACGATGACAATAAGTGCATGATTGATGAATGTGACCTCCTCTACCATGAGGTCCACGTCTACGAAAAAAAGGAGAGCCTCCTCCGGGAGGTTGCCATTGTCGAAGAAGTCTGGCTAGTAGCACAATGGATAGGACAATAATCTTGCATGGGAGGAATAGTAGCATCCACAAGAATTTGGGAGCGAGCAACATCATATTCAAGATCGAGGGCTGCTAGGAATACACCAACCATGATAGCATTTATATATATCTTCTGCTGCTTTGGAGTAGCCGTAAGAGGCATGAAGCTCTGGATCTTCTCAAACATCCCACACAAAGATTTATACAACGAATGAAGAGGCCGTTTGTTCTGCTTGACAGTAAATATATCATGCTGTAGTTAGAGGATATTGGTCTCATTCCTCGCTCGAGAATAGATTGCTGCGAGGATATCCCACATCGCCTTAGCAGTGGGCTGATGTGACACATCATTGGCGATCTCTATCGTCAATGTACCTGAAAGCTAGACTTTGGCATATGCATCATCCACCACATACGAGGCGTTAACTCCAGTTTTCTCCACCGGCTCCTCCTCGGTAAGAATATGCTTCTTACCAATAGACTTCATAAGGCTCGTGAACTGCATAGTGCGGAGCTCATAGTTTGTCCCTTCCATCTTGACAATAGGCGTTGGTCTCTGAATGTGCATGTGACGGGTACATCGACTTTGTTTTCTGACATATCGCCTGATGAAAATTACTAGGGTTTTGTAGACCAAAGGATGAATGTCTACACAGACATGTGCGGATTTGAATGCATATGTAGACTTATGTACCCAAATCCATCAACCCAAATAGATCTCGATATAAGAAGGAGGTCAACAACGAGATATAGAGACCGACTCTAGTGGCGAGTGCAGTTCGATGACTACAGGGGCCAGCCGTGGAGAGGGGAGCCGTACCTGCAGTGGTTGCGGCCCGGCTCAACGGCAACGGGGGTGGGGCTGGTAGCGGCAAGAAGTAGCTGACCCGATGGCGGCTCGATGGAAGGGCGACGGCGACCACTTTTGGAGAGAAGGGGGTGACAATGAGACCTGAAGGAGAGAGACGGGCAACGAGTGTTGGTTAAGATGAGGGTACAGAGCTTCGGTCTAGGACCGCGGCTCTGACATTATGTTGGAAAAATAAAAGTGTTGTTTATTCCTGGGAACCCTAGGCTCTCTTATATAGAGGAGAGACCTATGGATAAATTACATAAGATGGACAAAAAGAAATAACATAAAGGAAAAGGTACAGAGAATATTAATATATCTCTACATATACCATACTCATTTTAGTGATATCGAATATCATTTGTTGATATAAAATTTGTTCATACTAATTGGAAACACGTACTGTACGCTTGCATGATTTCTTTAATGCAATGATGATTGTAATATAAATGTATAATATAATATTTATGACATGATATAATTTGGAACTAATATAATGATATTATAATAAATTTGTGATAAGAAATATGAGTAACATATATGTGTACTACTTTACATATAGGTTTCCTTCAATATACGAGGTTTGTACTAGATATGTGGTCAATAATATTATGTACATTGTGATTGTAACCTGTATGTTTGTGACTAATATATGCGGTATAGCTTTGATATTATTGTAAAAATATAGATTTATGTAATTTATTATTTATTTATCCCTAAAAATGCACAGCAGACCGAGGCAACGCCTTAGTATCGCCTCGGGTCTGTAAGGCGATTTTCATGGAAAATCGCCTTGAGGCTTACGCTTCAGCACCTCGAGGCGCTTTTCTTAATGTCATGGCTACACTTGTAAAATGAATCCTGGTATGGACCTTTGACCTCGACTGACCTGATAGGGTTTGATTGGTGTTGTAGGGTCCGAGCCTACACCACTTTTGTTATAAAGGAAAAAAGGTCTTTTGATAAATTCCCAAGGGGGGTTAAATGGAGATAAAGGGTGATAATGTGTGGCGTTAGGTAATATTAGACCTCGGGAATACGCGAAGTATTCATGATGAAGTTTATGTTTGTATGAAGGCTTGAGGGTTAAGGTTAAATTAGGGTGTAAACATTTATTTATTAGGACTATTATGGTGTCTTGAGATAGATGCATGTGAATTATGGTCTATTTGTGTGATAGAGGATGATATTTATTGTCCATTTCTTCTTGATTTTAGGCATGTTAACATGAATACATGATACATATATTAATATTTGAAATGCGGCCACGTGAACTGCATTTGTGGGTACCATGTATGCCTATGCGGCAGGTGGGTCGGAACCCAATCTTTATGCAATGCATTATGCGATCTACATCACATATTTGGCCAGCATAAACTCTTATGAGCCAGCACACATCGCATAACCAGGGCAAACTTTAATAGTTAATTGTTTAAAAAATGTATATGTTCTTACTAATAATTACATATAAGCCATGTTTACATTATTTTACTTTCAAAACTTTAAATATTGGACAAGCTCGCATCTTTAGTTTTTCTAGGGATCTTCTCGATCCCCTTTTACGCCTTTCTTCCCTCGCCACTGTAACTCTTTCTCTCTTGTTCACCGTCTTTTTAATAAAACTTTTGGGGTGAACACCATGGCGTGTCTCCCCCGAACCGTTGGATTTCAAAAAAAAACTTTAAATATTGGAAAAATCTGCTTGCTTACATTAAATTGTTTTACCAAATATTGGAAAAATTTATTGCATTTAAAAAGCGCAGGACCGTGCCATATTGTGTATTCCCTTGTATACCACATAATCACTGTGCGTCCTAATCCGAAAGAATCCGCATACCACATTTTTCAACCTTTTGGCCCATCCTCCACATAGGCATCTGCAACCGCTATGGAGTTTCAACTGTATCTAAATCAACCAATCACTAAATCTAGATCCCTTCTCTTTGGTTGAAAGTGCTCCACTAGAGGGTCTTCACGATTGCACAACTAAAGTAGTTCTGAATCAAGCAATATGCTGACTTAGCCTGGTTTAGCCATGAACCAATTACAAAAAATACGAACGTGAATATTCAATGTAGTAATAGTTTCCGAGACCAAGAACACCTTGAAATCCCAATATTTATATTAAGAAGTTTCCCTTCTATTGGAGTTTTTCTGATTTGATGAGCTGGCCACACTTTTTATATCACCCGAGGTATCCACTGATTTTCGATGTTTAAAAATGCATAAGCTGTATTGGTCATTGTTTTTTTTGAGAGGTTGTATCGCTCATTGTTATAATATAATTTCCTCTTATTGTCCCTTGTTATGCCTTTTCTTAATTTTTTATGTATATATTGCATAGTTGTGTCTGTCTCCATCTTTCTTGTATATATGACTATGCTATACTCCTGTTTACCTGTTCCCACATGGCCGTTAAATATCTCAGTAGACCAGTAATTAACCTTGTTTTTAAATGATACCTCATAGGATTTTCAAGCACCTGTATGCTGCCTTTTTTAACAGGTTAGCATGCACCAATAACTAGCAGTGTCTGTACACGTGATTGTATGCGATATAGTTCTGAGTGTCTGTACACGTGATTGTATGTGATGTAGTTCTGTTTACTTTATAAATTCTTTTACAAGAAATGATAGCTAGCATGATTTGCACGTGGTTGTATTTCAAATGATTTTGACATGTTGCCTCTTCTGATAGAAGCTCATAATGCATGTTTGCAGGTGGAAAATCTCTCACGAAAGTCCCAATTACAAGAAGTAGAACTAGAAAGAACATCTAAACAGTTAAAAGAAGCAATTGCTATTGCAGAGGAAGAATCCGCAAAAAAAAGGCATGCACAAGAAGCAATTAAGTCGCTTACTGCTCAAGTAAGGCACTTGTAGTTCATACAAAAACTTCAAAATAAATTATCCATATTCAAGAAATTTTTGGTCTGCTTTGTGGAAATTCTGTTTGTCTATTCACCACTTTTACTTGAATTTGAGTTACTCGTAGAATGACACAATAAAGTTGAGGTTGCAGTTGCTGCAGCTACTTCTGACTTCATTCAACATATATTTGATAATCGAGGCACTATACACTAGATTATTACCTGTTATGACTAACCAAAAGATTTAATCCTCTCTTTCTCCCCTCTTCATTATTATACAGGGATCTCTCTCAACACCACACCTAACTAATGGATCTTCTCCTCATCTAGCATGCATGCTTCGGGGCTTCTCTTATCATTCCATGAACCACCTCATGCATTGTATCAGAACTATTGTGTTTACTTGTGCTCAAACCAAATTCTCCAAAACAAACACCTCACCAATTTAGCGCCATAATGGTTTATTGATCAAATAGCAAGAAACTGATTCTGGGTAACATTGAGACATCTTTAACATTTTTAACAGAGTCCGTCCTTGAATGTAATAGCAGGTAGAATTAGATTATATTTCTTCTTATGGTCATCTAAAAGTAGCAGCTTTGGAGGTACTGTAACGTGCCATGGTACCAATGTAGGTCTACACCTTGGGATTGTGCTAATATCTTTATGTGATGACTCAACTTGGATTTGAGTCTTGTCTAGAATTGTTTAAAACTCTGGAGTCTGGATTTCATGTCACCTTGAGCATCATATTGGAGACACGTCAATCTTCAAGGTAGAGGCAAGTGATGTGAGCACATCGAAGATGCTGATGAAATTGGGCATTGTGACTTGCTTTCTTGATTTTTTTTGGGCTAGGCAAAACTGATGTGATCATCATATTCTACCCCTCCCTCTGGGACCATCTAGAGCAAGATTACAAGTAAAGGTGGGTTATCCAAAGACCTCTAGGGATGAAAAGGATATAAATAAAATTGGTTTTGTGATAGGGAATCTTAGAATTAGGGTGAGGAAGACCTAAGATTTGAAGTTATAGTCTTAGATATGAATGCTTGAGAGCAGTGAGCCATTTACATGTTGCGATAATGTACTTGCCAAGTTATAGTTAGTGCAACCATTTCAGAGAAGTCCCTGATTTTAATGTTTTGTAAGGTATCAGATGCAACGGAAAATTATGGATTATGGTTAAAATTTGATTTTTTTTAGGCTGTGTTGTTTCCATCCGGTTTGAATCCTTCGCAGTTTTATTTTAGTTTAAATGATTTGAAATCAGTTATGATTTCATAAAATATAAGGGAGTTTATTTGTTTAAGTTGAGTCATTTTAGGAGTCTAGATTTTAGAAGTCTAGTTAATATTGTTAACATTTTGGTTATCTTAATTTATTCTATTTAGTAAATCCCCCATCCATATATAAAAGAGTTAATATGCATTGTTTAGAGATAGATTGAGTTATATCAAAAATTGGAGTTCCATGATATTCTCTCTCCCTTTCTTCTCCCTCCATACACATCTCCGTGCTTTTTTCCTCCAAATTCTGCATCATTAATACATTTCTAACATCCTCTTATTCTCCCTAATTTTCTCTCCATCCAGTATTCTTTCTACATCATTTGGTAATTGTTAGAAAATAAGAATGCTGAAGCAGAATCATAGATAAAGATTAAACAATGAAGAACGTTGGATTTTACGTGGAACCCTACTGCCTAAAGAGCAGTATGAAACCACGTGAGAATGCCTGAAAGGGCCATATGTTTCATTGCACTTTCCCATCTGGTACAGTGGGTTTGAGGCTTCTTTTATAACCTCCACAGACCCCCAAGTCCCACCACTGGTTAGATGTGCGACTAAATTCCTGGATGTAGAAAATGGATCTTGGAAGGATTCATTTACCCATTTACACATATAAATGACACATATAACACTCCCCCTCAACCTGAAGCATGCAATGCTCAGCTTGGACAAACAGAAAGAAATCACTCAAACTCATAATACAAGACACTACAGATAATATCAACTCAACACGCACAATTGTCGGCTGCTATCAAGGACGTTGCTTCTCATGCCGTGCATGTGAGGAGGAACAACTGGACTGGAATGTGAGTCAAACTGAATCTCCTCGTCGGAGAGCATGTGCTCTGTACTGCGCCTGTCCGAGTCACTGCAACTGAAACTGAGTCTCCACCTTGAGAACTTTGGTCCACCACATCATGTGGACAACTGCTCCATCTCTTAAAGGGTCGAACTGAAAAGCTGTTGAGACATTCTTGTCGGAGTCCACGGTCACAGGAGAATAGAATCTGAAAAGTCTCCTTGTCGGAGAACTAGGTCTTTCCCATACCGACTCAGAGAATGGGATCTCTACTCTAGAGACCCTATGAAACCACACGAAAACCCTAGCCCACATGGCATAGGGAATGAAATCTCTACTCTGGAGTCCCTATGGAACCCATGAAAACTCTGACCAAAACAAAAGATGTGGACCGCATAAAAAAGATCGCACACATGTGCGTCTGAAAAAGGAGTCTCTTTGTGGATAACTCGGAGAAAATATGTCACTCAAAAAATGGAGTGTTCCGAACTTGGACTCTGAACCAACCTACAGAGTCTAAAACTAACTGTAGAGTCTGAACAAATCCGGCCGGATTGGAATCTGGCATCTGAATCTGGAGAAACTGACAATATGAATCCGAACTATGACTCTACACAATACTTCCTCTTTATCCCATACTTGTCAGAAAACAATGGTGATAAAGTTGGGAAAAGACAAGAAAAGATGGGGAAAACATCACATAAGCCGTCACCATTTCTTAGATTTTCTTCTCACATTTTTTATTATAATAATTTTTTCTCGGTTATTTCCCTTTCTCCCTTTTTCTAATAGCCATCTCATTTCAATTTGTTATCAGTTTCAAAAAAAAAATTCTTGCTTTCTTTGTGTAGAAGAATCATTTATGCGTACAACTTCTCTTTTTTACGCGCCGCTTTTTTTCCCTTTTTTTTTCTTTTTTTTGATCAAGGTCTATCGACCCAAATAAGGGGCCCAAAAATATGCACCTTTCTTTTCTTTCTAACGCTACAACGCGCTCTTTTTTTCCAAACAACCCCTTTTTCTCGTCCCTCTTTTTTTTTCAAACTTGTAGCCCAATTGGGCCCTCCCTTTTTTTCCATAATCGGACTCCTTCCCTTCACAAATACTAGGTTCCCCTCGATGGGATGCCCCATCACATGACGTGCCGCGTATTGGTTTCGCCTGGAGGCATGCGTTGGGGATGTTGAGGACTACCGCCGTCGACCGGATCTTGAAGAAGATCACTCTCCTTGTTGCGTCGTCGCCTCCCCACGATCGCTTGGAGGAGGAAGTGCGCAACTGCCTTTGGAGCTTTAAGGTTATGGAAAGGCACCTGGTGTCGCTTGATGCGGCTGGAGAAGCCACCTTCCATTAGAAGGGCGATGCTCTTGAGCTGCGCCGCAGTTGCCTGGAGCGGGGTGCTCCGCCTGGAGGAGAGTTCCATCGCCCGAAATTTCAATCTGCACTGCTGCTAAATAATTTTTTTTTGGAATATCTTATTGGGTGCCCGATGAGCGTGCCTGGAGGGGCCTTTTTCGCTAAGGCAACACTAGAAGTGGACTTTGCACCTAGAGGGGCTTCTTGTGCCATCACAACTACTCGCATGATTAGGAGATGGAGATCTATGCTCCCCCTTATGCGGTTGAGAACTGTGGAGAATTAGGGTTTCTTCGCTGCCTGGGCCTTGGAAGAAGAGGGTGTCGCTGGTTGCTGTGGAACCCTAGCGGATGCTCCAAATACCTACGCCGCCTGGGAATCGTGCACAAAAAGATGTGCACATAATCCATCCAGAAATAGAACCATGAACTTGATTGAACAATAAATCTGCAGGAATCGATCTCCCAGAAACTTGTGATGATTGAAAACTTGTGTCGGGTTTCGTGAAACCCTAGAACTCTTGAACAAAACTCAAACAAATTACAATTGAACCCGATAAAAAATCCCACGAATGATTTGCTCTAATACCATGTTAGAAAATAAGAATACAGAAGCGGAATCAGAGATAAAGGTTAAACAATGAAGAACATCGGATTTACGTGGAACCCTACTCCCTAAGGAGCGGTATGAAACCACAAGAGAAGACCTCAAAAGGTCATATGTTTCATTGCACTTTCTCATCTGATACTGGGAGGTCTGGTGCTTCTTATATAGCCTACATATACCTTCCAAGTCCCACCACTGGTAGATGTGGGTCTAAACTCCTGGATGTGGTAAATGGATCTTGGAAGGATCCATTTACCCATCTACATATATAAGTGACACATACTTTAACAATAATGTATGGCGTTTGTTTCGTCCCTATGGTCTAATGATCTTGTTGAACTTTGGCGATTAAAGTAAAGAGCACTTGCTAGACTCTTGGACCATGGATAATACATGTTCGACGTCAGCACACTTGCCAAGTGAATTCGACTACAATTCACCTACACATTTTGTGATTTTTGACTAGTTGCTTGTTATCCACATTGTACTACAACCAATATTATTAAAACATTATAATTTGTGCTTTTCAGTTACCATATATTAGGGTTCACTCTATTAGTGTTTTTTGGATCGAGTTAACTATTTATCTCGAATCTGTTCGGATCTTTTAAACATGGATTTAAGCAAACATCTAGATTTCAGTGGAGCATTCCCTACTTGCGATGCGTTGTATCGCTCGAATGCAATGAGAAGTTGGCAAGTGCCGCTACATCGTTGCCCGGATGCAGTTCAAAATTTGCAAGGGTTATCGCATGAGGAATACATGCGAGTAAGTAAGCTAGTTCCGCTGCATCGCCGCCCAGATGCAGTCCAAAATTTGCAAGGGTTCTCGCTTGATGGACGCATGCAGGTAAAGAAGTTAGTCCAAAAAAGGTTGCAAAGGAAGTTGCATATAGGTAGTTGGAATATTGGTACTTTGACTGGCAATTCGATAGAGATAGTTGATACGATGGAACTAGATATTAGGGGGCGGACTTGGAGAGAAAGAAGCTGACATTGGACTAGAGAAAGCAGGAAGAAGGTCCTCACCTGAACCTAGGAGTGGGAAAGAGGTAGACCACTGGAGTCAGAAAGAGTTCGTGCTGAATCAGCTGGGAAATCTGTCCTGTTTCGGGCCTGGGACCGTGGAATCGGCTGAACCTTCTCTTCCTGAGTAAATATTACGTCCGCAAGAGACAAAATGGGTTGGAGAGAAAGCAAGGGAGATCGAGAAGACTGGCTTTAAACTTTGGTATTCACGTAAAGATAAGTGCAGAATTGGTGTTGGAGTATTTGTTCATATGTATTTGAAGGATTGTGTGGTTAAGGTGCAAAGATCTGTGGATCGGATTATTTTACTAAGAGTGGTGCTTGAAGAAGGAATTCTGAATATCATCTCAGTTTATGCACTGCAAATTGATTTAGATGATAGATTAGACAAGCTTTTTCGGAGAATTTGGATAAGATTATGCAAGGAATCACACAAAGAGAGATGATTTGCCTAGGTGGAGATTTTAATGGACATGTGGGAAAGGATGCTTCAGGGTATGCTAGTGTTCATGGAGGACATGGCTTCGGGGATAGAAATGAAGAGAGAAAAGTCATTCTGAATTTTATAACGGCTTATGATCTTTTCATTGCAAATACTCTCTTCAAGAAGAGGGAGGAGCATTGAATTACTTATAAGAGTGGCTCGACTAGAACACATATTGATTACTTTGCGTTGAGAAGAAGAGATCTGTTGTGTTGCAAAGACTGCAAAATAATCTCAGGAGAGAGTCTGATAACCCAACATCTCTTATTAGTCATGGATATGCAAAGAAGAGGGCTAGGAAAGAAAAAGATGGTTTCCAAGATCACTAGAACTATATGGTGGAATCTTAAATCGAAGCAATCAAGCTTCAGGGAAAAGGTTTTAGAAGACGTATCTTGGGATTGTAACGGAAGTGCAAATGAGATGTGGGAGACAGTAGCATCTTGTATCCGAAGGGTAGCCAAAGAGATTCTAGGCGCGTCAAAGGGAAGAGCTCCAGGCCAAAAGGAGGCTTGGTGGTGGAGTGAAGGGGTGTAAGAGAAGCTCAAAATTAAAAGAGCTTGTTTTAAAGCTATGTCTAAGGATAGAATATATGAAACGATCACAAACTACAAAATAGCGAAGAAGGAAGCAAAGGAGGTAAGCAAAGCTAAGTCAAAAGCTTATGAAGTTTTGTACTAAAATTTTGACTCTAAGGAGGGCCATAAGGATATATTTAGGTTGTCTAAAGCAAGAAAAAGAAAGACCAAAGATCTTTCTCGAGTGAGATGCATTAATGATGAGGAAGGTAACATGCTTATTGCTCAGAAGGATATAGAGACTAGATGGAAGCAATACCTCCATAAGCTTTTCATTGGGAAGGAAATAAAGAGATCACTTTGTAAAATCTAGCTAATAGTGAAAGTTGCTTGAATCGTGCAAGATATAGACGAATACAAAGGAAGGAAGTAGAGGAGGCTTTGAAGGTTATGAGACATAGGAAAGGTATAGGACCTGACAATCCTATAGAAGTTTGGAGAGTTTTAAGTGAGCGTGGTTTGACTTGGCTTACAAATTTATTCAATATTATTTGGCGAAGCAAGAAAATACATGAAGAATGGAGGAGAAGCGTCATGGTGCCTCTTTATAAGAACAAAGGAGACGTTTAAAATTGTTCATATTATAGAGATATTTAGTTGATGAGTCACACTATGAAAATTTGAGAACGTGTGATTGAAAGAAGGTTGAGGCAAGTTTCCAAAATACAAGAAAATCAATTCGGATTCATGCCAGATCACTCAACTATGGAAGCCATCAACTTGCTGAGGAGAAAAATGAAGATTTATAGAGCTAAAAGGAAGAACCTCTGTATGATTTTTTTTTGATTTAGAGAAGGCTTATGATTCTGTCCCACGGGAGATATTGTGGAGAGTTTTGAAGAAGAGACAAGTACCTGTCCTATACATTAACCTCATAAAAGATATGTATGATAGGGCTTCATCTTGTGTAAGGATATAGTTGGGAAGACTGACTATTTTGACATCAACATTAGTCTGAATCAAGGTTCAAATTTGAGTCCATTCCTTTTTACTTTGATTATGAACGAGTTGAAAAGTCACATTCAGGATGAGATACCTTGGTGTATGTTATTCATTGATGATATTGTATTGATCGATGAAACTAGAGATGGAGTAAATAAGAAGCTTGAGGTCTGGAGACATGCATGGAGACATGCATTGGAAACTAAAAGATTTCATATAAGTAGAGCTAAGACTGAATATATGGAGTGTACTTCTATGGAAGTAATGGTGAAGGAGTCGTGGTTAAGATTGGTGCTGATAACATTCAGAAGAGAGATTCTTTTAGATACTTGGGATCTATTTTGCAACATGATGGAGAAATTGATGGAGATTTTACAAATAGAATAAATGCAGGTTAGCTAAAGTGGAGAGGAGCCTCTACTGTTTTCTGTGATAAGAAAATTTCTTTGAAAATCAAAGGAAAGTTTTACAAAGCAGCTGTGAGGCCTGCTATGCTTTATGGATCTGAATGCTGGCCCGTAAACCATAGACATGTGCAGAGAATGGCAGTAGCAGAAATGAAAATGCTAAGTTGTATGTGTGGATGCACACATAAAGATCAGATTTAGAATGATGCCATCAGAAGGAAAATTGGTGTAGCTCCGATCGAGGATAAGATGCGAGAAAATAGTTTAAGATGGTTTGGCCATTTGCAAAGGAGGCCAGTGGAGGCACCGATGAGAAGATGCGAGTTTTGGAATGTTGAGTCGGTTATAAGAGGACAAGGAAGGCCCAAGAAGTGTTGGAATGAGACTATTCGAAGAGTTCTTAGTTTTTTGGATCTAAGTCCGATAATGACCCAAGATAGATCTGAACGGAGGCAAAGAATCCATGTAGCCAGCCCTACTTAATGTGGGAAAAGTTTTTTGTTGTTGTTGTTGTGAGTCAACTGTTTAGGATTGACTCTTGTTATTTTTTAGAACCATCCTCCTCTTACCGGCTATTTACTTGGTTACCTGAAAGTCAATGCATTGTCAGTCCAAATCTTGTCACCCTACTCTTTCTAAAACATCTCCTTTAGTCATATCCTTAGATGGGGTTCTTTGAGGAAGAGACATGTGTCACCCAGAGTAACGCACATCCATTAAATTGTATAAAAATAATAATAATAATCAAATAAATTACAAAAGGCAAGATTTGACAAAAAATTTTGGTATGATGCACAATATTTATAGTCTCTTCACGTGAAAGATAGTCCCATTCTGAGCAAGACAAATGGATCATATTTATGCAATCGGTTTCAAGTGCTCCATAATAGGCTTAAACTAAGTCACAAAGGATTAGATGAGAAATGCTTTAATGAAGAAAAATCAAGCCACACAATGTAAGCCTCTCCAAAGATCCCTACCGTGTTTGCATGTGATAAATAAGTATTCCGGCTCATGGTCGTCGTCACAAAGAGGGCATGGTATGTCAAACTCTTGCATAAACTAGGGCCTATGGACTTTAGTCAGCATATGGCCTCGACACAACAGCTAAAGAACATACTTGATTAACAAGGGCGCCCTAGGTGACCAAATAGCTATGAATATGCAGTCATGTTGCATATCTCCAGGATCAAAATATGGTAGGACCAGACGAGAACTTTATATGTTCTTTTAATGAAAAATTCATCATTTCGCAATGTTCAATGACCCCTAGATTCGTCGGACATTCCACAAAACGTTGCTAAAAAGTTGACAAAATGTTGGGAGCAATGTAGCACTCGACCAAGCTTCCGAGACAATCGAATCTCGGTCAGTGGCCATGGTAAAAAGGAAAGGGCGCCTGATGCTATGGGGACCATCACAACCAGTTATTTGTCCAAGTTTGAATGAGTTGCATCACCTAACACTAAAAGCATCTGCATACACATTTTTTTAAACAAGAGGGGGAGACACACACAGGTGGCTGCCCCAGTATTTTAACCTGGGTCTTTGAGTGGTAGACACACTACACTACCATCATATCATTACGTGGTTCATTTGCATATACATGTTAGGTAAGATATAACAGATCAATCATTAGGGTGGTCGAGTGACTATTGGCCACTTAGTCAATGGTCGGTATAAAAAATGATTTGCATATTGAAAATAATAAAAAATACAAAGCCAACTAAAGTCTGGCTAAATCCTTTTAGTCACTTAATGATCGATTAATCCTTAGTAAATAACCTGGTCAATTGAATACTGACTACCAACTTTTTCAACTTTGGATACCTTTCCAAAAAAGATGTCGAGGTATTTCGACATGGAGGTATTGAAAACCGACAGTGGATCCCGTAAATGCCTCTAACAAATAGCGCTTACCTAGTAAAAAACCGACAGTGAAAACCGACAGTTGCTCCTTTAAATTCTAGAAATCCACTTACCAAGTAGCGCTTTGTTCATCTCCGTAAGCTGTTGGGCCCCCAAGCCATGGCAAGCCATATACGCGTATGTTACCATCGTGGCTCATCAAATTAGCTTGAAAAAATTCTTCGCTTAATCATCTCAAGATGATGGTGAACCTTGCTTGGGAGGAGTTGATGATGGATAAAAATGGAATTTGTAGACAACCGACTTTAGAAGGATCAATCGTCCCTACGAGAGAGATATGAGGCATTCAACCAAAGAGTTTATGGTCCAATTTCTCAATCAAAAGCATCCGACCCATCTTCCATAAACGACTGCTAATCAAGGGAAGACCCAAATAAGACAACAGAAGGCTCCTACACAATGCAACAAGCAACCATTGTCGATAAATATTCACCAACTTAGAGAGCATTAAAGTAATGAAGACAAATTTCACCTAGTTTATAGGAAGTCCGCAAAACTCCATAACAATATCTAACTTTGTTGAGGCCCTTTGGCTTTTGCTACATTACCCTCAATGAAAAAAAAATAGTCATTCACATTCCAAAGTAGTAGAACGGAGATATTATTAAACATATATCCTATAGAAATATTCCAAAGACATTATAGTACAAAAAACCATGCTAGATAGAGGGTCTTGCCATGTTCTAGTCCATTTTCTTGATTAAAAACACTAATTGTGAAAAATAAGTTAATTGCAAGAACTCTATATCGCCCAACGATGTGCAAAATATACTTATATTCCTCTTAATAATTGCAATAGAAGGTCTGGATGGAGCTCCAAAATACAGTGCTAGCCATCGTGTTGAGACAAGGAATTCCCACGCATTCCCACATATCCGTTGCGTGACCACAACTAAGAAAAATGTGATTCATATCCCTGATTCGAAGAATCTTTTCTCTGTGCACCTTCCTATGAAAACGATCATGCCTCAATAGACAAATAAACACCTTGATCCGTTGCGGGATCATGTTCTTCCATATCAACTTGCAATCTCTTTGTAGGTCCTTATGAATCATATCAAGCGATACCGATAAGGATTTGTATGCTTTCTTATCGAAGAAGGGGCCACTCGCACTGGACCAATGGTCCCTCCCAACAGTAGGGCACTCCATGTCCTCCAACTCACCCAATGTGCATAAAATATCTCTCAGTCTCTGCTCAGAAATGTTAGGCACAAAAGGGGGTGCCTAAGTTCCCACCAACCACGTCTGCGACAACGGGGCATCCTTGATCACTGGATAAAGCTAATAATCTAGGAAATCGATCCTTGAGAGGGCTCGAACTGGTCTAATCATCTAACCAAAAGTGGAAAAGGTCACCATTGTCGACCACTGGTCTCAGCCTCTTCATCCATCTCAGGAAGGATGCTGGAAATACCCTTCCAAAAGAGAAGAGGGTAGGTGAACATACAAGTTCGTCATAGCACCTCCAAAGCCATAAATATTCTGTGTCAGTCGACATTCCACAACCTCATATTTGCCCCATAATCGGACGATCTACTTAGCCAAAAAATCCTTGTTTATGTGTTCAATATTCAAAGACAACATAATAATATTATTATGCTAAACCCCTAACATGGCACCCATTGTCCTTCTCATCGTAGGGTCCCTCCAGATCCCTCACATTTCAAGAAGTAACCTTCAGGAATCAAGCTATTGTGTGTGTCCCTCCTAAGTTCATAGTTCCGATGTTCCTAACAAGATTCTCTTGGAAACCAATGATGATCCCGATAACAAGAGGGTGCTCCATATCTTCGTGAAAATCGTTAAAGTCACTGAATTACTTACTACAGTCCCTCGAGATCTTGTCAGCAACGCGAGTATTGTCCAATTTTCTTCTCCTACAGATCAAGATTTTAAGTTCCAATAGTTCATATCCAACGAGGGTTTTGGGTTGCTAATGAACTGCTAGATCACTTACTTAATTTGTCATTTTAAACATCGTAATATATAAGACCATCTCGGATTCATGCAGAATACCACCACTTTGAATAGGTGAATAATTATTTTACTTGGAAAATTTACCAAGGTCGAACATAGGGACACGAGCCTCCTCGTCGATTTATTGGTGATTATTGATTAAAGAAGATTGATTAAATTAATTCATTTTGGTCTTCATTATGCAGATACAAAATACGTCACAAAAATCATAGACAATATGCATGAATTAAATGATGCAAATGATGCAAGACACATAGAATTGAGAATGCATTTTTTTATTTTAAATTATACAGAATAAATGAGGTACACAAAAATGCAAGAGAATATGATGCATGGAATGATGGTCAATGTATACTGCAAATGATGAGAAATATGCATTTTTATTTTGGTTTTAGCAATATAAAAATGATGCAAGAATGCAATAAGATGCAAGATGATATGGAGATGCAAACACAAATATGCCCTAAAAATAGTCAAATTAGTGAGCAATTAAAAGGGGATCAATTTCGGTGTCATTTGTGCATGAAAATAATTCACATTTATTTCAAATAAGATCAATTAACACCTTAATCAATTAAAAAAAGAGCATATAAAATTATGTGTCACATCAGAAAGATAATAGTGCCATCATGAAGAGCTCAAAATTAGCATCAAAATGAAATTGAAATCAACCCGATTGGAGTTCAGATGCTCAAGATATGAAATAAAGAGTGTAGGGGCATTAACGAGTGGAAAATATGAAAGTAGATGGATAAACTATGCAAACTAGTCTCTGCAGGGGCATTTATGTAATTAAAAAGACCTAGCGGGGCCTTCTTGCAAAGCATGACATGTGACGTACGCGTTCCTGGGCAGGGGCCTGTTGGCAATTCTTAAAACATGTCAGGGTGTAGATGCAAAAAGCCCAGCCCACACGCACAGGACACGTGTGCGGGCAAAGCTTGGATTGAGGCGGTGGATCAGTGCAAGTTTGGAGGCCACGTGGCATGGTCTCTATTCTTCATACAACGACTCGGTCCCACTGAGCCATTAGGTGTGGGAGGGATGTTGCGGGATGATCTTGGTCGTTTGATCAAGTAGATCGAACTGTGCATGTAGCTCGATGCTCGTCAACCTCCACCCTTTGTGCGGCGTCGATGGTAAGTCTTCGGCGAGCCCACCTAGCCTCCTCTGTGCTCCACATCATCATCTGAAATGTTGGAGAGCTTCGTCGACCCTCGACGAAGATCGTGGAAGCCTGGCTGAGTGAGGAAGCCTTACGGATCGTGGAGTTGGTGTGGGCACGCCGGTGACCAGGATCTAGAACGGGGCAGTTGTAGAAGCTCCGACCATTGAAGGACCTGCAAAGGGGATTAGTAGCCAAAGCATGTTTGTGTGCGGGTTGTGAGGTGAGGCGAGGACCGTGGAGATGAAGAAGGTGGTGGTCTGAGATCCTTCTCCGGTGAACTGAAGAAGAAAGGGAGCGGAGCGAAGGAGGGTATGGATGAGGGGAGAGGATGAGCAGAGGATGGTGCGAGAATCATGGGTGTAAAGCGAAGGTAAAGAGATGACCGGAGATAGGAGAGGGTGCATGTGTGTGTGAGATTAATATAAAGAAAAACATAGAATAACAAGAACGAGGGAGATACCTGATCGAAGAGGAATCCCCTGTAGAGGAGGAGCTTAGGCTGAGCTGTCGTGGACGCTCGGGTCTTCGCTTGAGCTGTGCAGCAACTCCAGCAAGCTCATTGATGCCGAGGCGACCGTGACATGGCTAAGGAAACCATGTGTCGGATCTTGAGGTCTTCTCCATAATCGACCTCAATTCCTTCTCCCCCTATGATGGAGAGGGGAAGAGGACTAGGAGGGGACTCCATGAAGTGATGGACGACGGATGAAGGCAGCAGGGAGGGTGGTTTTGTAGGTGTAGGTCCTCGATTACAGGAGAGGTGACAAAGGTGTTTGAAACGATCGTCACAAAGCCATAGAAGTCAGAGGTGGTGCTTTGATAGGTCCGCGAGGGTGAGGGATGACCGAGCTTTGTGGAGGAGGCGTTACGATGTGGCGAGGCGATTGGTGGTGGCAGCTAAAATTAGAAGGGGGTGAGTCTGTAGGACGTTACATGGAAGAGAGGAAGGCGTTTGAGAGGAAGAAGAAGGTTGTTCAGCATCGGATCAAGCGATCCAACGACCGATAGCGAGGTGCATGCGGGTGGCTAAGATCGGATCTGGAGATGTGATCTAACGACGGGTAAATTGGGTGTAGACGTGTGGTGGAGATGCAATCGGGGATTGCATTAGAGGGGTAAGAAGTGAGGCACGGATGGGAGGCTAGGATTACATCCATCAGGGGGTAAAGATCAAACGAGGGAGAGAGTAGCCGAGAGGGACGATGGAGTTGAAGAAGAGGGGGGAATCCTATGGTGGAGGAGATGAAAGACGACATGAAAGAAGAGGAGTCGTTGGATGCGAAGCCATCCAACGTCCTAGGTTAAGGCGGAAGCGTGCGGCTGAGATGAAGGCCGGTGAGATGGATCCAAGGGCGGAGAGATAGAAAAGATGGGCGACTGAGATGAAGGCATGCACGATCAAGGGATAGGCCGAGTGGCGCACAGGCAGATGGGTCGTGTGGCCCAATCACATTATTTAGAAAAGAGAAAATAAAGAGAAATTAGAAAAGAAATAAAAGGAAGAGGAATTAGTAAAAAGTCGAAACATGAAAGTTGTAGATCTTGAGGAGATCTACAAGTTTCATTTGGACAAAATGTCAAAAGAGATCAAATAAGTACAACGAAATTTTCGGAAGTATTTTTAAAGGATTATAAACACTTGATTTAATTATTTTGTTATTTTTGTCTTTTTAATTCTTTTTCAAACCAAAACAAATCTCTACAATATCTAATATATTTTTTAAGGAGTTTTTAATAGGAAATAAAATAAGAAAAAAATAAAGAAAATAAAGGGTTAATTTTAATAAAAAAATAGAGTTATTTATAGGAGAAGGGTCTACTGTTAATTAAGCGGAACTAATGAACATTTTGATTGTTTTGTTTATGCTCTAAGGATAATAAGATAGTATAGAAATAATTAATCGGTGATTCATCAGTTCTAAAGACAAATTTTTGATATAATCCGAGAGCATTGATGCTTAGATTAGGCAACAGCTATGGGATTGAGAATGAAGCCAAATTTGACAAGTCAGTGAATTAGATGCATAGAAAATAGCCAAGGGGAATCCACATCCTTTAAACTAAATAAGAGATCATCTATTGGCCTCTTTGAAGACCACCTGCGAAGCAATAGAGGCGATGGTAGGTTGTAGGGGAAAATCAAAGAGCAACTTTTCTCCATAAATTGCTTTATCTACATTCATCTCAAAAAAGGTTGATGGATCCGAAAAGGTGCTATCCAAAACCAAGTTCAAACCCAAGCTCAATAAGGGATTTGTGTCTGCCTAGTAAGACAAAGCCACCAATGCATCCGAACATATGACAAGAACCCATATTGGAATACAGACTCCAAAGAGTCTCTCTGTGATTTGAAAAGGAGAAATAAATAAATCAATACTGGGAAGCAATCCCCTGCTAATATAAGGGAACATAGCCGTCACCCAAATCAATTTCCATTGAATGCTGCTACTAGACCTCCACCGTGGAATTATGATCGTCATCGATGGGGGATGTCATATCTCTATTGGAACCTTTAATATGGAAGCTATCTGAGCATGTCTAAGTTCTGCATTAGGACCCACATCACCATCCTTCTTAGATGAAACCTTACCAGGTGAGGACCAAGAAAAACTTCCACCCCACATAGTGGCAAGCTTCCTTGAGGACAATCGTCTACTCAACCAACCCCACTGTTGTAAATGTCCCCTATTTTGACCATTTAGTAGGTTCGACTAGTCTAGTCAGTGGGGTGGTTGACCGAGTATTGACTAATTTCGACTAGGCCGACTAGTCAATCGATTTTTACTAGGAGATACCATATTTTTTAATTTTTGCTTTGTTTAAAGCAAGCTTATTTGAATATGCTTAATGTTTTATTTAAATTGAATTACTTCTTTTCTTTCATTATGATTATAAAAAATGTACAAATCTATATAAATATATAAGAATATATGTATACAAATAATTTATATATTTAAAATAATTAAATAATTTAAAGCTGATTAATTTCTGATTAAATCCGATTAGTCGTCTGATTGCCGATTAATCCTTAGTTAGTGACCCAACCAACCGAGTACCGAGTACTAATTTTTGCAACCTTGGCTACCACAATAAAGGCATCTAAGGGCATCCTTAGAGAGAGACCATCAGAGACCACCTTAACCACCTTTCCAAGCGTCGATAACACCGATTGAAATGAAGGGATCGTGTGCCCATAACATAGAACACTTGTAAATTATTATTCAAGGATAAATCATCCATAAAAAGGGGGTTGGCGTAATAGGATGCCCTTGCAACCTCAGAACCATTGGTATCCATAAGGAATCGAACTTCGTTGGTCGAGAGACCCATTACACAGTCTAAAGCTCCCTCTAGAGGCAGGAGATCTCCCAAAAACCCGTAACAATGTTGCCATGATGCAACTGGAAGCTACCTTCATAGCATCGTAAAGCATGCAGGCACCACCATTAATAAAAGAGTAAATTACACAAAATTCCCTCAATTATACAACTAATTTTAATGTCGTACCCAAACATTAAAATATAACAATGTGGTACATTATCCAAGGCCATAACTTTCGAATTTCTATTTCGTTTCGCCAAGTCCAGAAAGAGAAATTTTGGAGAATTTCGCTAAAATAATCGGCAATCATGGATATAACTCTAATATCGAGTTTTCCCAAAAAAATAAGATTTTTGATGTTCCTAGACAATAAATAGAATCGAAATAGACACTTGTTTGTAAAACAAAGGTGTAAATATAAGTTTTGATGTAATATTATCATTATAAGCACTGCACATGTTGATATATAGTGGCAACGTACAACCTATAGTCAGAATTGGATTTTGAGATGGAATTAAATAATCATTTCTTCAACAAGAATCAATGTTCAGGAAGGCGGTATGCGGTATTCAGTCGGAGGGGTCACTGCATAGAGTATGCGGTATGCGGGAGAGTATGCGGAGAGTATGCGGATTTATGCGGTTTGGTATTTTTAATTACTAAAAATATAAATATATTTTTAATGTCATGTTAATATCATCTAAATATTATATCTCTTGAATATAATAATAAAGAATTGAAGGTACAAGGAAAAAAAACTATTGGGATAAAAAGTAATATAGAGTCAAATGAGCAAAAACATCAATTGAAAGAGCGTTAGGTCGGGTGTCTAAGTTTATGTTAGAGTTTCAGAAAATGTTTATTTGAAAATCGGCCGCATACTCGGCCACATATACCGCATACTCGGCCGAGTATGCGGTCAGACCCGCCTAGAGGCCGATCTGGTCATACTCGGAGCACCAAGGCTTCCGACTACGAGTATGCAGCCGAGTATGCGGTATACTCGGCCGATTTCCTGAACACTGACAAGAATGAGGTGACACATGCAACAAATACTAAACAAAGCATATATATCAAAATAAACAAAAACAAAAAATATAAAGCTCTTTAGTTAAAACTTGAATTTAACTATTAAAGCGTATTTCTAAATGATTTGGCTTGGGCCAGACCTAAAATTTTAGAACTAACTAAAAAAATCTTTAAACAATCAAAAGTTCATAGTATAAAGCTCTCTAAGAACTCAACATATTCACGGAGAAGCGACGGAAAGTCATTGACTGTTGTAAAAGTCGTCCGACTAGGCCGATTAGTCGGCCCGACTGGTCGAGTAGGTGGGGTAGCCGACTCGACCATTAATCGGTCAACCCGACTAATCGGGACGACTAGTCGGCCTAGTCGGCTGACTTTTACATAGAGATTTTTTCATTTTTTAGTTTTTCATTTTTTTAAAAGCAAACTAATTCTAATGTGCTTAATGTTATAAAGACAATTACTTGTTTTATTTCATTATGGTAGTATAAAAAAAGTAAAAATCAATGTAAAGATATAAGAATATGTGTATAAAAATTGATTTATATATTTAAATAATTAAAAAAAATTCAAAACTGACTAATGATCGACTAAATCTGATTAGTCGCCCGACTGCCGATTAATCCTTAGTCAGTGACCCTGCTGACCGAGTACCGACTACTACTTTCTGCAACCTTGGTCATTGATAGAGGCAAATTCGATGAAAGCAAATGGTTGATTCCCTTATTTTTGAAATTGTTAAAAAAATAGAGAATGCGGAAGTGTATCAGAAATAAAGATAGAAAACTTGAACACAAGATGTGATTTTACGTAGAACCCTACTCCCTAAGGAGCGGGATGAAACTATGGGAGAAGCCCTCAAAGGGGCGTATGCTTCATTGCTTTTTTTCAATGGACTACATGGGTGTGGGGCTCTATATATAGCACCCACATAGTCTCCACATACCCCAAACTGGTAGATGTGGGACTAAACTCTGGATGGGGTAAATGGATCCTGGAGAGATCCATTTACCCATCTCCCGTACATATGGTGCACAACCAAATTCTCCAATACTCCCCCTCAAGCTAGAGCATGCAATACTCAGCTTAGACAAACAGAAAGAAACTCAACTCACAATACATGAAACAACAGACAATATCAATTCAACGCGCATAACTGTCAGCTGCTGTCGAGGACGTTGCTTCTCATGCCATGCAGGTGAGGAGGACCAACAAGCTGGAGTGTGAGTCTGCTGAATCTCTTCGTCGGAGAGCATGTGCTTTGAACTGTGCCTGTCAGAGTCACTGCAACTGAAAATTGTCTTCTCATCGGTGTACTCTGGCTCACCACAATAATGTGGACAACTGCTCCATCTCTGAAAAGGACTGAACTGTAAAGTCCGTGGAAGTGCAATCCTCGTCGGAGTCCGCGGTCGTTGGAGAATGGAGTTTGAAAGAAGTCTCCTCGTCCGAGAATTGGGTCTCTCTCATCTGGCACAGAGAATGGTACCCTACTCTAGAGTCCCCGTGATACCACATGAAAACCCTTGTCAACACGGCATAGGGAATGATTTTCTACTCTAGAGTCCCTATGGCTCACATGAAAACTCTAGCTGATACAATAAAAGATGATGGGGACCACGAACAAAGAATGGCAATCATCTGCACATCTAAAAAGACCGCATACTCTTGTGGGTCGAGTCTGACAAAAATCTCTGTAGAGTCTGGAAATCGGTTGGTCTGGAGAATATTTGATTCTGACCTTTGAATTTGGAACAAGACCTGTGACTCTATATAATACTCCCCCTTTTTCCCATACTTGTCGGAAAATGAACATCGACAATGTTGGGAGAAGACAAGATAATGGGGTTATAAAACAAAAGATCAATAAGTTGTTCACATATTTGTCGATTTTTCAAATCATTTATCATCCGTTTTTTTGAAACAATTTTTCTAAGCCGTTGATAATTTTTCCTCGGCTTTTGCTTCCATTTTTATTTTTTTCAACTAAGACATTCATCATTTTTTTGGCTTTTGCAACATTTTTTGCAAAAAAATTACGTACGACTTTTTATTGTAAGCGCCTTTTTTGAAAACCTTTTCCCTCTTTTTTACTGGGCCCAAACATATGCGAACGACCTAATTTTTTCTTTAACAAACCACGACCCAATTTTTTTATATGACCGAGCTCTTCCTCGGGCTATTCATAAACAAAAACACCCTTTTTTAGGGTTCTCCCATTGGGAACCCTCTGGATGGGTCGTCGTCCTGTTGGGAGAGAGGGTCTGCAGCGATGGAGCACGCGAGGAGCCCACTCCTGGAGGTGCGCGGGGTCGGAGCGCGGGGTTGGAGCGACATCGCGCTGCCTGAAGGCGTGCGGAATCGGAGCGCGGGGGTGCGTCGCCGCCTTGAAGATCTAGAGGAAGTGCGGGCTGGTATCGTGTCGCCTGGAGGTCGTGCGATGGCGGGAATGGAGGGGCATCGCCGCCCGTGGAGTTGCCTCTCGCCGCCTGCGCGAGGCTAGGGAGGAGTGCTCTGGAGCCTGTTGTCGCCTGTTGCATGATTTGAAGGAGCGCCGCTGAGAGCTTTGGGATGTGGGAGACTTCTGCGTGGAAATGGAGCGTCGCCTGTGCTGGGGGCAACTTCTGGAGGCACGCAGCTGAGATGCACCTTCTCGGACAGAGGAGGTCCCTGGGGCTTGCAGTGCACCTGCGGGAAGGAGAGGGCTTTGATACCAGGGGACTGTTGATGGAGATTTGACCAGGAGATGTTGCTGGGGATACGCCAGGAGAGATGGAGTTTTGCTATCACGCCACCTGCGTGTGCGAGAGACGAGGTGGCCCGAGATGCAGCCTGGAGCTATGGATCTAGGGTTACAGAAAACCCTAGAAATATGGAACCAAACCTTGTACAGATCTCCGAAGAATAATCGAATCTTGAAAAATAATGATCTTCGATAACAATGACCAACGTATTTGATAACTGAATCTCAAATAAATAAATAAATAAATAAATAATGAACATAAAACTCCTCGAGAATCGATTCGCTCTGATGCCATATTAGAAAATAAAGAATGTGGAAGCGTATCAGAAATAAAGATAGAAAACTCGAACATAAGACGGGATTTTACGTGGAACCCTACTCCCTAAGGAGCGGGATGAAACCACGGGAGAAGCCCTCAAAGGGGCGTATGCTTCATTGCTTTTTATCAATGGACTACAAGGATATGGGGCTCTATATATAGCACCCACATAGTCTCTACATCTCCAAACTGGTATATGTGTGACTAAACTCTGGATGGGGTAAATGGATCCTAGAGAGATCCATTTACCCATCTCCCATACATATGGCGCACAACCAAATACTCCAACAGAAACAATATGCAATTTTAATGAAATGTCGTTGACATTTTGCCTGTATTTCATTGACATTTCACTGAAATCCTGGAAGAAGAAATAAGTGTTTTGATTTCGCTGAAATGGAGAATGAAAATTTCGGAGAAATTTGATCGAATTTCATTGAAATTTGGGGCCATGCCATTATCTATTAGTTCGGTAACATTGTGGTCTTTATCTAATGGGAAGGCCTCATCGCTGTCATATTTTCCATCTTAAGGATGAAAATGCTCCTCATTTTCAGATGTTGACCTCGGTCAACATCTCCTTCCATCTCCCTTTCCAGTACTATGCCACCATCTTTGAGATCATCGGGCAACTGCTCCATGCCCTCCTGTCCTTGTCGTTCATCTGAACCCGTGCCTCTGCCCTCAGCGATTGTCTCCTCGAGCTCCAGAAATTCTAACGTCCTGAACCCCAGCTCCATATAAAATTTCTATTCAGCCATGACCCAAAACTTATCCGCCATTTGTTAGACCTTCACCTCCAGCTCCAGGAGAGTGTGACATGCTTCTTCCTTGTCAAGCGAGCATGAGCATGAGGGACTGATTACATGTGAGATCCAGTGGTGTGCATACCCCATTGTCGAAGAGATTCTAGTTGCTGCTCAATTTTGCGAAGCTTTCTCCGTTTTACTAAGGCGATTACTTGGCATTATAATTTCTTTGGCCTTAGTTTGTTTCCGTTATTGTTTTTATTCTAGAACTTTAGTTTATCAAGACATTGCCTCATTTTGTTCTTTTTGTGCAGCTAAAGGAGATGGCTGAGAGGCTACCAGTGGCAGTGGCGAAAGGCTGCAAATTAGCTTCTCTAACCTCCCTCAGTGCTAGTTTTGCTTTATCTGATGTTTCTTCTGTTACCACTGACCAAGTGAGCAGTAAAATCTCCGTGCATGACCAAGATGAAAATGGCTCCAATGGGTTTCTTGTTCCTAATGGATCAAGTTCCATTAGCAACTTGAACAGACAAGTGTCTCCACTAGTGAAGAACGGGAATAAAATGGTCGATGCAGATCTCAATAATGAAGTAGAATGGGTTGAGCAAGATGAACCTGGGGTATACATAACACTTACCTCCTTACCTGGTGGACTCAGAGACCTCAAGCGTGTTCGATTCAGGTATCATTTTGTTTACTCTTTGTATATATGAGCATATTTTTCATTATTGCGGACCAAGAGGTGGCATAAATTAGTCAATAATAAAACACATTTCATGTTCATGATTCACATCATCAAGTACCAACAAAATAAGCTGTGACAAGTAATTCAGAATCTGCTAGTGCATTTAAAACGTATGGAGAATGCATGCAGGAGTTTGCAATAATGGTGATTATTTTAATGTATGAGAATCATCTAATCATTGGCCCATACCTTATGTTTTCATTACTGAGAGTTTTCTTGGAAATGCCAATAGGTGCCCTATCAGCCTCAGAAACTAGTCCTATATCACCCTGCGATTTCTTTTTTTTTTTTTTTGAAGTGTATAGCTCATGTGAATTATATATCTTTGCCTCTTTGTGAACACAGTCGAAAGAGATTCAGTGAGAAACAAGCTGAGCAATGGTGGGCTGAGAATCGGTCACGGGTATATGAGCACTACAACGTACGCATGGTTGATAGATCGAATATTGGGATCCCAAATGAAAAATCTTCCCGTGGAAGTTGACTTCCAGTATTAAAACTATCTTAATTTTATGGAAGAATGCACTGCAATCGCATGAAGCTCTCAACTTTTCGTTCCCGCACGCCTTCTTTTTCTGATCTATTTGAAGAAAAGGCTTGCTGTGTCGAAGAAGGTATTGTTTTTTACATAATTATTCCTTTTCTCTCCATTTGGATGGGTATGGTTGGAGTGCAGTTGACAGAGTGTAAATTCTTGTTGGTGGCCTCGCTTATATTCGAAGAGGCTGCCTTGTAAATGATAGCGGTGTCATTTTTTTGTCACTCTACTAATAAGCAATAGAATACTTGAGCATAGGGTCTCACTAATTATTTTACGGTATTCTTTTGGAAATGAATCTTTTCACCTCATTTGCGCACTCGCTAGTGATTGGTTGAGCAGCAAGGCCTTTTTATATTTCAAACATGCCTCACGTGGAACTCTCACATAAAGATGCAATGTAGTGGAACATCATGCACCAAACTGACAGTTTTATACCATCTCTCTTATTGTTGTAAAATCCTCTCCCCACTCAAGCTCTATAAACCTGGTTGAAAAACAAGTATTAACCTAAAAAACTCAACTATATTGCGCACCAGACCATGAATGTGTGGAAGGCTCTCTTTTTTTTGCTTTGTCGCTTCTATCCACTGATGGTCAGCTTGCAAGTCACGACCTGACCTACCCAATTCGCCAGAGGGATATTTTTGTTTGTCTGTCACCCAAGATGTACTATTTCTTCAGGTCTCGGAAGTTTTTTCCTCCAATCCCTTGATGCCATGAATTGGTTAAGCGGGCAAGCTCTTGAAATACCTACCTTGACGTTAGAAATGCATCGATTTGGTGAAGATGGATTAATAGTGGGCAATCTTTTGTTAACATCCCATCTAGCAGGGTTAGTTTCTCAGATGTTCTGTCAAGTTGAACGTTCACATGTTAATTATGTTCATCACATAAGTTAAAGAATGGGCAGCGGTCCTATAACAATAAATTTTTTAGAGCAAGATACATAATCTTGAAATTATCACATGCTCTTAAACACGGTCCTAGTTTTTATGGTACATTGAATAGGATTCAGATATATAATATCAACATGCACTCTAATGTTGGCATTTTTGAACAATGTAGATGGAAGTTTTGCGATTCAACTGTGTAGAGATATTTCTATGTTCCTATGTACCTTTATCTTATTTTATTTCTTTATGTTCATCTTATGTAATTTACCCACAAGTCTCTCCTCCATATAAGAGAGCCTAGGGTTTCCAGGAATAAACAACTCTTTGATTTTTTCCAACATGGTATCAGAGTTGTGGTCCTCGACCGAAGATCCATACCCTTACCCTAACCCTACCCCCATCCGCCGGCCCCTCTCTCCTTGATCCACTGCTACCGCCGGCCCTCCCCTCCTCTCTTCGCCACCGTCGACCCTCCTCGTTGCTGCCTCTCCAGGCCGCAGCCGTGCCGCCCATCCGCCTCTCCAGCTATCGCGGTCGTTGAGGCCGCCTCTCTAGTCGTCGCTGAGCGGCACAGTCTCCTCCACCGTCGACTCCTTTTTCGATTTATGGATTTGGATGCATAAGTCTACATATGCATTCAAATCCACGTATGCATGTGTATACATTCATTCATTGGTATACAAAACCCCAATTATCTACATCCGGCAATATGTTTAAAAACAAAGTTGATGTACCTATCACGGGTGCTTTCAGAGGTCCAATGTCTATTGTCAAAATGGACGGGACAAACTATGAGCTCTGGGCTATGCAGTTCATGAGCCTTATGAAGCCTATTGGTAAGAAACACATTCTTACCGAGGAGGAGTCGGTGGAGAAAATGGGGTTAACGCCTCGTGGGAGGCGGATGATGCATATGCCAAAGTTTCGTTCTCTGGTACAATGACGATAGAGACCGCCAATGATGTGTTATATCATCCAACTACTAAGGTGATATGGGACATCCTCACATCAACATATTCTCAAGCGAGGAATGAGACGAAGATCCTCCAACTTCAGCATGATATATTTACTATCAAGCAGAACAGAAGACCTCTTCATTCAGTATATACCTCCTTGCGTGGGGTGTTGGAGAAGTTCCACAGTTTCATGCCTCTAGTGACGACTCCAAAGCAGCAGAAGACATGTAGGAATACTACCATGGTTGGTGTATTCCTAACAACCCTTGACACTAAATATGATGTTGCTTACTCATAGATTCTAGCGGATGCCACTATTCCCCACATGGAGGAAGCTTTCCGTAGGCTTAGCAGGATTGTTGTTCCGTCCACAGCTACTGCTATGGCAGCCTCCTGAGAAAGAGGAGGCTCTTATTCCTTTTTGTGGACGTGGACCTCGTAGGAGAGGAGTTCGTATTCGTCAGCCCTGCACGTACAGTTACCGTCGAGGACGTACCGAGGGTACATGGTATTCCAAGCACGGTTTTCTGGCATTAGCCCGTGTAACGGAGCAGGTTGAGTCTCTAGCTGCTCCTACTTCAGATCAGAGGTTTGATGACCATGTAGCCAGATTGCGGGATATCATGACTTCTGCTTCTTCACCATCTCCAAGAGGCCATTCAGATGTATTGGCCTCTGCATCTGCCAGTACATTTGCTATGGCTAGTACCTCAGGTAGTACTTTGCTTTTACATCCTGTTACATATATGATATTACTGAGTGGATTACAGATTCTGGAGCAACGCATCATTTATGCGGGGACATAGATCAACTTACAACATATAGATAGGTTCTAGTAGGGAGAACTGTTGTGATAGCCGATGGGACTCATTCCCCGATCAGGGAAAGATTTGTTTGACACATTCGATGCATCTGCAGAATGTGTTACATGCTCCTGATTTCTCTATGAATTTATTATCCATTAGGCAGATCACGAAGGATTTGCATTGTAGAGCTATCTTTGACCCATCGTCTCTTGTTTTTCAGGACATTCTTACTGACAGAGTGATTAGGTGTGGCCGTGAGCAGGGTGTTCTTTATTGCTTTGTCTGAACTCCCTATGTCGGCGTATCTTCTCATGCAACAGGATCAGTTTCTCCATACACCTGGCGCCTACGCTTTGGTCACCTCCCTCTCCAGTAGATGTGTCATATTTTGTCGCAGATTTTACCAGGTTCTTCCTTCCAGTGCGAGGTGTGTCAGTTGGGAAAGCATCATCGGTCTTCTTTTCCTAGTCCTCAAAGTCGGAGTAGTAGCTCCCTTTTTTGAGTTCTTTTGTTGACATTTGGGGTCCGAGTCGTGTTCCTGATCACCAGGAACACAGTTTTTATCTTGTTGCTGTTGATGATTTTTCTCGTTTGTCATGGATCTTTTTATTGAAAAATAAATATGAAGCAGGGGATGTGATCAAAACTTTTATCAATGAAGTGCAGGATGTTTTCTCTACCTCTGCGAAGTTTGTGCGAACTGATAATGCTTTGGAATTCTGTACCCTTGCTCTATCACATTTCCTTTCATCCCGTGGAATTATTCATTAAATATGTCCTTACACTTCTCAATAGAATGGTGTTGCAAGAGAAAGCATCGCCATCTCCTTGATGTCACTCAAACTCTTCTCATTCAGTGTCATGCTCCACATTCATTTTAGGGTGATGCAGTTCTTACGACATGCTATCTGGTGAATCGCATGCCATCATCTGTCTTGGGTGAGAAAATTCCTTTCTCTATAGCTTTCCCTGAGAAGGAGTTGTTCTCACTTACTCCTCATGTGTTTGGCTCTGTTGCTTTGTTCACTAGTTGATTCCAGGTCTTGATAAGGTCTCTCCTAGAGCTGTCAAATATGTGTTTGTTTGGCACTCTAGGACCCAAAAAGGATACCTATGTTATGAGACATTGCGCATGAAATACTATATCAATGTTGATGTCACATTTTTTGAGTTTGTGATGCATTTCTCTCCTGCAGGTGACAGGTTGGCTTCATCAGACTCTGATGATGAGGTTTACATGCCATCATCTCCTCCTCTTGTGCATGTTGTTCCCCCACCACCGTCCCCACCACCTCCTCCATCCCCTCCTACCTAATCGCATGTGCCCATTGTTCCACCATTACCAAAATTCTATCCATGTTGTCCTGCTTCTGCTCATGGTTATCGCCCGTCATCCAGTACACCCCAGGTTTGTTCTGATAACATGATCTCTAACGATGGGTATAGAAATATATCTGTGCAGGAATCATTGCAGGAGACTAACCCACGGATGCAAGAGGTTCCTTGTGCCCTGGATATACCTATTGCAGTTCAGAAGCAGAAGCATTTTTGTGCTTCATATCCTCTTGCCTCTCAGGTCTCCTTTCATCGTCTGACAGGGGAATTTCAGTTCAGATATTTGTAGTGGCTCTAGTATCTGCCATGGACATTCTACGAAATTATCATGAGGCCTTGAAGGATAGTCGATGGCCCTTGGCTATGGAGGAAGAGATGGTTGCTTTACAATCTCGTGGTACTTGGAGTTCGGTGTTTGCTCCTCCTGGGGTGTCTGTTGTCAGTTGCATAAGGGTATTTACTGTTAAACATCATGCAGATGAGAGCCTTGATCGTTACAAGGCAAGATTAGTGGTACGAGGATTTACACAGACCTACGACGTGGATTATATGGACACGTTCTCTCCAGTTGCTCGTCACTCAACCCTACATGTCCTACTTTCAGTTGCAGTGGTACGTGATTGGGCGTTGTTTCAGGTAGATGTTAAAGATGTATTTTTATATGGAGATCTACAGGAGGAAGTTTACATGCAGCAACCTCCGGGGTTTGCTGCTGAGGGGGAGTATCAGTAGGTTTGTAGACTCTATAAGGCAATATATGGCCTTAAGCAAAGTCCAAGTGTGGTTTAAGAAGCTCTCAAATTCGATTGAAAGGCAGGGGTTCAAGAGGTCAAATGCAGACCATTCACTCTTTGTGCAGAGAACACCTGGAGGTACATCATGGTCTATGTTGATGATATACTTGTTATAGGAGATGATGTGCAAAGGATCAAGATGATAAAAGAATTTATGGATCGTCAGTTTGTTACAAAGGATCTTGGTACCCTAAGGGGATGTTTGGATAGTGGGTTTAGGTGGGTTAAACTGGTTGCAGGTAACCCATTTTTGGGTTTTGGTGTTTGGATAGAGGGTTAAACTGGGGGTGTGTTAGAAGTGGGTTTGGGGTGATGTGATTGTATTGGAGTTTGAAAAAGTGAGAAGTTATTGTGATGTGATTATATTGGAGTTTGAAAAAGTGAGTAGAAGTGGAGTAATTTATAATTTTTATATGATATGATGGTATAGTATATTATTTTTTGATGGAATTGATGATGGAGAATTGATTTATTTAATTTTTTTTAAAAAGATAAAAAGTGGGACCCACGTGGAAGGAGAAAATATGGGGTAGGGGAGTTAAACCACCCTTGGGGTGGTTTAACCCGATACAAGAACGCACCCTAAGGTATTTCTTAGGGTTAGAATTTGCTAAGAATGTGCAGGGTCTTGTGATGACCCAAAGGAAGTATGTTACAAACATGCGTTTTGAGACATGCATGATTGGGTGTTGACCCTCTACTACTCATATTTATCCTAGCATGAAGTTATATGATGGTGATACATATGAGGTTGACAGAAGGAGATATAGAGAGATAGTGGGAAAACTCCTCTATATTACTATTATTAGACCCGATATCTCTTTTGCAGTGAGTCGAATGAGTCAATTCATGGAGAAACCCTGACAAGTTCATATGGATGCTATGATTTTGAGATATCTAAAATCTTCTCCAGGTGTAGGATTACTATTCAGAAAAGAAACAACTCTCTTTGTTTTTGCATATGCTGATGCGGACTATGCAGGGTGTCTTAAGGATAGGAAGTCTACTTCAAACTTCGCTGTATTTGTTGACAGTTCTCTTGTTTCTTGGAAAAGCAAGAAACAAACGGTTATGGCTAGATCAAGTGATGAATCTGAATATAGGGCTATGGTACAAGCAAGCACAGAAATGATGTGGGTTCCAACAATGTTAGTCGATTTACATATAAATGTACCTCTGCCCATACAATTACAATGTTATAATCAGTCTGCCTTATTCATTGCGAATAATCTCGCATTCCATGGAAGAACGAAGCATATTGAGGTAGACTGTCATTATACTAGAGATATAATTCAGAAGGGTTTGATTTCTACCTCCCATGTCAGTTCAGGAGAGCAAACGACAGATATCTTTACCAAGATTGCTCAGGGGGCCATTCTAGAAATGTTCTTCCAAGCTGAGCATGATTGATATCTATGCTCCATCTTGAGGAAGAGTGTAGAGATATTTCTATATTCCTATGCACCTTTCTATTATTTTATTTCTTTATGTTCATCTTATCTAATTTACCCATAGATCTCTCCTCTATATACGAGAGCATAGGGTTCTCAGGAATAAACAACTCTTTAATTTTTCCCAACAAACTGAAAATTGAAGTTAAAGAGAACTTCTGATTAGTTGTTTGGGGAGAACTGTTTTGCAGTGAAGAATAGGTCAGGAATCAGGGAATTAATCATATGATATAGATAGCGATTAAAGCATTCTGTATGCTTGGATACATGTTCAAATGATCAGATGTTGAAGTGGTGTTGAATAAAGGGAAAGTGTGTTTATAACTTTATACTATCTTCCCTTGCTTTTTCTTTTCAAGCTTCGCTTGCTGGATGGCTGTCATTTTCATGTTTATTGAGCAGGTAGGCGCTTGACTCATCAGACCTACTTGACCACTATTAGGGTTGGATTCAGTTCGAATACTCATATTTTTAATCATGCATATACTCACAATTTGCTGTCCAGATCTGCCTCATCGGTCGAACGGACATTGTTTTGCAGGTTAACTCGTCTACCCATTAGGTATCCATTTGTATGATTGTTTATCTGTGGTACTTAGATCATGTTGTTCCGATGGTGTTGACTTGATCACTACTGTTCGGTTAGGTAGTATGCTTGGAGGGCTGGGAAAAAAACAAGTTTTTTCGCGAGACAAGTCAAGTGTATTGGGTGAGATGAGAACAGAATAAAAAATTTTCCCGCTTTAATCATAGTCAGCTACATGAATTGTTTGCTTGCCAAGATGGAGGAGATGATCAGCATGCCATGAATATGTGAAGAGATATACATAAAAAAATAGTCATGCTATTATTGCAATAAGAATGTAGCATATGGTCATATACTACTGAAAGTGGCAGGTTACCTCTGAGAACGTAGCACCATGTTGTGCCAAAAAAATAGCGGCACCTGGTCCAGAAAGTGCCTCTGAATCAGCACAACAAAATGGTGCAATGAACTTCAAAATATAGCACCAAGTAAAAAAAGGAGCTATAGTATGTATATATCTATATGAAAGTAATGAATTGAAGTTCCTAGGTCACATACAAATGTTAAGTTATTTATTTACACCATTTGTTTAGGCCTACACGTGTGAGTATATTTGCGACAATCAATTCAGGAAGAAGAGCAATCTTGTCGGGATCTTGGGTCTTAGATATGTGGCGTCACGTCCTGGATCTCAAAACATGTGAAAATTTGCCAAAACAATCTCCAAACTACGATATATCTTTTTAAGTTTAGGAGCATGACAAAAAACACAATAATCCATTAACTATAATCAGAGTGTCATGCATAATGAAAGAAATAAAGGTTATTCCTCGAATAAGTTTATCATCCCCTCTAATGGTATGGTGGTAGAAGCAGTAATTCTCACTTTAAAAGGATCAGGGTTCAAAACCAGTAAAAAAAATCAACAAACAATCCATCAAATTGGGACAAGCATAATCTGGTTGAGCACACAAAAATAATGTGGTAAGCATTTTTGTAACATGAATAATATGACTCAATTACGTGTGCACGAGAGCCATAAGTAATTCGGTACGATGCACAATATAACAGGCATACTTCAATCTCGACCAATAAAATTGATGATCCGAAATCCAATCAAGAAATCTCGATTGAATCTACGATAAGACACGGTTAATACAATGAAACTCCTAATTTCTGTCACACTTTTTGGATGCTTTCATTTTTAGGCTACCTCGACTTTTGCTAGATCAACAGATTTTCCATCCTTGAAAATAATATGCCTATAGAACATGTCTTTCTTCAGTCGAGATCCGTACTTAGAGAATTTAACATAGAGTTGATTATGCCTCAATCTTTCCAATAGTATTCTCAAATGCTCCTCATTTTACCCAAGATTAGAAGAATAAAAAGGAATATCGTTGACAAAAACAATGATCAAGTAATCCAATAATGCATGAAAGATCGGTTTATTAGGTTCATAAACACAACATGAGCATTAGTTCATAAAGGCAGTGTCACACAGAAGTCATGACACATTGCATGTTCGAAACACTATCTTCAAAATAGCTTCCTCTTCAATTCTTAAGTGATGATAACCAAATCGTAAAATCAATTTTTGAAAAGATGCTGGTTGATTGGAGCTGATCAAATAAATCATCTACCTGTAAAAACATATATCTATTCTTTTATAGTCACTTGATTCAGATGCTAATGCAGAAATGAAGTGAGCCATCCTTCTTTCTAGCACATAAACCAACACCCCATGATGACACAATGGGTATAATATATCACAAATCAAGCAACTTTTCAAGTTGCTTCTTGAGTTCAACCAAATCAATAGGAGACATGAGATATTATGCCTTGGATAACAAGATTGTTATGAGTAGCGGAAGCAAATAAGCACAAATAGAAAAAGCAAATACACATGTGTTAGAATATTGGTTACTCTTATTTTAAAGTTTACGCACACATTAGATCTACTTACATCATGGTATTGAATTGTATCTCTGATGATCTACACAAAGAGTTAATCTTGCTACTGGTCTGATGATCTACACAAAGAGTTAATCTTGCTACTGGTCAAGTCAAACTCATTTAACAAAATCAACTTCAAGTCAAACCATCAATTGATTGCTCGTTGCAAATATTATTGATCGATGATTCATTGATCACTCATAATACTTGATATAATCGATCATTCTGCATCTTGCTGAAGAACACATTGAACAAGTCGATCGTTAATTTTTGTATGATCGCTCATTGTCTTATTCTATCATTTTTTTTGAACATTTTCTACCTTTGATCATTTCATTGATCAATAAGTCACTTTTTATGATCAAATTTTAATTTGAATTTTGAATTATGTACCCTATGAATGATCATGTGTCTTTGACTTATCGATCATATGAGTAGTGATCGATCATTCTAGATTTGAAAGTGTTAGCAATGTGAGCCCCGGGCGAACCATTTCTACAATAAATGTTATTGTAATGAATAAATTATCAATAAAAGTTATTGATTATTTTTCACTCCCTTTCCGAGATTAATGAATGAATGCACTATAGGGTCCCTCTGTACAATAAGGGTTATGTACCATGGCCAACTTGATGATCATACAGCTGTTGATTCATTGGATGGATCATATAGGCTGATGCTTGATGAATATCTAAGGAGTTAGATAGAGGACTCATCAAGCATCATCAAATGATCATTAAGTGATGATCTCCAGTCTGAGTAGGAGATGGCAATCCTATCTCATATGACTGATATCTGACTGACCTCTTGATGCAGGTCCTCTGCATGGGAATAGTGATTCAGAGGTGTCAGGTTAGTTGAGTCAATGGGTTGACTTGACGAGATCGAGATAACCAAAGACCTACGTTGAATACTGTCACAACATAGGCATGCATCCTCTGACTAGAGACCGATGTGTTGCTATATGTCTGAGTATGTACATTTGGCAGACCAATAGGTTGATGACCTAATCAAGGTCTAAATACCGGCGAGCTGGTGTGCATGTAAGGACATATGAGTAATACGATCTCTCAAAAGGATCATACACAGGGACGAAGCCAGAAAATTCTTCCTGGGGGGGCTAAATTATTTCGAGGGGGAGGGGGAGGAGGTAAATTATTTAGATTTTATTTATCTAATTTATCTTGTCATTTTAATTGTTAATATTTGAGGAGGGGTTCTACTGTTGTAATGTGAGTTACAAAAGAGGTGTTGTAAGTTTTTTTTCAAATTTGCTTCTTAAAATCCAACTTTATAGATAGAATCTTCGAATAATGTTATGTATATCCTCCTAATTTCGCTCAAATCCAAGTTCATTTGCTATTTTATACCAATGATAAAAAGTTTGATTCTCTTTTAAATGGGATTTAAGTTGCTTAAATATTGATTGAACTTTTAACCACTAAGATAAATTAGGAAATGTCATCATATTTGAGCGAAATTTGGAGCATATGTAGAATATTAACGGAAGTTTCAATTTATGAGTTGGATTTGTGGAAACGAATTCAATCTATAAGGCGAGCTTCCAATAAATCCATAATTGATTGAAACTAATATTGGGAAGAATTTTTTTTACAAAAAATACTCATATAAAGTTATAATCGAATATAAATAATATCTATCAGGGTAAAATGGGGTTGTCCCCTTGAGTGGGAGCTAACTTGGTTCCCTCCACCCCATTTTCTTTTTTTTATTTTTTTTGAAAATTTCTTCCGTGGATTTTCATATTATATCCATATATTATGCTATTAAAATTTTATGTGAAACAGAGACTCATACGGCCTCCATCCAAACGTGGTCGTTTTTAGCGATTCTGTTATCGTTAAAAAGTGACTGTCTGGATGGAGGCCGTAGGAGTCTCCATTTCGCATAAAATTTTAATAGCATATTATAGTGATATAGTGATGGATATTCACAGAAGAAATTTTCAAAAAAAATAAAAAATAGGCAAAATGGCATGGGGGAGCCAAGTTAGCTCCCCCTTAGGGGCAGCTACATTAAACCCTATCTATAAACATCATATTGACCAAAAGATCCCTACAAAACTCTTCATATCACCAAAATACACATTTATTAATGTGAAATTAAGTAATACCATTAGATTTAATATGTTCAAACAAGTAACCAATACCTTATCATATGGATTTAATGGGGCTGCACCCTGGGGCAGCCAACGTGGCTGCCCCGCCCCCTATTTCGACGTGTTTGTTTTTTTTTGAAAAATAAAACCATGTATATTCATCCTTATATCCATCCTATATGCCATTCGAATTTCGTCAGAAACAAAGATTCCTACGGCCTCCATCGAGATGGTGTCGATTTAAAAAATCATGTTATCGTTAAAAAATGACTGTCTGGATGGAAGCCGTAGGAGTCTCTGTTTCTGACGAAACTCGAATGACATATAGGAGGGATATAGGATTAATATACATGGCGATATTTTTTGAAAAAAATAAAAAAATGCCGAAAATGGTGCGGTGGCACCATGTTGGTTGCCCCAAGGGGGCAGCTCCATTAACCTCTTATCATATTTATTTATGCATATTTTGACATGTGTACATGTATCTGCATATTATTTTAAAATCGACGTAGATAAAAATAAGGTTTCAAATTAACGTGCGGATACAAATATGTATTTGTATCCATATATGTATACACTAGAAAAATATGTAACCATATCCGTTATAAGATCCTAAAAAATGAAAGAGGTATCCAAATACATATATGTATATGCAAAGAAATATAAAAGAAAAATTGTTATCTATACCATATATGCTAAAATAACAACTATATATCCGTGACGGTTTATAAACGTTATGATGATGGACATATACGAATATGAGTATCCAATTATGCACATCATGTCATGCTAACAGTTAATTATTGTAGTTAGATCAAATACACTATTTTTGTTGTTGATATATAGGGGGGCTATTATAACATAACATATAAATTTTAATTATTGAATAGTGTATTTAGATTATATATAATACTATATAGTAAACACACATATATGGACTTAATTGGGAGCCGGGGGGGGGGGGGGGGCTAAGCCCCCACCCGCCCCCTCTCTCCATCACTGATCATACAGGTTCACTTGTGAACCGGAAGACATGAGCTCACTCATGAGGTATTGGGACTGAACAAATTCCATGCATGGTCGTCGTGCTTTGGAAGCATGACATGAATTTGAAGGTGAGATATATGCTTTGTGAAAGCATATGATCTATACCAAATCCCAATGACCAAGATTGAGAAACTTGAATGATGTAACCCTGAAGATGACAGTGCAAAAGTGATCTTTATCTTCAAGATGGTCATAAGTCTTCCAGTATGTAGGATGTACAGGTATTGGGAATACCTGAAGGGTGATTTGATCATATACGATTGTAAAACCATGACGCTTCCATTCCGATGGAGTGATGAAACAGGTCTGGATTTTAGTGACTCCTCTCATCAGAGAAGTGACCTAATCTTAGTCCGTATACTGGACATTGATCTGAATAAGATTCAGATGCAATGAGAAGATTAGGTTTACGGTCTTGATTTAATCAATCATCTATAAGAGGTCCATGGGATCTGGATTTGAGATGTGATCTCAATATCCAAGTCACTATACGTGAAACAATACAATCGCCATGTCCTTATCTCCAAGTATCTGAGGAGAAATAGCATTGTTCTTAAATGGTTTAAGAACAATTCCATAAGATCTAAGCAAAGAGAAGTTGATAATTAAATGTGATTTAATTATCATGATGTATGAGAAATTATCCAATTTGATTAAATGTGATTTAATTATTATGGATAAGAATAATGTGGATAGTAATATCCAATTATTCATAATATGTTATAAATGTGATTTATAATATATTAGAGAGAGTTAATTATAATTTATATTTGAAGATTAATTATTGTGTATTGGATACACATTGTCTAATTAATTGAAAATGTAAATTACATTTAGTTTTGGGTTGTGAATATGATTCACAATTTTCCAATGTCAAGATTGCAATATTCCCAAAATAATTGAGAATTATTTTTGGTGAATAAAAATACCAACAAATAGTTGTTGGAAATAAGTTGAGAGAAAAACAAGGAGATGTGCAATCTCATGGGAATCCATGAGATTGCTCTCCCCATATGGGAAGGAGGTGGCGGCACCAATTCCTTTATGGAATTGGTGGCCGTCCACTCCCCCTAATGGGGAAGGTGGATCTCATTTGTTTTTCCACTCCTTATTTGGTTGGTTTAATTTGGTATTAATATATATTTGATTTATCAAATATATTTAATCAAAATTAAATCACAAATTGTTGGTTTTCACCAACAACAATCTTGACCATTGGATGGATATAAATCAATCTCATCCATTGATTTTATATGTCCTATAGATTGAGATCCATGGATCCCAAAACCCTATAAATAGAGAAGCATACCATGCTATCTCTTTACATGCTATTGTAGCACACATCTCTCTCTCTCTCTCTCTTTCTCTCTCTCTCTCTCTCTCTCTTTCTCCATACTCGACAGCCCTCTCTCCCTCTCTTCTTGGTGGCCGTCCACCATACCTTGGTGGAGAGAATTGTCGATGCACGCGCCATCGTGCTGCCGCTTCGACGCTCTGCGGTTCTCCGTCCACTTGGAGTGCTTCACTCACGAAGGAGACGTTCGATCTCGTGCGACGAGATCAGGAGCAACCGTGCTTGGAGCATCTTGGATTGCGAGGACACCGCGACTCATCTCCGTGCTCGCAAGCCGTTACTCCGACGATCGGACTTGAGACATGAGGTCTCTTCTCTTAGAGACTTGATCAATCACGCTTCAAGAGGTATTGCATTGTACTTGTTGTGGTTATAGATGAAACGATTTGAGAATGGTTCTCGGATCATGTGGTTTCATCGAATAAATTTTTTTAAATTCTGCTGCACCGAACAACTAGTTCGACTAGTCGTTCACCATCGTATCCGATACGATGATCACGCTTCCGCGATGTGCTTGAGATTTCTCTATATCCTTCAAGTGATATCAGAGCCTTAGGTCGACGGTTTTGAATATGATTCGGAAAACTGAGGACGACTTAAGTTGGTTAAGGTCGCGAAAGTTTTTATCGCATTTGATTTCGCAGATCTGTTTAGTAAATAAATTAGGCACTTTTTAAATTGTTTGAACACGAATTTAATACTTGGATTTTGTTCCCCATTAAATAAGGAAACCATAGGATCTGAGTTTGCGTAAATCGGATTTCGTATGCTCAAGATATGGATGTTTTAATGAACATATATGCACTGTTGCGGGAACAGTAGATTTTAACATGATTAAAGAGTTAATTACTGTTACCATCTGCCTCGAAATACGTGAAACATCACTTGGCCTTCTGTCCTAAATCAAGTTAGCAATCTATTAAAATTGAGTTTGTCTAATTTGGATTTAAATTGATTGAGATATGCTAATTTTAGTGAGTAGGGGTTACTGCTGAAATTACTGTCCTAATCTAGAACCAAGTGATTGTCAATTACTGAAATTAATTGTTAATTTTGTGAAATAATCTTGAAAAATATTTGTGAAATATTGGAACATGATTATTTACCTAATTGACTTGGCCTCAACCAATTAATTGATTAGATGTGATCTAAATCATAATTAAAAACCACAATCTTTAAACTTGATGCTTGAATAGGATTTGGGAATTTGTGTAGCAAATTTCCTTATAATCAAAAATGTTTTGATTATTACTATATGGTACAATTTCGGTTGAAGAACCGATGATCATCTCAAGTACAAATTAATCAATTTGGCATTATCCTTTCCCGAGGTGGATATGGTGTCTAGTCGGGGATCGCTGGGGTAGCGGGTTGCAACGTATGCGGTCCGTCCCACTCCCGTCGGTACTGGCCATGACAGCGGGTAGGGCCGTGATAATGTCCGAGGGATTAAGATGTATTTTTTCTAATTATTAAAATTCGAATTAACACGTATTTTGAGATATTACCATATACATATAATCAAGTTTGATTGATTGAATTGGATTGATAATTAATTTAATATGATTAAATTAATTATGTTCAATTAAAATACTCTAATATGATTAGAGTTAATAATTCCTTTGTAAGAATTAATTATGTGAATGTGATTCACGATAATTAATTAAAATTTGAATATGAGGTGGAGGATCACATAAGTGACATCCATGGTCTCCCGTCAAGGCGAAGAGTTTCGTCGCCAGGGATTGCATGTGGGAGACGCCTGTCCGAAGTGATAGATCCTGTATGCAAGCGCATCTGGATCGGGCTCTTTGCTTCTCGAAAGAGTAAGGCCGTATGCGTAGTGACCCCAATATCGGATCCTCATATTATTGGGGCGATATTGGATTGCGCATAGCGAGTACTATTCTTGTTGACAGTTGGTTCAATTAACGACAGGTCAACATCGCCTTAGGGGTGGTGGGCTTGGGTGTTAAAGACCGAATTGGGAAATGCAAGTTGGACTTGCAAAGCGGAATGTGTTCCCGCTTTTCTTTATTGGAGTCGCAGATTCTCATATTATTGGGATGTGACAATGATAAAGAGGAGATCCCAATTCTTGCTAGAGATATAGCGGTAAGTATATCTCTTACTTTGAAAGTGATTAAGGGAATGAACTTTCAAAGTCGACAATGCAAGAATAATTTGATTTAAAATACTTTAATCAAATATCATAAATTTGAATATATATTTCTATATTCTAATATTAGTGCATTCTTAATTTCAGAAAATAAAGTCTTTGAACCCACTTAGTAGGCTTCTTGAGGTCAACCAATTGACCGGCCCAAATTACTCGGATTGGATCCGTAATTTGGAGCTTTGTTGTCTCTGCTGAGCGCATAAGTTATGTGCTTTCCGAGGACAAGCATGAGAACCCTAAGTCCAAGGAAGAAAAAGCATTTAATGACAAATATGATGAAGATCATGTCTTGGCTAGATGCTATATCCTAGGTTCTCTCTCCAATGTTCTGCAGAAGCAACATGTGGAGATGAGTACCTGCCAAGAGATAATGCAGAATCTTAAGGATATGTTTGGTGACATTAACCGCACTCAGCGGTACAATGTTATGAAAGACCTCATTCGCTGTAGGATGCAGGAAGGGACTTCGGTCCGTGAACATGTACTCAAAATGTTTGGGTACTTGTCGGAGCTGGAGACTCTTGGGGCAACGATGGATACAGACATGCACGTTGACTTCATTTTGCTGTCATTGCCCAAATCTTTTAATAACTTTGTAGTGTCATTCCACATGAACAAGTTGGAATTGACAAGTGCTGCTCTCCTTGCTGCATTAAAGTCTGCAGAAGACGTAATGAAGAAGGATGGTCCCACTGGCAGTGCAATGGTTGCACAAGTCAAAGGGAAGCGCGGTCGGAAGCATGGTTCTCGGAAGGTCCCGGCCCAGAAGAGAAAGAAGAAGGGACAAAGTGTTGGCTCTTCTTCCAATGCATCCACTCTCATGGCATCGAAGAAAACCGACGTCTGTCACCACTGCAAGAAGCCGGGGTACTGGAAGCGTAACTGTTCAGAATACCTGAAGTCCTCAGACAAAAGTAAAGCCCCAGCAGGTATGAAATCTACTTTCATCATTGAAATTAGCTTTCTCGTCGGACGAGAAGGAAGTTGGGTTGTAGATTCTGGTGCTTCTGTTCATGTATGCAATTTGTTGCATTTGTTTCAGGAAACTAGAAGTCTTGAGGAAGGGGAGATAGTCATCCAGATGGGATCTGATGCAAGTGTTGCAGCAGTAGCCGTCGGGACTTGTAGACTATCATTATCTAGTGGTAGAGTCCTTATACTTAAAGAATGTCTTTATGTACCCGAAGTCAGAAGGAACTTGATATCTGTATCTAAGCTTGTTAGAAGCGGATATTCTTTCCTTTTCTGTAATAAATTAGTCATAAATCGTTATGATAAATATATTGCGGATGGTGTTTTAACTTCTGGTGGACTCTATGAATTGTGCATTGATAAATGTATCATGAATGTGACAACCACTAATAAAAACCCTAAAAGATCCAGAGAGGATAAAAATATCTCAAATGAGATATGGCATCAAAGGCTTGGTCATTTATCTGTTGATCGGATAAATAGATTGATAAAGGATGGACCTCTAGATTTTCTACAGGTTCAACCTTTGCCCACTTACAAACATTGCATTCAGGGTAAAATGACTAGGACGCCTTTCCGTAACAAGGTTATAAGATGCGAAGGTATTATTGACCTAATACATATCGATGTATGTGGTCCCTTCAGTACCGCGACTCGAAATGGATATCGATATTATTTGACGTTTATTGATGACCATTCGCGATACGGGTTTATCTTCCTACTACGTCATAAGTTTGAAACCTTTGAAAAGTTCAAAGAATTCAAGGCTTTGGTTGAGAACCAAACCGATATGAAGATTAAACGGATTCGATCTGATCGAGGTGGCGAGTACCTATCAGATGAATTCAAGGAATACCTTAAGGAGAATGGAATTGTTTCCAATCTCACTCCTCCTGGAACTCCCCAACCAAATGGTGTTGCTGAAAGACGCAACAGGACCATCATGGACATGGTCCGTTCAATGATGAGTAAAGCACATTTACCTCTTAGTTTCTGGGGATATGCAGTAGAGACTGCAATATATATCCTGAATAAGATTCCTAGCAAATCCGTGCCTAAAACTCCTCATGAGCTATGGTATGGAACCAAACCTAGTGTTAATCACTTGAGGGTTTGGGGTTGCTTGGTCCATGCAAAGAACGTGGACGCAAGTAAGCTAGAATCTCGCTCTCGTGAGTGTTACTTCATTGGGTATATTAAAGATGATATTGGATACCAGCTTTATGACCCTGAGACCCAAAAGGTTTTTGTTTCTAGAGATGTGAAGTTTATGGAGAATGATTTCCTTAAAGGTCAAGACAATAATGAAGTAGAGGAACTCATTGAATTCTCTGAGGATTCTGAGCTTCCTAGACCAGAAACTGAAGAAATGAATAAAGATGAAACACCCATACCTCTTCGAAGGAGTTCGCGGGTGGTTGCACCACCTGAAAGGTATGTATTCCATGTGTCAGGTGAGACTGACATTGATCCTACTTCATTTGATGAAGCACTCGCGGATCAAGACATGGATAGATGGATGCTAGCAATGAAGTCAGAAATTGACTCCATGCATAAAAATGGTGTATGGACCCTAGAGGATCTACCTAAAGGGGGTAAAACCCATTGGATGTAAATGGATCTTCAAGAGAAAGAGGGGACCTGATGGGAAAGTAGAGACTTTCAAGGCACGGCTCGTAGCCAAGGGCTACACACAGAGAGAAGGCATCGATTATGATGAGACATTCTCTCCTGTGGCTATGCTTAAATCCATCCGGACACTGCTAGCTATAGCTGCATATCTTGACTACGACATCTGGCAGATGGACGTCAAGACGGCTTTCCTCAATGGATACCTCGAGGAGGATATCTACATGGAGCAGCCCCAGGGCTTCATGACAGAGGATGGTAAAGTATGCAAGTTGAAGAAATCCATCTATGGGCTCAAGCAAGCTTCTTGTAGCTGGAACATCAGATTCGACGAAACCATAAAGAGTTATGATTTTGTGCAGAATCCTGATGAACCTTGTGTATACAAGAAGACTAGTGGGAGCGCCATTGTGTTCATCGTGCTTTACGTAGATGACATCCTTATCATTGGGAATGATACAGGGATGATGACCAGTGTAAAGATTTGGTTGTCCCATACCTTTGAGATGAAAGATCTTGGAGAAGCCTCTTACATCTTAGGCTTGAAGTTGTTCAGAAACCGAGAAAAGAGGATTTTGGGATTGTCACAACATGGATACATTAAGAAGATTCTTGAACGATTCCGTATGGATAGTCCTAAGAAAGGATTCCTACCCTTAAGACATGGTATCCACCTGTCTAAAGGAATGGCTCCTCAAACTGTTGAGGAAAAGAAGGCCATGGCTGGATGTCCTTATGCATCAGCTGTAGGAAGCTTAATGTATGCCATGATGTGTACTAGGCCAGATATCTGCCATGCAGTGGGAGTGGTAAGTCGTTACCAATCCTGCTATGGAGAGCAACACTGGAATGCAGTAAAGAACATATTCAAATATCTAAGACGGACGCAAGATTACATCTTGGTCTATGGAGATGGTGATCTCCAAGTCTTGGGATATACAGATTCTGACTTCCAATCGGATGTAGATGATGGAAAGTCAACATCGGGGTTCGTGTTCTTGTTGAATGGTGGTGCTGTGAGCTGGAGAAGCAAGAAGCAGGACACTACTGCAGATTCAACAACAGAAGCCGAATACATTGCCGCATCGGATGCTGCAAAGGAGGCGGTGTGGTTGCGCAAGTTTGTGCTGGAGCTTGACGTAGTTTCCTCTGATACTCCCATCCTGTTACTCTGCGATAACACAGGAGCCATTGCCCAGGCAAAGGAACCCAGATGGCATCAAAAGAGCAAGCACGTGGAAAGGAAATACCACATCATTCGAGAGATACAAAAGCGTGGTGACATCATCATCACCAAGGTGGCCTCTGCCGACAACGTTGCTGATCCCCTTACCAAACCTCTAACACAGAAGGTTTTTGACCAGCATGTAATGAGTATGGGTTTAAAGATTGTACCTGAATGGTTCTGAGGGCTAGTGGGAGATTGTTAGCAATGTGAGCCCCGGGCGAACCATTTCTACAATAAATGTTATTGTAATGAATAAATTATCAATAAAAGTTATTGATTATTTTTCACTCCCTTTCTGAGATTAATGAATGAATGCACTATAGGGTCCCTCTGTACAATAAGGGTTATGTACCATGGCCAACTTGATGATCATACAACTGTTGATTCATTGGATGGATCATAGAGGCTGATGCTTACATGAATATCTAAGGAGTTAGATAGAGGACTCATCAAGCATCATCAAATAATCATTAAGTGATGATCTCCAGTCTGAGTAGGAGATGGCAATCCTATCTCATATGACTGATATCTGACTGGCCTCTTGATGCAGGTCCTCTACATGGGAATAGTGATTCAAAGGTGTCAGGTTAGTTGAGTCAATGGGTTGACTTGACGAGATCGAGATAACCAAAGACCTACGTTGAATACTGTCACAACATAGGCATGCATCCTCTGACTAGAGACAGATGTGTTGCTATATGTCTGAGTATGTACATTTGGCAGACCAATAAGTTGATGACCTAATCAAGGTCTAAATACCGGCGAGCTGGTGTGCATGTAAGGACATATGAGTAATACGATCTTTCAAAGGAATCATACAGGTTCACTTGTGAATCGGAAGACATGAGCTCACTCATGAGGTATTGGGACTGAACAAATTCCATGCATGGTCGTCGTGCTTTGGAAACATGACATGAATTTGAAGGTGAGATATATGCTTTGTGAAAGCATATGATCTATACCAAATCCCAATGACCAAGATTGAGAAACTTGAATGATGTAACCCTGAAGATGACCGTGCAAAAGTGATCTTTATCTTCAGAATGATCATAAGTCTTCCGGTATGTAGGATGTACAGGTATTGGGAATACCTGAAGGGTGATTTGATCATATACGATTGTATAACCATGACGCTTCCATTCCGAGGGAGTGATGAAAGAGGTCTGGATTTTAGTGACTCCTCTCATCAGAGAAGTGACCTAATCTTAGTCCGTATACTGGACATTGATCTGAATAAGATTCAGATGCAATGAGAAGATTAGGTTTACGGTCTTGATTTAATAAAGCATCTATAAGAGGTCCATGGGATCTGGATTTTAGATGTGATCTCAGTATCCAAGTCACTATACGTGAAACAATACAATCGCCATGTCCTTATCTCCAAGTATCTGAGGAGAAATAGCATTGTTCTTAAATATTTTAAGAACAATTCCATAAGATCTAAGCAAAGAGAAGTTGATAATTAAATGTGATTTAATTATCATGATGTATGAGAAATTATCCAATTTGATTAAATGTGATTTAATTATTATGGATAAGAATAATGTGGATAGTAATATCCAATTATTCATAATATGTTATAAATGTGATTTATAATATATTAGAGAGAGTTAATTATAATTTATATTTGAAGATTAATTATTAATGTGTATTGGATACACATTGTCTAATTAATTGAAAATGTAAATTACATTTAGTTTTAGGTTGTGAATATGATTCACAATTTTCCAATGTCAAGATTGCAATATTCCCAAAATAATTGAGAATTATTTTTGGTGAATAAAAATACCAACAAATAGTTGTTGGAAATAAGTTGAGAGAAAAACAAGGAGATGTGCAATCTCATGGGAATCCATGAGATTGCCCTCCCCATATGGGAAGGAGGTGGCGGCACCAATTCCTTTATGGAATTGGTGGCCGTCCACTCCCCCTAATGGGGAAGGTGGATCTCATTTGTTTTTCCACTCCTTATTTGGTTGGTTTAATTTGGTATTAATATATATTTGATTTATCAAATATATTTAATCAAAATTAAATCAAAAATTGTTGGTTTTCACCAACAACAATCTTGACCATTGGATGGATATAAATCAATCTCATCCATTGATTTTATATGTCCCATGGATTGAGATCCATGGATCCCAAAATCCTATAAATAGAGAGGCATATCATGCTCTCTCTTTACATGCTATTGTAGCACACATCTCTCTCTCTCTCTCTCTCTTTCTCCATACTCGACAACCCTCTCTCCCTCTCTTCTTGGTGGCCGTCCACCATACCTTGGTGGAGAGAATTGTCGACGCCCGTGCCATCGTGTTGCCGCTTCGATGCTCTGCTGTTCTCCATCTACTTGGAGTGCTTCACTCACGAAGGAGATGTTCGATCTCGTGCGACGAGATCAGGAGCAACCGTGCTTGGATCATCTTGGATTGCGAGGACACCGTGACTCATCTCCGCGCTCGCAAGCCGTTACTCCGACGATCGGACTTGAGACCGGAGGTCTCTTCTCTTAGAGACTTGATCAACCACGCTTCAAGAGGTATTGCATTGTACTTGTTGTGGTTATAGATGAAACGATTTGAGAATGGTTCTCGGATCATGTGGTTTCATCGAATAATTTTTTTTAAATTCCGCTGCACCGAACAACTAGTACGACTAGTTGTTCACCGTCGTATCCGATACGACGATCACGCTTCCGTGATGCGCTTGAGGATTTCTCCATATCCTTCAGAAAGTTACTATTTTTGGCTTCTGATAGTTAAATGGTTAAACACTATAAAAAGAGGCCCCAGCCTCCTGACTTTGACACACAACTGATTCAGGTATTCATCTCTCTCTCTCTCTCTATTGTTCTTGAGTGTTCTTATTCTCAAAAGATAAGATTTCTAAGCTGAAAGCTAGTTCCTCTTCGTAGCAAGCTCCCCAAGCCCCCTTTGTGTAGTCAGAAAATCTTGAAGCTACTTAGAAAAATTCGTTGACATTTTCAATTATATAGCTTTCACTTGTTTTAGAGATATATCTTTTTGAATCAAATATATTCTCTCCACTAATCTGATTATTATGAACTAACTAGTCTTATTAATCAACACATATAATTATTTTATCATGTTCAACTAATATTGTTATGCATATACTCGTGTGTGATCCACGATTGTAAGCTTCATTCTTGTAATTAGTTAAGATATTTGTCTATATATCTCTAGATATAGTAGAAAAGTTGGTTGGCACGCCTAACCAAAAATCCTAAGTCAGGAAGGCTTGGATCGTGGTTTTCACCCGCTAGGGTTTCCACATTAACATATAGTGCAATGTGATTGTTGGATTATTGTCTCTAACGGGGCGGAATGCTTGCTTAGTCTAGACTTCTGCTTTTGTGAAAAAAGTTTTTTATCTACTATACTCCATTCACCCTCTTTTGGAGTGTATTCGATCCGCAAGTTCTGTCAATATGCACAAAGATTTACAAGGTTCATCCATAATTACACTATGTCCTTAAGCGGTAGCGATGGATTTCACTATTTATGGAGGTGGGAACAATATAAAAGATACAAAGAACCCAAACCTTAGGGAGTTTATATAGTATTCCTAGTACAAACGAATCCCCATGATGTACAACGGATTCAAGTGGGTTTAATAGAACAGATAGTTACGATTCACGACATATCAACAAGTACCATTTCAAGAATCAATTCAATTGTGAATTCAATCTCTCCTTGATATGACAGTCCAGGCAATTTTTCTGAATAAATATTGGGAAACTCCCAAATGATGTCGAGATCAGATAATAATGCAGTTGATGACTCAACCATTACAATACTTGCGATGTGCGAGACAACTTGTTGCCCTTTTTGAACCATTCCATGTGACTTCAAGGTAGAAATAATACATTGTTCAGAGCCAATTCCGTGTCCCTTAATGATGAGTCATAGAATATGATGGCTTGCAGCATTCATCTTCTTCTTATGCAAATTAATGATATAATGACATCGGGATAGTCAATCCATCCCAAGGAATATGTCGGAGCTTTAAATCTTCATGACAATGAGATCACTAGGTATTTCATAACCTTCCAATATTAATGTAGTATCTTAAATGTACTCAATTGCTTTGACTTTTCCACCTTAGGTGTGGTTTCTAAAAAGGGTATGGGGACCAATCAAATCAATATCTGAAATTTTTGTTTGGCATCCATGCTTCTAACTAGAGTCTCAGAGATAAAGCTGTGTAGCATCAAAAACATCTTTCGAAGAGCTTGTCCTACTTAGCAATACCATCCTCGTGGTGAGAGCATAGACTCGTGCTAGAACCTTCAACTTTTAATCTTGACTTTGTGCTACAAACTTCCAGAGTAGTAAAGCGTGGAATATGGTTATTTGTAAATCATACATAATGATATTTTGAGTTTGGATTATTTTCCCAGAAGTAGTATAGAGAGGAAGTTTTTTAACCTCTCATGCTTAATATGAGTTATTTGTATCTACATCTCAAAAGTTTGGAATACTTTTTATATTTATATCAACTGGATTTTTCTGTGTTTTTTATCCTGCTCCCACAAAAGTTTATCGTTCCATATTATAATATAATCATGGATGAACGCTTTCTCTATTAACTAGGTACGCCAGTATAACAAAATGGATTTATTGTGAGTTTTTTAAATCCATCATTATATCGTTGTTAAATATATAACGATACATTATTATTACGAAATTATTTTTTAAACTTGAAATTCGCGACAAATTTCATATATATTGTTATACCAGTTGCGATGGTTCATATAGCAATTCTTATCCGTAGCTATTTTTTTCAAATTTTTATATAACCGTCACAATTTTTTGGCTCAAAATTCAGTGATGTTGATTTTTTTGAAATTGACATCTTATTAATATCACTATATAGATCATCGCTAATGATATATCAATGCATATGACATTCATTACTAATTTCAAGTATAAAAAATTCGTAATTGATAATATAAACATTATATATTTATAAAGAGGTTTTATAATATCGGATTTGAAAGAAGTATCACTGTAGATCCATTTGTTATAGTGTACATCAGCTTCCATTAGTGATCTAATATATTATAGATTATATTTTAAAGTATTATTTCATGAGGAAATGGAAGTTACATCATGGTGCATGTAATTTTACATACATTGGTGTCATAAATGTTTATTTTTTGATATATTTTTGAAATTATATCACATGGGATTTACATCACCATATATCACCATGATGTACTCCAAAAATCAACTTAATTCAAGACTTCTAATTCATCCATCAAGACAACGAAATTTGAACGGTATCAGAATTGCTGAATTTTTGCCCTCGTAGATTGACATGTTAGGAATGTTTGTTTTCCACCAAATTTAAAACACGTATTATACTACTTAATTCTATGTAAATCTCCTAAGGTTTCGTTTAAAAAAAAGCGTTTGTGGCACTGGTGTATGTAAAGCTACATGCACCAAGTGAACGTTCCCCAACCGCCTATTTCATTACCCATTTTTGTTTTTTAAGTGTACAAAGAATATATGTTAGAGGTAGTGAAATAAAATATTCTCCTTGAATGTCTCTTTTTTAAATTACAAATATAATCTGTACTTTTTTTGCTTATTTTCTTTTAAACTGTATGTTTTTTATAATTATATATACGATGCAGTGAACATAAAAGTCAATACTGTTGCATCTTTCTACATATATTATTATAATATATAATTTGAAATTAAATGCAGAGCATATTAGAAATAAACCATGCTAATAACATCATGAAACTCGAAACTTATTCTAAATTTTATTTTATATATTCAATGCAAGAAAAATATGATTCATCTAGCATATAATTTAAAATTACCTTATAAATATGGAAAGAAAAAATTCAAATAAAATATTACTTTAGCAAATTTGTCAAGGAAAGATCCGATTTATTTTAGTGAAAGATCGAATTTATTTTTTGAGGGGATTTTCAAGCTTGTTCATTTTGAAACTTTGCCAACAATATTTGTGCTCCATTTATTTTATAGTTAAATTTTGTTTGCACAACAAATCTCCCCCACAACCTGACACGAGAGCAAAGATCACACCCTAAAAATATCTAATAAATGATAGTTTATTAAACCGATATATATATATATATATATATATATCTAATAAATGATATTTTTGATATGGGCTCCTCGTACGGGCATGGTGGGGAGAGCAACAAGTTCTTGGATAATTTGATTAAATGGTAGTTCATGGATATCGTGAGTATTCATACAAGGAAAGTTGTTATCAAGGATTCTGCAAAAGGAAAACTCTTCTTATTCCAATAAACTACGCTAAGAAGGTCGTTGTGAGAACTGAGATGTCCATGGCAAAACAACCTAGTACTCTAGTTAGCGCGCACACACTCACACATCTTTCATTATTTCCAACTCAATCAAATCTAAGAAAAAACACACTGCACAAGCCCCATATACCAGCGTCGTTGGGAGTCTTGTGTATGTCATGTTATGCAAAAACCATAAACAGATCATATTGTGAGTGCTATTAGCGGATTCATAGGGAATCCACGTAAGGATTATTTGTAGGCATCAAACAATCAAGAAGTTTTTTTTGAATTCTAAGAGGAACATCCAATATAAGTCTCATCCCTAGAAGTGATTTTAAGTGTTTGATTGCTAGATATTTAGATTCAGATTATTCTACATATGTTGATGGGAAGAGATGAATGGTTAACTATTTTCTTCGTTTTGGGGAGTTTAGTCATTATTAGAAGGTTGTGTATAGCCTTCACTTACTTTGTTTACCATATAGGCAAAGAAAAGCATCTGGTTGAAAGTCTTTGTCAGAGATATCAATTTACAATAGGATCGGTCTATTGTATATTGCATAAGCGTAACATACCTAACTAAGGATCATGTGCATCATCACATGTACAAAACATAATAATGTTAAATATCACTTCATCCAGTTTAAAATGAGGATCAAGTAAAGAAGATTGACATAGTATATAATCCATCTTATTTAAATGAAAAAGGAAATTAAGGGCATCTCATCCTTTATTTAGATGCTAACTCTTTTATAAAACATAGTTGCTTGATTTTCTAAAAATGTCATATACTATAGTTAACATTCTTCTCTCCTACTTAGGTAAAAAATTTTCATTTTCGAATCTTTATAAAAGAAATAACTCTAGAAGATGATTTGCAAGAATAGAGGGCCCCATTAAGATAATAATAAAGCCCATGAAACTACAACTAAAAAACAACTACTAACAACAAAACCACATAAATATCTCTAAAGTACTTTATTTTCCTTAACAATCCTTCGGCTCAACAATCATTTTCCTTCGACAACCTACAATAGCCATGTGTACAAAAAAAAACAATCGATGATGTAGATCCCAAAAGATACTTTTGCAGCAGAGGTGATATATATTATCATATTTGAAGCCGTGTTAAAGCTGTCAGAGTTATTATCATCATCAAATTCGACGATGATGACGTTCACACAGACAGAGTCAAATGAATGTTTGGATTTGTTGTACTTGGAGGTGTTGGGAGGTGCAACAACAACAAAGGTGATGAAGGCTAGGGTTTATGCGTTAGCGCATCACGGAAGCATGAAGATCACATCAGATGCGATCAAGACCAACTAGTCATACTAGTTACAAGGGGAAGTAGGAATTACATTTTTAAAAAGATAAATCACATGACATGGGAACATTTCTCAAATCATTTCATCAATATCACAAACGAGTAAAAGGACTATGTCTTGAAGCGTGTTTGCGATCGCATGTCTCTAAATGAAGAGACATCCTATCTCAAGTCTGATCCAATGAAGGATGCACTTGCGGACACGTGGATGAGACATGTGCTTCCCGCAATAAGAATTGAATATCCGAGCATGAAACCTACTAGTTTCATCTCACGAAATCCGTAATATTCATCACGAGCATGGAGCACTAAAGAAGGCAGAGATCCACGAGCAATCTATCTGGCAGCACAACGACAACACGACGGTGATGCTCTCGATAACCACCAAGTGGATGACCACTAGGGTTGAGAGAGAGAATCTCTTGGACTTGTATGAGAAGAGAGAGAGAGAGAGACTTATTGTTTTCAATTTGTGTAAGAGAATGAGCTAGGGCTAGCCTTTCTTTTTTAAGTAATTGGATGGTGGAGGTGCACTCCTAATTGAAATCAATGGCCATGATTTTGTTGCACTAACATTTGCAATAACAATTAAATAATTTTAAAGAAAATAAATATGTTTAGGAATATTCAACCATCTAAATTCAATTATCAATTCACGTGGAGATATGAAAAGGAGTGGATCCTCCTTCCATATCTAGGGCGGACGACCACCATGGATAGAGTCTCCATGTGATCGTCCACTCCTAAAAAGGAATGGACTCCACCTCTTTCCAATATTGATGAGATCTCATATCTCATCAATTATTTCACATGTGCAACGATTATTATTGCTAAAATTTTCACCCAAATAATTTCAAATTATTTTGTGACAATTTGAATCATGCCATTAACAATTATGAATCAACCAAATATAAAATGTAAATTATATTTACAATACAATGTGAATCCAATTCGTATTAACATTTAATTTGTAAATAATATTTACAATTAAATCTCTCCATGCTATCATAAATCATATTTATAATTTTTAGAATTATCATGGATAGTGATATCCATATTAGTCAGATCTTTGATAATTAAATCTCACTTAGTTATCTTAGATGACTCTTCTAGTATTTCCAAATAATATGATTCACATTATTTATGACAACTAAATCATATTTAATCATAAATCTTCCAAAGCTCGGATATTTTATCAACAATAGAACTATTCTTGAACTCTTTCAAGAACAATGTGCTTTCTCTGTGGATACTTGGAGATAAAGACATGGCGTTGTACATTTCATGTATAGTGACTTGGATATTGAGATATTATCTCATATCCATATCTAGGTGACCTCTAAAGATGTTTGATTAAATCAAACCATAAATCTAGTCTTCTTGTTGCATCCGATTCACATTCAGATTAATGTAGAATATTTGGACTAAGATCATATTAATAGTCTTCTGAGAGGAGCCTTTAAAATCCAAACATGTTTGATCACTCCCTTGGAATGGAATTGTCATGGTTATACAATCGTTTACGATCACATCACCCTCGAGTATTCCTAATACACATACAACTTGCATGCCGAAAGATCTAGAATAAACCTAAAGTTTTAGATCATATCCGAACTGTCTTCTTCAGGGTTTTATCACTAAGTTTTTCATTCAATCATTGGAAGTTGGTACTGTTTTTCATTCGATCATTGAGAGTGGTATTGATCATATGTTTTCCAAAAGCATATATGTGACACTCCCATCCCGTGGGGAGGATGTCAAACCTAACTCCCTAAGATCCAGATACTCATCAATAGACACATTCAAACATCATGATTACCTTTCCCAATGTAAAATAGAAGAATCAATGAATAAAAATCTTCAATAACAATTACATATTCATGGTTCCCAAAATTTCATAAATTTACAATAGAGTCCATAATATATTGTTACGTGACTAACAACTTAAGCTATCGTGCAATAACTAGTACAACTCTACGAGTGAAAATATACCCCAAAGTCTGGTACAATCCGCTGAAGCTCAAGTCACTATTGTTGCTCAACAACCTGCAAACCTGGATGGATTTCCAAAAAAGTATGAATGAGTAAAAAGCTCAGTGCATCTAAAAAAAAGCTAACAACAATAATTAACATATTTGCAAAATATTCAAAAAGAGGGATGCTCATATTCCATTATTATTCATGTAATTATTGTTCATGTTGGGCATGCGAGCTAACGGTGAGCCATTATGCAATAAATGTTATTCCAAATCATTCTCTGATATGAAATGAAGAATAACTAATTTGCATAATAGGCCCCTTGGTACAATTAGAGTTATGTACCATGACCATCTTAATGATCATATAGCCGTTGATTCAAATGTTAAATCATAGAGGTTGGTGCTTGGATGATATCTAAAGAATTAGATTGATGACTTATCAAGTACCTTCAAGTGATTGTTAAAAATGAGAACTTAATGATTAAACCTTGAAAAAGATAGTCTAAATGAGATCTAAAACTTCAGAGTTATTCTAAATCTTCCAGTATGCAATATGTACGGGTATTAGGAATGCTTGAGGGTGATGTGATCATAAACGATTGTATAACCATGACGCTTCCATTCTTAGGGAGTGATGAAACATGTTTGGATTTTAGTGACTCCTCCTAATAGAGAAGTGAGTCCAAATGTTGAACATTAATATGCATATGATTCAGATGCAATGAGAAGACTAGTTTATGGCTTTGATTTAATCATATCTTTGAGAAGTCCCCAAGATCTAGATTTGAGATATGATCTCAATATCCAAATCATACGTGGAACGTACAATCATCATGTCCTTATCTCCAAGTATTTGTGGAGAAAGCACATTATTCTTGAAAGAGTGCAAGAATAATTTCATTGTTGATAACGTATCTAAGCATTGAACAAGATGAATAATTAAATGTGCTTTAATTATAAATAATATGAATTTCATTCTTGAAAGAGTAAGGTTGTATGCGTAGTGACCCCAATATCGGTTCGTTGTATTATTGGGACGATATTGTATTGCGCATAGAGAGTTCTAATCATGTTTACAGTTGGTTCAATTAACGATGGGTTAACATTGCCTTAGAGGTGGTGGGGGTGTTAAAGACTAAATTGAGAAATGCAAGTCAGACTTGTAAGGCGGAATGAGTTCCCGATTCTTTTTATTCGAGTTGTAGTTTATCATATTATTGGGATGTAATAAAGGTAAGAAGGAGATCCCAGATCTTGCTTGAGATATAATGGTAATTGTCTCTTACTTTGAAAGTGAATAAGGGAATGAACTTTTTAAGTTAACAAGGCAAGACAACTTTGATATAAAATTCTTAAACAAAGTAAAATATGTATTCATGCAAATATTTCTTATTTCAGATAACCTACAAATAAACCCACTCAAAAACTATACTCAATACTAACCAATAAAATATCATGGATTGGATCTATGATCAAGATATTGTACTTGCAGTTGGACACATAATGTATGTGGTTGAAATGTGCAAGTTTCCTCATAATAATGAAGAATGACAATTAAATAGACAATAGGACAACCACCTTGGGGTTGTATGTTTCTATAGTCTTGATTTCTCATCGAGTATGAATTTGAAGTATCATGTTGATGATGATTGTAATTATCGAAAATCCTTATAAAACCTAAGAAGATGTTTTGGCACACCCATGTGCTCTCGATATTTAATCATGAATGACATGTTCACTGCATTATTGTAAAGCCTTGAACTTAACATCTCTTGGATCCTATATCGTAAGATTCGGCTCGCCAGGAGGAAACCAATGGAATTTGTTTCATGTAAATCAGACTTTGTTTTGAATTGTTATTATTTTCAAAAGAAAGAGAAGCCGGCTTAAGATGTCATTAAACCTTAATGACCGTCACTAAGATCGATTAATTGTGATTAAGAAAACTAATGGTGGATCAAGGTCCACTAATCAACATTAGCAAATACTAATTATAGACCAACAGAAGTTAAGCACAAGTCATAAAAGTTAAATAACGATTAGCGGGAGTTAAATCGTGATTAGCAAAAGTTAATCATGGTTAGTGTTAATTAAGCATCATTAACGAATCCAGAATATTCTGGAAAGTTCTAAGTCCTAAGTTTCGGATAAGCTTTGGCCAAAATCATGGATCGCTAATCGCAATTATGGGCTAAGACATGCTTTACTAACCATGGTTAGTGGTTTTCTGGAGCCTATAAATATCCCCTACCCATTCATTCTCTACAATTTCCACTACCACCACCACCCTAAGGGCTAGGGTTGAGAGGTCGGGAGGAGGAGTGGGAGGCGGGGAAAGAGCGCTAGCGAAGCGCTATCGGGAGAATGAGGAGGAGAAAGGTACGATCCTCTTCTAGTAGGTTTCATTTTGATTCATGTTCTTTTCCAGTTTGGTTTTCGATTCATCTTATTTCCGATTCGTTTTATGTTGTGGTTTGAGGAGAAATCTGTGTAACATACTACTTAGGTGCGGGAGACTATGTACGTCAGTGAATCCTATTATTTATCATACTTTCACGCATCTAAGATGCATGGTGTCTATCGATTCTCCATCGCTTATGGTTCTATTCTTTCTTTTCTGTTTTATAGTAATTTTGATGGAGAAATCTATGTAATAGCCTACTTAGGCGCGCGCGGCCATGCACATCAATGAACCATGTGATTCGTCACGCATTCACTCACTTAAGACACGTGGTGTCTACCGATTCTCCATATCTTATTAATTGATTATATCCTTTCAGATTCATTATTGTTTCCTCTCGATGATTTTATAAAAGAAACTCTTTTCATTTTTCTTTTAAAAATGTCCCAATATAAGGTGAGACTCTGTCGAAATTTTTCTAGAAATATGTCTCAATATAATGGAAAACTCTACCGAAATTTTTCTACAAATATGTGCACTATAAGGGGAAACTCTTCTGAAATTTTCCTAGAAATATGTCCCGATATAAGGGAAAAGTCTGTCGAAATTTTCCTAAACGTATGTCCCAATATAAGGGGAAACTCTGTCAAAATTTTTCTAAAAATATTACCCTACATAAAGGGAGTCTCTACTGAAATTTTAAGAGAAAAATATGTTTTCACGTTCTTCATGTTCTTTGCGTTCTTCGTGTTCTTCATTCGTTCTTCATTCGTTCTTGGCACGTTCTTAGTGTTTTTGATACAAAAATGAAATTCGGTCGTTTCATGAGCCATAAATCATCCTTTCTGAAAATGAATCACGATAAAGTACTGCAAACACGAGAGAGATCTCGATTAGGTAACAAAATCCTTCCTTTTTACTTTTGGATTTTCATATGAGATTATTGAAATTCCCGATTTTATGTTCTTCGCTACGAAGAACCCTACGTTTAGCTATTTTTGAGAAAATATGAAAAGTTGCTTTGTGATTCCCACTAAAATAAGGTTTAAGCATCGAATTGATGCAGTGACTTGGAAAGTTAGGGAGTGGGAGTTAAAATAAGCATAAATACGAGTATATATGTATATGAATAATATATGTGTGAGTCTATACTAAATGCTGACGATTATGCAAATCGAAGACTTAATGAAAGAATTACATCATGGGATTTGATGTGTTTTGAGTTGGATCCTGAAAAGAATCGTGTCGTTGATGAGTCGCGGACCTACCATTTTTATGTTTTATCTTAATGACTATTTCGTTGCAGTCAGATAGATCCGCGCCGATCAAAAATAACTACACGGATCGATGTATCGTCGAATGAATTAATGCACGGTTTTATGTTTATTTAGCCTGGGCAAGACCCAGGGTTGACTCAAGGAGGCAAAGGAACAACTCGAGATCAGATTAGAGGGATTAGATCATGGTTTTCCAAGGGGGATTTTTTAGTTTTTTATATGATAAAAAATGTAGATGCACCGTTGCGGATGAACTAGGTTATTAAGAAAACAACCGACTTAGCCAAATTTAATTTTAATGTAAAATTAGTTCAATTCAGCCAAGTGATATTTTTCCTAAGAACCTAATCCAACAATGAATGCAAAATGTATTTTTTTTGGAATTTTTGGATTTAAAATGCATAAATAAAAAATGCAAACTTTTTTGGAGTTTTTATGCAATTTTACTGGAAGATACATATGATGAAATGAAGCTACAATAATATTTTTGGAATTTTCTGACACTTTATGATTTTTTTATGAATTTTTTACTGAAAATAGAGCGACTAAAGGTATTTAATTCGTAATAAATCCATGAAATCAAATCATCCAAAAAATGAATTATCTCAAATAGATATTTTAATGAGGAATCTAAGAGAGTTGAAATTTATCAAAAATAATTTTCACGGAATTAAATAAAAATCAATTACCTAAATCACTAAAGAATTTATTTTAGGCACAAGACAACTCCTAATTGGAAGAAACTTGGATAGTAATTAAAGCACACTTAGAAGCATCATCTAAAACTTCTTTATAATTTTTGGAGCAATAAATGATTATGTGCGAATTTCAGAGCTTAAATGGGTAAAATATCACTGATTTTCAATCTCTGATTTTTAATAAAATATCAAGTACTCACAAAAATGTAAATAAATAGCCACAAGATAAATAATGAGTTGCTCTACAACATGTTATTTTTTTGATTGAAAATTGATTGAAACTGATGTCCAAATTAACGCTCAAAGTTAGGGGTATCTTTGCAAAACTGAAATTAAAAAATACTTAACAAAAACTAGTACAGGGACACATTTACAATTAAGAAAATATATGAAAAATAAAATGCAATATTTATAGAGAGTAAGAGAACCTTCACGCTAGGGCACAGCTTGGAGAACGTGGGCGGCTAGAGCGGAAGATCGGCGCGGGCGAGGCGGATGGCGGTACGACGGGCGACCGCGAGGTGCGGCGCGCGGCCTGGAGGAGTGCGACAAGGCGGAGACGGCGCAGCGCATGGTGGTGGAGGAAGGGGGCCGCGCGCACCTGATGAGGAGGGCGGCGCGGATCGACGGCTGGTCGTGCATTGCCGCGACGACAGAACTGGAGCGGCTCCAAGACGACGCGGGCTGCTGCTGAGGTGGTGGCGGTGCGTGCGTGCGGCGTGCTGGAGGGAGCAACACATGCGCGGAGGACAGTGTCAGGCCAGTGATGGTGCGGCTCCAAGGCAGTGACCGCGCGCAAGGAGGTGGGGCGCGACCACGCAGGTGGACGGCAGGCGGAGCTCACGGAGAGGGCAGGCGCCCAACTGCGGGGGTCGGCGGCAGATGGCGGAGCTGGCTTGGCGGCGTCGACGGCAGACCTGTTCTGCAATTTTTTTTGTATTTTAATTTTTGTATTTTTTTATAATTTTTTATTGATGTCAGAAAATAAAAATGCAAGGATGAAGAGAAGATGGTGATGTTGGTTGTGTTTTTTTGTTGGAAAAAATGTAACAAATGAAATGAAATGTGGTGATGATGATATATGATGGTTGTGGTGATTGATGAATGTGGGGACTGTGCTGATGGTGATTGTAATGATGATAATGAGAGTAGAGTTTGTGTGATGAAACAATAAGGAAAAATTGTTAGATAAAATAAATTAAGTAGATGATGATAGAAAATTTACCTGTGGTCGTCGAAGGTGGAGCTGCATCGTGCGGCTTCTGTCGTGGCCTCGATTCAATTCGACGAAAAATCAAAGAAGCTCGGTTGTGACCTGAAGTGATGCACAACGACACGAGGAGGAGTTCTCGTGGATCATGCCTTTGAAATCGTCGTTGCTCGACCAAAGAATATTGACGCTGTCACCGACAACATTCGGGGGCTGGTGGTCTCTCCCTCGCAATTAAAGAAATGGTGGATGAAAAACATTGGAGGAGGGAATGGGATTATAAAGAGGAGGATGGAGTTAGAAAAGAGATGGAGAAAGGGGAGAAAATGGAGAGGTGGAGGCTTGGAGTGGAAGGCAAGTAAAAGAGAAGAGGTAATAGGGTATTAAAAATAAATATTAAATATAATAATATAGTAGGCTACTAAAAATAACCATAATTAAAATAATAATAATAAAATAATAAAATCCGAAAATAATAAAAAAATAAATCTGAAAATAAAAAATTAGGGTGACATGTGGCGGCTCCAAGAGCTGCCACATGTCGCTCCTAGAAAATTCAAAAATCAAATATAAAGAAAAATAAAAAAAGAAATAATAAAAGGGATTAAATCAAAAAGTGGTCAACACGAAAGTTGCTCGTCTCGATGAGATCTACAACTTTTGTGTAGGATCGAAAATCAAAGGAAGTCATATGTATAAAAATATATTTTTCGGTGGTACCTTATAGGTATAAAATACAACATTTTGTCTTTTGCATTTTTTGTCATTTTTAAATAAGAGAAAAATTAAGTTAGAGAAAATATGAAAAGAATATTTACAACTTAATCTAATTTTTTGGATTTTTAATAATGAAGAAAATAAAAGGATAAAATACAGGGGTAAAACGGTTAATCTGTACAATATACAAAAGGGGCCCAAAACCCAAGTTTTGCATACGAGCTCCGATTTTAATGAAATTGATCTTGTTTCGAAGGTCGTTGAATGTATATTACTTTAAAAGTGAGTAGACCTCATTCATAGGTTGTATGAGAGAGATATGTGTATTCTAAGGTCTAAGGTCTCCAACTGGGTTTGAGATTTTATTGGGTAATTTTACAAGTTAGTATTTTTTTGATATTTTTCTTAAATTAGTGTTAGTAATATATATACACTATGGAGTTGATTTTATTGGATTTAGATTTAGTAAAAAAATATATACAAATAGGTGAAATATGGTGAATATACATGTGACTATTTACAAGTGAATTTGGCTTCTTATTTTATGCAATATGAATGCTAAAATGCAGATGTTATCAATGAATGCATGAATGCTAATTATGCAATATAAGGAGAAATATGCAGCTAATTACTCGGGAACAAAGCTCTATTTTCAACTTTTAGAGTGATGAATCACAGATTCATCAACCCCCTATACTTAAACCTTGCTCGTCCCCGAGCAACTAAAATGAAATGCAAGAGTGAAATGAGATTGGGTTCCATACCAAGGTCATGAACAAAAGTTGAAAATGGGGTTTGACTCGACCTTTGGATTAATTGTGTGGTGGAACCTTATTGGGATCTGAACTTAAGACCGAACAGACTTCAAGTTCCACAAGTCTTCTATTCAAGACGCCTCCATAGTCAGGTCAGAACAAATCCTCAAATGCAAATTTCTGATGACTATGATTCTTACTTGTACTGTGTAAGTGAAATGTAAATCTCCACATCAGAAATGGTTCAGAAGCAGCCTCCTCTAACAAGGTAACTCAAATAACCCGGACCAGTAACTCTTTCCTCGAGGAGCGGGGTATTCCCTTCTAAGTTCAAGTGCGACCAGCTCAAGAAGAGGGGGTAGAGAAAAGAATGGATGGTAGCCAGTGTAGCTACCTATTCCGGGATGCCCGACCAGTGTAGCCAAGTCATCCAGTTGCATTTCTTTGCTACTATACATACTCCGACATGTATTTTATTTTCACTTGGACCTGCCTGATTTTTTGGAGTTCTTGAATTTTTTTTCTTTTTCTTTTCTTTTCCTTTTTTTCTTTTTTTTGTAACTATATACAAGGTGCAACATGTACATCAGAGTTTTTCCTCTTGAGCCAGTAGACTATCCCTCTTTTGAAGCATTATTGCAACCCACAACTTCTTGTTCTCAGACTTCAATACCACCAGACTAGGTTGAGATGCACTACCCTCCCTAGAGGAGGACGAATGTTTCCACCCGTGTGCTACTCCAAGCTAAAGGATTCTACCTCCTCACCACCTCATCAATGAAGAGCTACGCGCATTGTGCTTGTCCAAGTTAAGTAATTGTCTAAAAGAATCATGCGTGTGCACGAGATATTCTACTTAGACTAATCAAGATGACATGTGAACATAGACTTGCGGACTCTAAGAATTAAGTCACTTGACCTGAGAAATCTTAACTCCAACTCCTATAAGGTTCCTCTGAAATTAGGTGGATTAAGGTCAAATCAAGTCCATCCTCGATATCTACTCATAACTTGGTCCGAACCCACTAGCTTTTCACCTTGCATATGCAAGATATGCAGATGAGATGCAGATGACATGCTATGTAGATGAATGAAATGCAAGACTCTTTTTTTAAATGCAAGGATGATATGCAAGAGTAAATAAGAAGATTTTATTTTCAACATTTTTGTTTTATTGTCTGGTATACAACAATTTTTAGTTTGTAATAATATACAAGTTTTTTTATACCTCCTATTTTACAACAAAATTTACAAAAGTATGTTTTACAAGAGTTTTACAATTTTTTATACAAGTTAGTACAATTTTTTTCAATTTTTACCCACCCCCTAATTATTGCATAATATATACAAAAACGCGCGAAAATACGTGAAAGTACGAGCTATGGGTAAAGTATATATGTAATATATACACGCCCCCTATACTTAGCGTGTGCTATGTCCTCAGAGCACGAAAAGCGATGAAAAAGACAAGCTCGTGCTAAGCGTAGGAGATCTAAAATTACAAAAAGTAAAGAAGTCGTTCCGCCCCCCTATACTTAGGCTCTGACAGCCTAAGTGTAGAAGAAGATCAAAAATGGGGCGAACGAGGGCAAGAGGGGAAATGGATGAATATATACATGGCGGGCATCGGTCCCCCCTATACTTAGGCTCTGGTCAGCCTAAGTATAAGAAAGGAGTGAGTATGAGAACCGATGTGATCTGGAGGATGTACAGTGAATAGACGCGGGTCACTCCCCCCCCCCCAATACTTAGGATCTGGTATCCTAAGTATAGTCATGAAATGATATGGAACTGGGGCGAGTGATTCGAATCACTAGGATGGGAGGGAGAAAAGTATATACTAGAAAAGAGTGAGAGTATACAAGGATTAAGAAGGTTTGTGACGAACCTTCTTGCGGACACGAGGAGGTGGATAATATACATATGTGTCGCTGTCGGAATCGTCCTCAGATGAATAATAGTGAGGTGTAGGGATTGTCCAACGAGGGTCGACACACGGCTGCTTGCTCAGATAAGGCTTGAGAACAGCTGAACTGAGCTCACTCATATAAATCACCTTATCCGGACCAGTGAGGACTCCTCGGAAAATTCCTTCTCCGGTGTGTTGAAGGAAACTTTCTTAGTTGGTTTTCTAGAACCTGAATCATTGAGAGGGAGATGAGAGCGACGCACATTGAGAGGTTCGGGATAACTCCTCGAGGAATCAATTCTCGACATCCTTTCACTAGATAACCAACTAGAAGAGGGAGCAACCGTATTTTTATGTGGAGTCAATCTAGTCTTGGTTGTTTCCTTTGAAGGTCCGGAACGTGGTGTGGTGCTGACCATTGGTTCCTCATCAGACGAGTCACCATATAGATTATAATATTCCTGAAGTTTCAACACATGTCTCGGGAAGGTGCTAGTGGTCTCAGTTGGCTTGGCATTATTGGGCTCTTGTGTCAGATCATCCAAATGATCAAGGCAATCAGCAAAGGTCATGTCCAACTTAATGATAGCTTCTGGTCGTGAGTCCTCCTTAGAAGCTGTCACAGTGGTGGTGCAAGCAGTTGATGAAGTGAAGGTGTGGGGAGTCTCAGAACCAACGGTCGTACGGATAGTCGGTCTCTCGGGTGTAGCAGAGAGGTGGGACTCATCTACCTCTCGATGGTCACGACTATCAGCGGATGTGCGAGGCACCTTAGAGTAAAGTGTATCAAAGAATGGATGAGGTCGGAGTGCTCCCAATGATGAAAAATTGATCTCCCGAGTCTCATAATCTATATTCACCATAGCTGAGGCTAAGAACGGCTTCCCGAGAATAATCGAAGACTGGGTGAACTCTCCTTGGTGCTCGATGTTAATGATCGTGAAGTCCATCTAGAGTAGAGAATCTTGGAAAGTATCGATGACTGAAATATTTCCTCTAGACCGTTTGATGGATCGATCAGCCAACTGAATGATCTCTCTTGTCTTTCTGATTGTCCTGAATTTGAGCTTGTCAAACATAGAGGTTGGGAGGATATTTATCGGTGAGTCATCATCGATTCTCGCATGGGTAAAGATAGTTCTTTGATTTCACATTCCACTCGGGGCAACCGCTTCACTCTGCGGCTCTTGGTCTTTCTCCCCATCACCAAGGAGGTGGCCATAGACATTATGTGTCTTTCAGTCCTTGTTCTCTTAGTACCCGACCTCTTGAGCATCAATTTACTCTTTATAAATCTCTTGAGGTCGAGGAAGTGATCTATGGCCTTTATTAAGGGAAGATTAAAAATCAGTTCTTCATCGAGTGCTTCCCTTATGACAGGATCCAATTTTCTTAGGTCTTTTTCATTTTCAATTTTTATGTGGGTTTTTGGTTTTTCAATTTTTTGGTGTTTTTGGTGGATGAATGATCAGACTCTGGATTGAAGGGTAAGTGGTTAGTAGAAGAGGGAGATAGAATGGACTCCAGTTGTACAAACGGTGTGGGTTCCCTGATGCTCGCTCGATTTTCAACATAAAATCTACTTACTTCCTTTTCCACTTTCATACCCAGGCTAGCCGAAATTGAGTGCAATATTTCCATGACATCTCTCAACTTGTTACCAAATGATTCATTTTTCTTGATAAGTCTAGAGATGTCATCCTCCACAAAGTTCCCATGACAAATCATGGGAGAGTTCTGCTCAAGTGGAGGCGACTGCTGAGATATTGAGGTCTCAATTCAACATACCTAGACTCTGGCATGTAATGCTGAGTCGAGTATAGGCCATCCGAATGGTAGATATTGGTTGGAGCCTCATATGATGGAGTCACTGAACGGGGGACTGATAAGTCTAGCTCATGAGCCCACTCCTGTGAATGTATAGGCTCTCCGAATGAAGGTTGGTTAATGGAAGCTTGATCACTAAAGTCAATCAAGTCTGGAAAATCATGATGTTCAGGCCTCTCCATTCGGGTTGTTTGATCGACCAAGTTATGCCCTAAGGTCAAGTCGGGATGTGTATATGTAAATTGTTGTATGGTCCCTACTTGAGGTAAGAATGAAGTATGTGGGGGCATATAATTTTGCCAATCATCTGTCTCTAAAGTGGCTTGCTCTTCATTTGATTCTTTGATTCCTGCAAGCTCTTGAGAGTAAGGACAGTCAGCCCAAGGTGGAAGTGATTCCGGAGTGTCAGAATATGGAGTAGGTGAGAAATGCGAAGAAGTGGAAAAGTCAGTCGAAGTTCTGACTTCGTAATCGGGTCGAGGTGAAACCGACCACGGGTACGGGTCTCCCGTGGATGGCAGAGGATACATGGAAGAAGGAGAAGGCGAAGATGAACGGTATATGGTCGAGGAGGAATGACCAGAGGTCACAGGGTATGGGACCAATATACTGACTTCTTAAAGAGGAAATGATGACTCTAAGCAGAACAAGGTAGAAAATGCGCAATTAAACATGATAACACACACGGACAGACATAAAGACAAACGTAAGAGCAAACCCTGAGTTCACACTCAACACGATGAAGGACCCGAAATCGAGTCTGATTAGTCTGGTTGATTTTAAGTGTGAATTTTTCAAACAAGTAGCAAGGGTTACCGACCTATAGGGAAGTCGGCTAAAAAGCTGGATGTGTCTCCCATGTTTAACCTGTCGCCTTAGATACCAATGCCCTTCCTTTCTTCGCTCATATCCCAAGTTGATGGATTCAAAGACCATGCCCCTATCTACCTGCAAGCAGGTAGAGGCTGACAAGGATGGAACTTCGCCACGAAGGGTTACTAGAAACTTGTCGCGAAGTATCGCTGGTTCACCCCTGACTACCTGTAAACAGGCGGAGGCTACTTGGTACTAGTCGATGAACCTGAAAATATTCAACTCGTGATATTTGCTAGGATCAATTGGTACGTGATATGGAAGGCGGGGATTTGAGCTCTGCCTTAAGGTGTTCACACACACTCAAGTACCCTCACTCAGCCTGAAAACAAGGTCGGGGTTACTCTCCCGCAAACAAGGGTTAATTTTAGTCAATTTTTTTGTCTAATTCAATTAGTAGTCCCGATTTTAAAGATTAATTGTCATTGATATTAATCCACACAAGCAATCGCATCTACCGTCTAGTCCCAATTCCTTTATCCTAGGTTAGAAAACCGAGAGAGAGAGAGAGAGAGAGAATCGGAAAAAGCTGATGCAATCGAGAAAATGATGATGAATGCTTGAGTAAGAAGACTTATAGTGCCTCCAGCTCTATATAATGCGGGATGCAATACTGAATTGAAATTTTACACTAAATGGAAATGCATACGACAAAATCCGCTCCTAAACAAGCAGTTCTATTAGCGAGTGAAGAACATATTATGTTTAGCTAAGTCCTGCGGTCTAAGTGCGTCTTTTAAGTGATGTGTGGTCCTACAAAATTACGAGCACAAGCAAATCCTAGAGTGGCTCGAGGAGCCGCTAGTGCGAGCCTAGTCTAAAAATTCAATCCACACAGCAGACGGGGACACAGTTCCACTATGCTTACATGCGCGAGAACCCAAATGGGAACCGCTGTAAATGCAGACACTTTTTTTAAGTTATAAAGATCTTTTTGATGTCCAACAACCGACTTGATCCAAGAATCATCACCTTCCGATGCACTTCGAGATGCGTCGACTTCAAGAAAGCCGCTCCAAGTCCACCGGGCCCTCGTACAAAATGATAGAAATTATGTCAGGGATATATATACAGAAGTGGTCAGAAAAACAATTAAGTAAAAAAATGAATAATTACAAGATGGCTGGGGGATCAAACTATCCGAGTGAATGGAAAACGTAAATCTAATTGTCTAAAGTGATCCTAAGCCGTTTGCCTCCCCGACAACGGCGCCATTTGACGAGTCGTGGACCTACCCTTTTTACGTTTTGTCTAACTGACTATTTCGTTGCAGTCGGATAGATCTGCGTCGATAAAAAATAACCGCACGGATCGATGTATCGTCGAATGAATTAACGTATGGTTTTATGTTTATTTAGCCCGGGCAAGCCCCAGGGTCGACTCAAGGAGGAAAAGGAACAACTGGGATCAGATTAGAGGGATTAGATCGCGGTTTCCCAAGTGGGATTTTTTTTTAATTTTTTATGCGATAAAAAATGCAGATGCACCGATGCGGATGAACTAGGTTATTAAGAAAATAACTGACATAGCCAAATTTAATTTTAATGTAAAATTAGTTCAATTCAGCCAAGTGATATTTTTACTAAAACCTAATCCAACAATGAATGCAAAATGTTTTTTTGGAATTTTTGGATTTAAAATGCACAAATGAAAAATGCAAACTTTTTGGGGTTTTTATGTAATTTTCCGTGCAAATGACATGCAAAAATTATGAAAATTTTACTGTAAGATAAATATGATGAAATGAAGTTAAATAATATTTTTGGAATTTTCTGATACTTTATGATTTTTTTATGAATGTTTTACTGAAAACAGAGCGACTAAAGATATTTAATTCGTAATAAATCCACGAAATCAAATCATCCAGAGAATGAATTATCTCAAATAGATATTTTAATGAGGAATCCAGGAGAATTGAAATTTCTCAAAAATAATTTTCGTGGAATTAATTAAAAATCAATTATCTAAATCACTAAAGAAATTATTTTAGGCACAAAACAACTCCTAATTGGACGAAACTTGGACAGTAATCAAAGCACACTTAGAAGCATCACCTATATTTTTTAAATTTTTGGAGCAATAAATGATTATATGCGAATATCAAAGCTTAAATGGGTAAAATATCACTGATTTTCAATCTCTGATTTTTAAATAAAATGTTAAATGCCCATAAATTGTAAATAAATAGCCACAAGATAAATAATGAGTTACTCTACAACATGCTATTTTTTTGATTGAAAATTGATTCAAACTGATGTCCAAATTAACGCTCAAAGTCAGGGATATCTTTGCAAAACTGAAATTTAAAAAAAACTTAACAAAACTAGTACAGGGGACACATTTGCAATTAAGAAAATATATGAAAAATAAAATGCAATTTTTCACAGAGAATAAGAGAAGCTTCACGTTAGGACACAGCTTGGAGAACGTGGGCGGCTAGGGCGGAAGATCGGCGCGGGCGAGGCAAATGGCGGCACTGGGGCGGCCGCGAGGGGCAGCGCGCGGACCTGGAAGAGTGCGGCGAGGCGGAGGCGGTGCAACGCACGGCGGTGGAGGACGGTGGGCGCGCGAATCGACGGCTGGCCGCGCGTTGCCGCAGCGACGGAGGCTAGAGCGGCTCCAAGGCGACGCGGGGCTGCTGCTGAGGTGGTGGCGGTGCGCGCGTGCTGCGCGTTGGAGGGAGCAGAACACACATGGAGGATAGTGTCAGGTTGGTGATGGCACGACACCAAGGTAGTGGCTGCACGCGAGGAGGTGGGGCACGGCCGCATAGGTGGACGACGGGCGGAGCTCGCGAAGAGGGCAGGCACCCAACTGCGGGGGTCGGCGGCAGATGGCGGAGCTGGCTTGGCGACGTCGACGGCCGACCTGTTCTGCAAATTAGTTTTTTTGTATTTTGATTTTTGTATTTTTTTATAATTTTTTATTGATGTCAGAAAATAAAAATGCAAGGATTAAGAGAAGATGGTGATGTTGGTTGTGTTTTTTTGGGTGGAAAAAATGTAACAAATGAAATGAAATGAAATGTGGTGATGATGATATATGATAGTAGTGGTGATTGATGAATGTGGGGACTGTGTTGATGGTGATTGTAATGGTGATAATGAAAGTAGAGTTTGTGTGATGAAACAACAAAAAAAAAAATTGTTAGATAAAATAAATTAAGTAGATGATGACAGAAAATTACCTGTGGTCGTCAAAGGTGGAGCCGCGTCGTGCGGCTTCCGTCGTGGCCTCGATTCGATTCGACGAAAAATCGAAGAAGCTCGGTTGTGACCTGAAGTGATGCACACGACACGAGGAGGAGTCCCCGTGGATCACGCCTCCAAAACCGTCGTTGCTCAACCTAAGAATATTGACGTTGTCACCGACAACACTCGGGGGCTGGTGGTCTCTCCCTCGCAATTGAAGAAATGGCGGATGAAGAACAATGGAGGCCGGAATGGGATTATAAAGAGGAGGGATGAAGTTAGAAAGAGATGGAGAAAGTGGAGAAAATGGAGAGGTGGAGGCTTGGAGTGGAGGCAAGTAAAAGAGGAGAGGTAAAAGGGGATTAAAAATAAATATTAAATATAATAATATAGTAGGCTACTAAAAATAACCATAATTAAAAATAATAATAAAATAATAAAATCCGAAAATATTAAAAAAATAAATCCGAAAATAAAAAATTGGGGTGACATGTGGCGGCCTCCAAGAGCGGCCACATGTCGCTCCTAGAAAATTCAAAAATCAAATGTAAAGAAAAATCAAAAAGAAATAACAAAAAGGATTAAATCAAAAAGTGGTCAACACAAAAGTTGCTCGCCTCGACGAGATCTACAACTTTTGTGTAGGGTCAAAAATCAAACGAAGTCATCTGTATAAAAATATATTTTTGGGTGGTACTTTATAGGTATAAAATACCACATTTTTTGTCTTTTGCATTTTTTATCATTTTTAAATAAGAGAAAAATTTAAAATAAAGTTAGAGAAAATATGAAAAGAATATTTACAACTTAATCTAATTTTTGGATTTTAATAATGAAGAAAATAAAAGGATAAAATACAGGGGTAAAATGGTCAATATGTACAATATACAAAAGGGGGCCCAAAACCCAAGTTTTGCATACGAGCTCCGATTTTAATGAAATTGGTCTTGTTTTGAATGTCTTTGAATGTATATTACTTTAAAAGTGAGTAGACTTAATTCGGAGGTTGTATGAGAGAGATATATGTATTCTAAGGTCTAAGGTCTCCAACTGGGTTTGGATTTATTGGGTAATTTTACAAGTTAGTATTTTGATATTTTTCATTAATTAGTGTTAGTAATATATATGCAATATGGAGTTTATTTTATTGTATTTAGAGTTAGCAAAAATATATACAAATAGGTGAAATATGGTGAATATACAGGTGACTATTTACAAGTGAATTTGGCTTCTTATTTATGCAATATGAATGCTAAAATGTAGATGTTATCAATGCATGCATGAATGCAAATTATGCAATATAAGGGGAAATATGCAGCTAGTTACTCGGGAACAGAGCTCTATTTTTCAACTTTTAGAGTGATGAATCACAGATTCATCAGTCGTACGTCAGGAATGACATGGAGTAGAACTACAGGTCGGGCATGCAGCTTTTAGCTTTGTCGGAAGGAACCCGTATTGGCATTGCCCTACCTAGGTGGTACATGGTTGCCTGTTATGATAAGTGCACATGAAATGAATGATTTGCAATGCATGGTATCGAGAGATAATATCTTCGGGTTGAACGATAGAATATGTCATCGTGCCATGTCGAGGTACGGGTGATTGGATAGCGACTGGGTCACGATAACATGTATTTAAAGCCGCTAGGTTATATGATTAAATTTTAGCCTGAAGTTTTAAGCAACCGAGTCTTTGAGGATGGTGTGCTCCTTTGTTTGCCAGGTTGAGGGTTTGAGACCTTGATTAATAAAAGAAAAGGAAATAGTCAGGGTAGTATTGGAGGATTGGTTGAGGCAACGTACGACGACATAAGCTTACAGATCAAAGCAATCTCCAATCCTAAAGTGTCCACAACTTCAGAGTCCATATAGTGGTGAGGTAATTCTCTGGACCAATCCCTGACGTGGAATAGAAAGGAATAAGACTTAAATTAATGAAAAGGAGTGTAACCTTTTAATGATAGGATGTTTTGCAAAATTACATAATTTGTTTGTTTTTTTTCTTCTTCACTACTTGCATTATCTAAATGTTATCTTATGATTTATGGAAAAACCAACAGGTGTCGGCAAACCATCACAACGACTTTAGCCATCTTGCCAGCCACAGTAGTTTTACTCTATAAGGTAGTTGGTAATCTTTTTGTGTATTTCTTTCTAGTTGATATACATGTAAATGGTTATGGTGGGATAATGTATCATTGATGAATCTCATATTCACCATGCTAAAATTGATAAATTAGGCTCTGTTCACCATAACTCATTTGCATTTAATCATTAGTAGAGCATCATTAGCATACATACATGTGTAAATAATATTTAGCATTCCATCATGCATACTTGCATTAATGTTAAAGTAGCCCAAAAAAGCTTGCTAACTTCTCATATTTTTAATTAATTCATTCATCCTAACTTCAATTGACCCAAACCACCTCCATTATGTAGATTTACTAACAAAAATAATAAAAAATACAGAAAATTACTAACTCAAATAAGTGTCAAATAATCCTAAAGTCTAATTTCACATCTGACGACTAAAACACACATATCTCCCTCATACAACGTCCAATTTTGGTTTACTCACTTTTAAAGTACTTTATTTTCAAATACCTTCAAAACAAGACCATTTCGTAAAATTCAGAGCTCATATGTGAAAGTTGGGTTTTGGGCCTCTTTTGCGCATTTTAACTTTTTGCTATTTTTGACCTAAGTTTTTATGTATATAATTTAATCCATTTAATTTTGTTTCTTCTTCGTTCATATTTCTTTGATGAAAGTTTTAATAAGCAACACAAAAATACAAATCTAGATTAAAACTGAAATCAAAGAAACTGACTGTGTCCAAGTGTTTGTTGGGAGTCTGTACAAAATGCCATATATCACACTTTTATTTTATTTTCCCTATTATATTTATTTATTTAAAATCCAAAAAATAGATTAGTGTATAATTAATTTTTTGTATTTTATCATTTTTATATATTTTTATCCTCTTTAAAACCACCAAAAAAATTACAAAACTCTGAAAAGTCGGTTTTGTATACACCTGGAGAACCACCAAAAATACACTTCTGTACAAATGACTCTTTTTCTCCAGGGTCTTGCATGAAAGATGTAGATCTCATCGAGATGAATAATTTTCGTGAAGGAAAATTTTCGATCTGAGGTCTCCTCCTATTTATTTTCTATTTTCTTTTCCTTTTTAATTTCAAAAAATTTTTAGGGTGCTAGTGACACGTATAATTCTCTCTCTTCTCTGGGTCATGTGCCTAACACGTGAGCCCTCGTCCCTTCCTCCATCCGTTTTCAGCCTTCGCCCTCCTCGCAAAACGGTTGCGCCTCCTGCAACGACAGTGCTCCTCCTCCCTCGTAACCGCCACCACTGACAACACTCCTCCCCAGCAACCGTTACTCATCTCACCACCTATAAACTCTCCCCTTGCCGGCCTTCTACCCCATCCACCATTTTCTACCCCTAGCTCCACAATCTTCAGGAGGTGACAACTCTAGTTCACCGTAGAGCATCCCACGAATGGGGGGGGGGGGTAGGCGCGATCCAGGGAGTTGTAATCTCTACTGCAGAGCTCCATCGAGCGTTGTCGAGCTCGGCCCTCCTCCGTCGGAGTCCTTTGAGATAGGACCCCCACCAGGAGCTCTAATCTCTTCTCAGGTGATCCACATCCTCCACCCTACTTGCTTTTGATCATTACACCATAGGTATCTCCTCATCTTCCAGATCTCAACCGCCCGCTACTTCTTTGACTAAACTTAGCAAAAACCCAACTCTCGAATCGCTCGCCCTCATCAACGTCCCTCTCTACTTCTCCCTTCTACCCTTCACATCCCCCTCACTTCTGGCCTCGTACATGTCAGGGATCAAGCTCAAGTCCCTCGCCCACACATGGAGCCCCGTCCCCTTTCCTTCCTTTGTTTCTGTTTCGCTAACCAATGCAGGTGGTCGTCATCGCCCTCCGCCAGTGCCATCTGTCGTTCATCACAGCCCGACGACCACACGGCCCCTGTCACCATCCGTACTCCACTGCCTTGGATCTACCTCGTCGCCACGCACCACCCTCGTAGGATCATTTCCGCCGCCCGCCGCCACGCTACAACTGTGACCACCGCAGCTTGACGCCCTTAGTTTCACCGCTCGGTCGTGTGTCGGTAGAGCTCTGCCAACGCCTTCCACCATCGCATGCCTACGACACACAATCTCCAACTCGTCCAAGGCGCGCATGTCCACAACAGGCTATCAGCCCTGACCGTGCCACCGCCTCCAGCCGTTGTTGGATCAATGCATTATCCCTTGATCCAATAGTCCACGTACCGTCGCGTCTGCCTTCACAAGCCTCCCTCCACACCATGAGGCTGAGATGAACCGAGCCTCTCTCCATCGCCATTTGACGCCTTGGGTTCCAGACCTCAGCCACGGACCAAGGTTACTTTTGAGCCTCTAGTTTGGGGCTCTAAGACTGAGCTTCGTAGCCGGAGGCTGCCTGAGCCTAAGGTCCATCGTCCGAACCTCTAGGCGCACGTGCGACACACGTGCGCTGGGGGGTAATTGCACCATGTAGATATGTTGTACATATGCACATAAAAAAATATGCAAAAGAAAGAAAAACTCCAAAAAAGTGGCGGGTCTGATTGAAAATAAAATACTTGTCGAAGTGTATATAGCCAAATGAAGCCAGAGCTTATGTTACACCTCCTCATCTCATGAAGCTCTTAGCGAGAGACTTAGCTACACTGGTTTGGGATCCCTGGGATACGTGGTTACACTTGCCATGGTCCATTCTCTTCTTTCCCCTCTTCTTGAGCATGTTGAACTTGAACTTAGAAGGGAATACCCCACTCTTCAAGGAAAGAGCTACTATACTGAGGCATTAGAGTTGCCTTGTTGAGGGAGGTTGTCGCCTTGTCATTTCTAAGGTGGGGAGCTACATATCACTGACACAGTACAAGAAAACATTCATGGTCACTAGAGTTTGTGTATGTAGACTTGTTCTGATCTGGATTATTGAGGAGTCTTGACCATAGATTGGTGGAACTTAGAGGTTGTTGAGCGTTAAACCTAGGTCCAAATAAGGTTCCAACAAATTATAATCAAAAGGTCTGACTGAGCTCCATCCTTCAATTTAAAGAAAACAAGTTTAATAATCAACATTGATCTCTTCCTTTTCTTTTCTTTTTAACTTCTTTTTCAAATAAGTGTTTGCTAAGGAACTAGCAAAGGTAAGGTATAGGGGGTGATGAATTCTCGAATTCTCACTCTTTATTCTTTTGTTTTAGCTATTTTTCTTGCAAAGCATCATGTAAATAGGTGTAAATACAATAAGTTAGCATTCTGCATGCATGTGTAACAGTGTATATTTAGCATATATTTGTGATTAAATAAAAGAATAAAGAAAAAGAATAAGGAAGGAGGTATTTAGAATAAATACAAAGTGACCCGAACTCCAAGAGAAGACCAAGCCTTGACCTGATCGCCAAACAAAATAAGTAGAGAGAGATAGGGCCTACTCTATATTGTACATATTACACTTATATCTGTAAATAATTATTTTGGATACAATATTCTTTTCACCTCCTTGTATATAGTCCTAAAAATAAAAAAAAATAAAAATAAAAAAATCATAAAATTAAAATAAAACAAGTATAAAAATCCTCTTACTTGTACAAAATACATGTATATAGATAGCATCCCCTATTTAGTTTAAAACTGTAAATAACTCATAAAATAAAATAAAAATTATTTTATACTTCTAAAAATATGTTGAAAATAAATAAAATACGAAATTAGGATGTTTATGTAAAATTAATAAAATAAAATAAATGTATGTAATATATAGTATATTATACATGTATATAACACTATATATTGTATATAGACTAATTTATTTTCTTAAAAATATTAAAAATCACACAAAATTTCCTTGAAAAATAATAAATATTTTTCGTTTTATACACTTTTTATTTTAAAGCCATTTACTATTTTTATTTTATAAATATTCTGTAAAATCGGATTTTCTAATTGGTCCAGCTCAAATGTTGAACCCCAATCGACGTCTTCCCCCTTCCCGGGTCAGACCTGGATTGTGTTGACCCATTTCTCGATTTCCCCATCCCACCTCCTAGCTCCATTTGCCTCAAACTTGGATCCTATAAACCTCATACATATGTCATCTTCAAGGGCCCCTTGGATGATCTAGATCACTCTGGGGTTTCGCGCTTTTTGCCGATACTTCTAGACCCTAGAGCTTCCTATATAGGCTATCTTCTGCCTCCTCAGAGCCCTAGCTCATTCCTCGTCCTCTCTTCCATTCGTAGGCGTCTTTTGTTGAGTGACAGCTACCGGAGGCCATCCTTGGAGAGGTGTTTGGTCGCGTGGATCACGCAGCTCACTTACGTGACCGGGGCTCTGCCGCATCTAGCTTCCCTACCTTCTGCATCGAGGTTGAGGTCAATACCTCATCAACCACCTTTGCCTGGAGCTCAGGAACTTGTTTCCACCCTTCATATATTCCCTTATATCCCCTTCATTTCACCTTCCGATTCCATCCTTTCCATACAGAGCCGCCGCACATCCATTTGCTCCCACCAGATGGTCGGAGCCTCGATAACCACATCCAGCCGTTCTGATCGACTCACCCTCTCGCCTATCATCTCGCACCATAGCCTGATCATCCTTAGGCTCGACCATCCAATTGAGATTGAGGCTTAGATCTCCCTCTACCCCTTCGCCGGAGATCAGATCCCATCCACCATTGCTTCTGTCCCTTCTTGCTTCAATAACCCGGACCAGAGCATAGTCCCCAAGTCCCAGCTTTCTATTGCAGGTACCCCTGCGCAACAAGACCCTCTATCGGACCTTCAGCTGCTCAGCGGAGCAGCTCCAGGTGGAGTTCCCTCGTCCCGGACCATCCGACCATCATCCAGCTGATCTGCCTCTGACATTCGACGCGGAGCACCCTCCAGAGGTGCATGACCATTTGGAGGCTCGATCAGCCCAAGGATGTGTACCATCCTTAATCGAAGTTCGCCTATCAACATGTTCATCCACCATCTCCCGCCACCATTGGATTAGGAGCAGAGCACCAGTTTGGATCTGAGCCGTTCGTTGCTGCAGCTTTTGGATAGTTGATCTAGCATGCCCTGACACATATGTGCCCGTACGTAGCTGACATTCATTGGAGTGTCAGATCTGACACTGCATGCGTTCTGTGTCGCACGTTCCCGCATCATCCAGAGCTTGTCATGTGCCACCCTACGCCCTCCTCACATGCCTGGGGGTATTTTGCGTCTTTCATCCTACACTTTATTTACTTTATCAGTTAGTCCAGTTAATAATTTTGTATGCACAGATATTTTATAGTTTGGACCTTTTGTTTTCAGTATTTACATTCCAATCCCTCTTTATGTCTATCATGTGGTGCGTGACCTCGTGGGATATTTGCATGTTATGCCTTAACTTTGAGTTGTTACATGTTGAAAGTTTTATTAATAATATTTGCACTTATGCCATCTGAGCCTGTATAATGTGTAGTATGCATTTTGATTTGGGATTTTTGTAATATCCCTGAGCTTTTAATGTTTGTTATGATTTTGCCTACAACTTTCTTATAATTGCAAACAGGTCCATGCTATGCTATGTGTGTTGTTTTCAATCAAATAATTACTAAATTAACTCCAAAAATTCCATAAAAAATGCAGTTAGATTTTACTAATGCGTAATATTTATGGTAATTTTTGTGACTAAAACTAGTTTTATGTGATATTTTCTAAAACAATAAAAACCCCTAAAAAGTGTCTTATCTATGTTAGAAATTACAAAAAATACAAAAATGGCTTTAAAAAATCCAAAAAATTAGTGATTGCTTGATTTTGTATGCTTTGATTCGAGTACATTTTTTTGCTACATTATCCTTCATAAAAACCTAAAAAGCTAAAAAACTCTAAAAATCTTATAAAAATCATTAGAAATTCTAAAAAAATAAAAAATAGGATTTTAGTTTGTTGTGTGTAGTTATTTCTATTTGCTTTTTCATAAAAATCACAAACAGGACTTTAAGGCATTTTTACTATTTTAAACTTGCCTTTTAGTCTATGTTGCACATGGTCTTCTTGTTTTGATTTTATTTTATTTTATTCTTATAATATCATCTAAAAATCAGAAAAATACCATTAAATTACCAAAAACATCTACATATTTGAAAAATATAAAAACATTTTTATTTCTAATTTTTGAGTATTATTAGTCTTAATAAAAATTATTAACGCTTGTTTTTGTTGTGATCTTTTTGTTTGTTTTCTCATTAGAAAATACAAAAAATGCAAATTAAAAACAACAAAAATATGCATTTTATTTTCTAATTAGGACTACTTCGTAGGTTTCACTCGTGCTCCTTATGTTCGACCTTGGTCGCTATACCAGGTTAAATAAATAACGAAGACCGCTAACATTCCCGTATTGTGAGCTTGATTGATCTCTTTATGTGATCTTGATTTTCTTGTTGAGTCTGATTGGTTGATTAAGGTAGAAACGACCTTGATTTATCTTGGCACTTATCCTTATCCTGATCGATCGCTCAAAAGTACCATACTTACAGGAAGGAAGACTTCTTTGGGATTTTCCCAAAAAATGGAATATGTCTAAGATGTACCACAAATGCGATGGTTCTAATGCTCTCTTATATTTTTTTCTGGACAACTTTAGAACTAAGATCTAAGAGGTATCCTTGAAATCTTTTATGTCATGGTATGGAACAACAAGATTATAAAACACTTATTGTCATCCTTATATCATTCCTAATGATTAGGATATTATCTATGTTTAGCACGATGAACACAATGGCACTATTACTCTGCTTCACATGGTTCATCAAGATTTTGTATGAAATCATAACCTTTATAATTCCATTAAATTTGATGTTTCGACTAATATAAGCTTATATGAGCCCATAGATGGAGTTTTTCAGCTTTCACACCTTGTTATCCTCAACTACAAAGCCATGGGGCTATTTCATATGAATATCCGCATAGAGGTATTCATAGAGGAATGCAATCTTGACTTCCATCTTATAGATGTCATAATCAAGTTATGTAGCTATAGTTAGCAATATTCTGATGGTTTAAGCATGGCCACTGAAGAGCAAGTCTCATCGCAAGCGGTGTGATCTCTTCGTGTATCTTGTGTATATGAGATATGCTTTGAAGGTCTCTATCTTCTCATCAGGTTCCCTCTTTCTATTGAAGATTAATTTACAGCTAACAGGTCTTACTGTTATAGGTGGATCCTCGAGGGTTCATGTGCAATACTTGTATATGAAGACTACTTTAGGCTTTATTGCTAACATCCATCTTTCCATGCCATGATCTTCAGAAGCTTCATCGTATTAAGGCATGTCATTGTCAAGATTAACTGACACATGGAATCTATACCCTTTCGGTGGTCTTACCACCCTTAAACTAATTTGAAGAGGTACGGGTGTTTCATCTTTAATTGTCCTTTTAGTTTTCGATTTCAAGAGCCTCATTATCTTCTCAAGATTAAATGAGTTCATTTACTTTATTTTATCTTGATTCTCAAGAAAGTCATCCTCTCATAATCATATCCTTAGAGATGAAATCTTTTAAGAATCTCAAGGCCATAAAGTAGGTATACCATTGTTTATATTCCTAATGAAGTAGCACTCTCTGATGCTAAATTCCAGCTTACTTGCATCCATGACATGTTATGGATCGAGAAACCCTAAATCCTCAAGTGTCCAACACTAGGCTAGATTCCAAACTATAGTATATTGCAGTCTCTACTACATATATACCTGGAAACTAAGAGGTAATTATGCTAATATTCATCATTGATCAAGTCATGTCACGCATGATCTAATTGCATCTCCGTACAACTATATTGAGTTAGGTGTATTAGGATGAGTAATATAGGAATCATATTCCTTTCTCCATGAGCTAGTCTTTAAATTCATCTAATAGGTACTTGCTACCTTGTTAGGTCAAATTCATTTCATCTTCCTTCAAACTTTGCTTCTCAACCAAGATTGTGAAATCTTTGAACATTTCAAAGGTTTCTAAGGTGAAGGGAAGAAATATTATACCACAAATAATCATCAATAGATATCGCGTATCATTAATGTTTACTATGATAAAGATGATCCACATACATCAATATGTATGAGAACTTGAATATCTATGCGTCTTATACCATTCCAGGAGAAGGGTATGTCGGACATTTTAGTTTGAATCTCTATTCATAATATGTAAGTTTTGAACCTACAGACAATTTAAAGTTCAATATGTTACTAGTCTATTGATCTTATCAATAGACATATGTCCAAAGCTTGATGTTAGATCATTGTCAAATGATCTTTATCCTCATTTAAATCTTTTTAAGGTTTAAATTTTTATTATTTAAAATGTTAATGAATCATTCATTAATTTATAGTAGATTTCTCTTGATATTAGATTACTATCTGAAATATATCCATCATAGTTCTTTATGATAGGTTTATTTAAGAATGTATGATTATTTCCAACTTTAGAAATAAACAATGAATGTATTCTAATTCATAGAGACATTCTCTAAGACTAAGAGCTCTACTATGGAAAATATGTAGTCCATCTATCTATCCAATGGACATTGTTGCAACAATTGCATCAACATCCATGTAGATGACTATTAAACCTTAAGATCAAAATTTTATAGTCTTCTAAAATATATGCAACCAATTGCAACGTTATTAGAATAATGAAATACAATTATTAGACTTTGATCTTATCTAATAAGCAAGTCAATTTCAATGATTATATGTAGATGTATAATATGTTAATGTACTATCTCGTTCCTTCACTAAGGATCCTAGTTAATCTAAAGTCATACCATCAATACATCAACTTGTTGCAGTATTGGCATTCACCCAATCCGTGGATGCCATATGTGTGGAAATTACAGAAGTATAGACAACTCTTTGACTTTCCTTCTTACTTGCTTCAAAACCATGTTTCCACTGCGCATACTTCATCTATAAACAACTATCGCTTAGGATAAACGATCTCTTTTATCAAATTCGAAAAATTTTATGTAAGAGTATTTCAACATTTATATATGCTTCATTCAATTCATACACTATGAATATTATGAATCCTCATGAAATCTAGAGTACATATAGTTGAATGATGACATTCATCATATCTACATCCATCTTAAATCTTAAAAACTTTGGTTCAGGCAGGTACTCAAACATTTTGAGTACATCATCTCTTATTGATCCACAATTCTACATAATGTAGTGAACCATGTCATTCATGATTAAATGTCGAGAGCACATAAGTATGCCAAACATCTTCTTCGGTTTTTTATGGATTTTCGATAATTACGATCGTCATTGACATGATACTTCCAAAGCATATTCGATGAGAGATCAGGACTATAGAGACATGCAAACACAAGGTTATTGTCCTATTGTCTATTTAATTGCCATTCCTCATTATTGTGAGGAAACTTGCGCATAGCAACCACATACATTATATGTCCATCTGCAAGTATAATATCTTGATCATGGATCCAATCCATGATATTTTATTGGTTATTATTAAGTATAATTTTGAGTGTGTTTAATGTACGTCATATGAAATAAGAAATATTTACATAGATACATATTTTACTTTGATTAAGGATTTTATATCAAAGGTGGCTTTCCTTGTCAACTCTGAAAGTTTATTCCCTTATTCACTTTCAAAGTAAGAGATATATTTACAATTATATATTAAGCAAGATATGGTATCTCCTTTATTACCTTTGTTACATCCCAATAACATGACAAATTGTAATCAGGCTAAAAAGAAGCGTGAACTCATTTTGCCTTGGAAATCCAACTTGCATTTTCCAATTCGGTCTTTAACACCCGGGTCCACCACCCCAAAGGTGATGTTAACATGTCGTTGATTGAACCAACCGTCAACAAGAATAGAACTCATTATGTGTAATCCAATATCACATCAATAATATAAGGAACCAATATCGGGATCACTATGCATACAATCTTACTCTTTCGAAAAGTATAAAGCACAATCTATGTGTGCTAGTATGCAGGAGCTGTCACTTCAGACAGGCGCCTCCTACATAGAATCCATAGCGACGGAACCATTCATCTTGACGGGAGACCATAGATGTCATTTATGTGGCCCTCCATATCGTGTTTCAATTTTTATTAATCATTATGAATCATATTTGTTATGATTAATTGTTCCAACAGAATTACATATCTATTCATAATAGAGTGGTTATTTTAATTGCATATAATTAATTTTATCACATTAAATCAATTAATAATCTAATTAGTCAATCAACAAAGTAATTAGGATTTTCTTGATATTATCATATAGTATAATCTCTCACTAGTATGTATTATTTTATATTTTAATAGTTAGAATACAGCTTGACTTACTCATATTATACTTTCCAAAAAATAGATACGGCCAGTACACTCAAGTTATGCTAGGAGGGATCATGTCCTTGACGTGCAAGGCATTAATTAGTAAATCAAGCCAGCATACTCGAACTAGACACCTTCACCATTCCGATTGAGAACAATACAAAATAATGTCAATGTACTTGCAGTTTTATCGATCAATTTTGATGATCGTCATTATATATATATATATTAATCACTTAGATATTTAGGCATTTCTAAAACAATTTTAAGAATCCTAAATATCTAATTACATCAAGCAAACATATTCTTGGTTTTGCATGTAAAAGTTGTCCTACAATTATTGTAGGATAAACTAGGGTTTTCATGGAACATGCAGTCAATGACCAATGATATTTAATCGATTATTTGCATAAATATTAAACATAAAATTAATCAAGGTAAGTTCATAATTTCCTTGCTTTCCATTGAATGATAAACACATTAAGTAAGAAGATTTGATGATTCAATCATCAACCGACTCATCGCCATTAAAGATGGAATATCTTGAGCAAACGGAGTTGGAATCGCACGAAATAAATTCGAGTGGTTTGTTGTTTTGTTATATACTTAATACAAGTATTTAATTCATGTTTTATGATGGAAAATAGTAAGAAAAAATTATTTTCTTACAGATCCGTGAATACATGCATAAGTAATTTTCATAGCGGAACTCTTTGAATCATATTCATGCACTTTTGGTACCAATAACAGGCTACTGTTTTGAGACAAATTTAAACAATCTAGATACAATTTAAAAAAAACACATCCAAACAATGCACAAATAATAGGTTTTTATTTGAGCGAAAAATCAATTCGAATCTTACATCCAATGCAAAAATAATGATTCCTGCACATCTGAAACATAACCTTTATCACCTAGGGGTTTTGGATCATATACAAGAACTTGACCAAGGCTTTGATACTACTTAAAGGTTATGAGAAAAAAGAACATTAAGCGTATCGTGGAAGCGTGAAGATCGCATCACATGCTATCAAGAGCGACTAATCATACTAATTTCTCGGGATAGCAGAATTTAAAAAAAGTTGTGTGGTGAATCCGAGAATACGTCTTGAATTGTTTCATCAAGATCACAAAGGAGAAATAGGGTTACCTCTTTAAGCATGCTTGTGATCGAATCTCTAAACGAAGACCTCATGTCTCAAGTCTGATCCGATGTAGATCACACTTGCGGGTGCGAGGATGAATCGCATGCTTCTCGCAATCCATGTTGATGACCTGAGCAACAAATCTCTTGATTTCGTCTCACAAAATATGAAATCTTCTTCACGAGCGAGAGGTACTGAAGAAGACGGAAATCCTCGAGCGATGGAGGCGGTGACACAACAGCATAGCGACGATGGTGACTTTTTCTCCAACATAATGTGGACGACCACAAGTGAGAGTGAAAGAGAGAGAGGACATGTAGAGAGAGATCCTCAAGGAAATATGTGTAAGTCCAAAAGGCTAGGGCTACCCCTCTTTTATACTAATTAGATGTCCATGGATCTTAATACATGTGCACATACAAATCCAGTGGTTGATATTGATTTGTGCTTTCAATCAATGACCATGATATTATTGCATTTTAATTACCAATAATAAATTAGTTTGCTTTAAATTAATTTAAATATATTGAAAACAATCAACATATTTCAATTTAAATTAAACTAAAAAAGAAGGAATTAATTGGACCAGGATGGAGCCACATACCATAAAGGGGGTAGACGACCACCAAGTTGAGAGGGCTCAACATCGTCGTGCCTTATATGGTAAGGATGCTCCATCATTCCAATTTCATTGAGAGCTTATTTCTTAACAAATATTCCACATATGCAATAACCATTATTGCATAACTATTCATTAAAATAATTCCAAATTATTTTGTGATAATTTCAATCCTGCTATTGAAAGAATGTAAATCATATTCACACATCTAAAATAAAATGTAAATTTCATTTACACTTAATTGTTCAATGTAGATATAATTCACATCAGCTATTAGTTCGTAAATACAATCACTCTTTAATATATTATAAATCATATTTATAATATCCATGAATAATATGGATACTGCTATTTGCATCATTCACGTCCTTGATAATTAAGTTACATTAATCATCTTGGATGTCCATTCTCATGTGCACAAATAATATGAATCAAATTCATATTATTCGTAATAATTAAATTGCATTTAATTATTCATTTTGCTCAAGGCTTAGATACATTATTAACAATAGAATTATTCGTGAACTCTTTCAAGAATAACGTGCTTTCTCCATGGATACTTGAAGATAAGGACTTGGTGATTGTTGTTCCATGCATAGTGACTTGGATATTGAGATTATATTTCAAACCCAGATCAAGGGCACTTATGAAAGATGTTTGATTGAATCAAAGCTGTAAATCTGATCTCCTCATTGCACCTGAATTATATCTAGATCATTGCCCAATATTTGGACTAAAATCAGGTTACTTATCTATTAAAAGGAGTCACTAAAATCCAAACATGCTTCATCACTCCGTCGGAATGGAAGCGTCACAGTTAAACAATCATTTATGAACACATCATCCTCGAGTATTCCTAATACCCGTACATCCTGCATATTGGAAGACCTAGAATAAAACTCAAAGTTTTAGATCTCATTTAGATTGTCTTATTCATGATTTTATCATTAAGTTTCTCATTTGATCATTATGAGTTGGTATCGATCATATACTTTTCAAAAGCATATATCATACGTAGGTATTAATCATATACTTTCCAAAAGCATATATCAAACCTACAAATTCGGTCAACCTTCTAAAGCAAGATGTTTGTGCACGGAATTAGATCCCAATATTTCATGAGTGAGTTCATGTACTCTGATTCAGTAGTGAACCTATATGATCCCTTTGAGAGATCATATTACTCATATGCCCTTGTATGCACACCAGCTCGTTGGTGTATAAATCTTGATTATATCATCAAATTATCGGTCTTCCAAATGTACATACTCAAACATATAGTAACACATTTTTCTCTGGTTAGAGGATGTGTGCCTATGTCGTGACAGTATACAGCAAAGGTCTTGGTTATCTTGATCTCGTTACGTCAACTCTTTGACCCAACTTTTCTAACACCTACGAATCTTTATTCATATGCAGAGGACATGCATCAAGAGGTCAGTTAGAAATCATACTTTAGAGAATAATTGCCTCCTTCTTCTCAGGCTGGAGATCCTCTCTTAATAATCAACGGTGCTTGATGAGTCCTCAATCTAACTCTTTGGATATCATCCAAGCACCAACCCCTAAGTTAACATTTGAATCAGTAGTTGTAAGATCATTAAGATAGCCATGGTACATAACCCTAATTGTACAAAGGGTCCTATTATAAAAATTAGTTATTCTTCACTTCAGATCAGGGAATGATTTGCAATAACATTTTGTTGCATAATGGCTCATCGTGGGCTTGCATGTCCAACAGTAAGATACTTGTTGACCATTTGGTTTTGATTGGGTATGGGGAGAGATATAAGGTTCCATAGTGGTCGATCGAAAGGTAATGGAGATGGTGGTTATTCAAGATGTATGTTGGCGTAAGTTGGGGGATTTGATGAGAGGTGGTTGAGTGGATGATCAGAGTAGGAGATAGTCGGAGTGCATAGGATAGAGTCGAGGGAGATGGCATGGGAAATGGGAAGGCGGAGCTACTAGCAATGGTGGTCAGTGCAAGGTGGCGCAACAGAGATTGAGTAGAGAAGACGGTGATGTACAGCCACCGTTATATCGAATGTGATCCAACAGTGGACTTACGATTACGTGCCAGGCACGTGCAATGGCAAGGGAGTAAGGTAGGGGTTAGGAAGTATTAGATCTGGAAAGTTCCAATGGTCCAGATCAAGGGTGAAAGAAGACAAACTCGATTGACTGGAGGGGTGCATCATTGACCAGAGTTTTGAGGTAGAACAATGCAGGGTGCCATGTAGCACATTGACAGGGACCAAGCTTTGACCAATATATTAAAATTGAAGTAAAATTAGATAAAAAAAACATCAAGTGATCCCAAATGCAAAAATTCCCAACATAAAAAATGTTCACCTAAATGCAATCTACCATGTTCATGTAAGACTCAAATGCAAATGTAATGATGAATGCAAGATATGCAATTTTTTGGGTGGTATTTTATGTATATAAAATACCAATTTTTGGCTTTGTAATTTTTTTCACGTTTCTAATGATAAATAAATGCATGCAAAATTAAACATGATATGAAATAATGTAATGGGCTCAACTGGCTTTTTTGGATTTTTGTAGGTTGAGTTGATGTCAGAATAAATTAGGGAAGTAGAATATATACATGTTGATTAGTCAATCAACTTAGGTCAGAACTGGTATTTTTCTTTTCTTTTCTGGTTCTTTTATTTTAATTTTTTTACATGTTTTTATAATTTATTAAAGCATAAATGGAATAAATAAATGAAAAGAGAAATAACCAAAATAAGTGAAATATGTACATGAAATGATAGGTCAAAATAAGCAAAAAAATGTACCTTTTGCCTTGACGAGAGACCATGGATGTCATTTATATGATCGTCCATATTCCATTCAAATTTTAATTAATAATTATTAATTATATTCTTATGATTAATTCTTTTAAGTGCAACTCTATTTATAATGTATTGTTTATTTTAATTAAATCTAATTCACTAAATAACTTTAAATTAATTATCAATCTAATGCAACCAAAAAATAATTAGGGTTTGCTTAATATTACTATATAGTATCATCTCTCACAAGTATGTATTATTCGAAATTTTTTTTAGCAATTAGAGTATAATTTGACTTATTCATATTACCCTTTCATCGAAATGGATACTTATAGATGCTCGAGTTATGTTGGGAGGGAGAATTTCCTTGACATATAAGGCTTTAACTAAGAAACCAAGTAGCATACCCGGTCTAGACACCTTTACCATCCCGATTCAGAACAGTACAAAATGAATCGATGTACTTGCAGTTTTATCGATCATTACTTTGATGACCGGCATGATACTATATATTCACTTAGAAATCTTAGGTATCTCAAAATATTTTTAAAGATCCTAAATTTCTAGTCATATCAAGAAAACATGTTTGGTTTTGCATGTAAAAGTTGACCTACAACTATTGTAGGTTAAACTAGGGTTTTGTCATGAAACATTCATTTAATGGTGATTGATGTTTTTAAGTTATATATTTCTATAAATATGTGAAGCATCAATTAGTCATGGTAAATTCACAATTTTCTTGATTGACATTGAATGATAAATACATTAAGAAAGTTCTTGTAATGATCCGATCATTTTCTGGCCCATCTCTACCAAATATAGAATATCTAGGGAAAACATAGTCAGAATCCTGTGAGATAAATTCAAGTGATTTTCTCGTTTAATTCTATACTTAATCAATGTGTTTTTAACATATTTTGTGATTGAAAAACGATAATCAAAAATTAATTTGTTACATATTCGTTATTACATGCAAAAAAATTCACTACGAGAATGTTTGAATCTAACATAATGCACCTTTGATGACAAGCTTTGGCAAATATATAGGGATATATTTGGATATTCTAAATACATTTAAGTTTCCCAAAAAAATTTCCAAATAGTTCACAAATAATAGCCATTCATTTTAACGAAAAATAATTCGAAACAATCTTCCCATGCATAAACAATGAGGCCCCACGCAACTGATATATAAATCCTTATTCTCTTAAGGTTTGGATCAGATCTAAGACCTTTGACCGAGGCTATGATACCACTTTAAATCTAAGGTTTAGGCTTTATCTCATCCCAGAAACAAGAAGATCGCATCACATGTGATCAAGAACAATTAATCGTACTAGTTGCAAGGGGTCGCAAAAATTAAAATTTTTTAACAAAGTTGAAATCACATGGCATGAGAAACTTTATCATATTATTTCATCAAGATTACAAATGAGTAAAATGATTACCTCTTGACGCTTGCTTTTTTATCACATATCTCTAAACGAAGAGACCTCCTTTCTCAAGTCCGGTCCAATGAAAATGCACTTGCGAGTGCATGGATGAGACGCATGCTTCCTGCGATCCAAGTTGACAATTTAAGCATGAAACCTCTTGATGTCAACTAAAAAATCCGTAGTCTTCCTTACTAGCACAAGCACCGAAGAAGGTGGAGATCTACGAACAATCAATCCAACAACACAACAACAACATGATGACGACAATGCTCTTAATAACCACCAAGTGGATAACCACTAGGGTTGAGAGAGAGAACCTCTTAGACATGTATGAGAGAGAGAGAGATTTGTTGCTGTCAACTTGTGTAAGAGAAAGAGATAGGGCTAGCCTTTCTTTTGTAATAAATTAAATGGTGGGATACACTCCTAATTGAAATCAATGACCATGATATTGTTGCATAAAATTTGCAACAACAATTATTAATTTAAAATTAAATAAATATATTGAAGAACATTCAATAAATTAAATTCAATTAAATCAATTCATGTGGAATAATATGGAAATGAGTGGAGCATCCTTCCATATCTTGGGTGGATGGTCATCATGGAGAGATTCTCCATGTGGTCGTCCACACCTAATAAGGAATGGACTCCACTTCTTTCCAATATTGACGAGATCTCATATCTCATAAATTATTCCACACGTGAAATAACTATTACTTCTTATATTTTCACCAAAATAATTCCAAATTATTTTGTGACAATGTCGTTCATGCCATTAGCAAATATGAATCATATTCAACCACCAAATATAAAATGTAAATTACATATACAATTAATTATACAATGTGAATTCAATTTACATTAATGTTTAATTTATAAATCCTATTTACAAATAAATCTATCTATGATATTATAAATCATATTTATACTATTTATGATTATTGTGTATAGTGATATTCACATTAATCATATCTTTGATAATTAAATATCCTTTAGTTATCTTAGATGACTCTTCTCATTTGTCCAAATAATATGAATCCCATTCACATTATTATGATCATTAAATTATATTTAATCATCAATTTTCCAATGCTCTTATATATTGTCAAAAATATAATTATTATTCAATACTTTCATGAACAATATGCCTTCTCCCTTGGATAGATGGAGATAAGAACAAGGCGATTGTACATTATATGCATAGTGACTTGGATACTGAGATCTTATACCATATACAGATCTACGTGATCTATCATAGATGTTTGATTAAATCAAACCATAAATCTAATCTTCTCACTGCATCTGAATCACATTCATATCAATGTCCAACATTTAGCTTAAGATCAAATTATCAATCTTCGGAGAAGAGTCACTAAAATCCAAACTTGTTTCATTACTCCCTTGAAATGGAAGTGTCATGGTTATACAATAGTTCATGATCACAACATCCTAGAATATTTGTAATACCTGTACATCCTGAATATTGGAAGACCTAAAATAAACCTGATGTTTTAAATCATATTTGAAATGTCTTCTTTAGGATTTTATCATTAATTTTCTCATTCGATCATAGGAGTTGGTATCTATCATATGCTTTGCAAAAGCATATATAATACATACAAATTTTTTCATGCTTCCAAAGCAAGACAATCATGCATGGAATTTGGTTGGTCCCAATATCTCGAGTGAGCTCGTGACTTCCGGTCCAATAGTGAACCTATATGATACGTTTGAGATATCGTATTACTTGTATGTCCTTGTATGCATACCAGCTCATCGGTAATACATAAACCTAATGGTCTGCCTAATGTGCATACTTAGACATATAGTAATACATCTATCATCAGTCAAAGAATGCAAGCTTATATCATGACAACATACGACATAGATCTTGGTTACATCAATCCCATTAAGTCAACTCTTTGAGCTAACTTATCCCACACCTATCAATCTATATTACTATGCAGGTCAGTCAGATATCATCCTTTAGATAAGGATTGTCGTCTCCTTCTCAAGCTGGAGATCTTTAATAATCATTTGATGGTGCTTGATGAATCATCAATCTGATTCTTTATATACAATCCAAGCACCAACCTCTATGAATCAACCATTGAATCAACATTTTATTATTATTATGATGGCCATGATACATAACCCTAATTGTACTAAGGGACCTTATAAGTGAATTCATTCATGCGATCTTAGATAGAGTGTGAAATAAAACAACAACTTTTATTGATATATCAAAAGATTACAATAACATTTATTGTGGAAATGGTTCGTCTGGGGAACACATGTCTAACAGGTAAAGGTCTCATGAGGTTATGGGGCCTTCCCCATAATAGGTGAAGCTCTACTTAAGACCCAAACTGAGAAGTTACCTTTTGTGATTATAAGTATGGTTTGTGAACATCGTTGAAGGTCATGCTAAAACTGGTGTAGTCATCATTGTCGTCGACTTAGAAGGCATTGTCATCTATGTAGATAAAGGTGGATAATATTTTGACTTTTTACTCTTGACGAGACACAGGACACTACAATAACATAGGTGGAGGTTGCATGAGGCGATGGTGCCAACCCCAATAAGGTCTACCATGTTGCGAGGACCATCTTTCTCCTCTTAACTCTACTCCTCTTCTTCTGCTCATGATGTTGTTGTTACCATCATCCATCACGTAATATAAAACCAATTGTTAGGATATGTACATAGATAGAGATGGGAATACAAGAGGGATTTATGGGTATGGGAAACAGGAGATGAAAAGTGTTGGAGGTCATGACATGCGAGAACTGAAATGTGTCAGTGGTAAAGTGTTTAACGTGATGGGGAAGGAAGAGATGAAGAGGGGCACGTGGTGGCCCGCTTTTATATATAACATATATTAAATGAGTTTTGTCATGATTCATGAATAGTATATCAAGACATACAATAAATAAATAGAAATGTGGACATTATTTCTTTTCATTATATTCATCTTATCAGCAGAATGTTGCATGATAAATAGAATACAATTAATAAATACTGATAAATAAATGAAAGATGGATTGCATATAACATTTGTAAAAAAGTCCATCATACACTTACTTAATGGTACTTAGCTATGCTTGCATGAACAATTTCTACTCTACAAACTATAATATATAGACACATTACTATTCATTCTTTTTTTAAATAATATATGATACATATCTACTTCATCACCTTTATTCTTTAATTTTGGTCTTAAAACATAGGTAAATGTATTTTTATTATATTAATTTATTAAAAATAACAGTCAATAATTTACATAAAATATTGTATAAAATACTATACAAAATACTATACTTCATTTCAAAATAAAAATAAAGGAAAGAAAGGAAAAAGAATGAAGTGCCAAAGACATGGAGTGACCCTAGACCTCGAGACCCAGTCATCATGATGACTTGATCGACAAGGAATAAAGTTGTGAAGATAGGGCGGAGAAATGATACAAAAAACACTAAAAAACCCTAATTTAATTTGACAATAATATACCTTTTGAGGCCTATTTTATTTTCTTATTTTTATACCTCATCAATAAACATTGGACATGAATATTGTACATAAGAATACAAAGAAAATTACAAAAATTACTTAATTCGAAAATAATGCATTTGTGATCGGGATATACAAAATAAAAAGCAGTAAAGAAAACTTTGCAGGCATGTATCTTCTCCATACAAACTCAAAATTCATTAAACTCATATTTATTGTTCATAAAATTAAATTATCTATTTAATGAAGGTGGTTTCATTAAATTTGGAATTAAGATGCAAAAAATAGCTTTTGGGCTTTCATTGTGCAATATATCTTTATAAAATCATCATTATATTTATTCTTTATATTTTTAGGTTTATTATATTTTTATATATTTGTAAATATTATTTAAAACACTAGTGATTAATAAAATGAGTATAAAAAAATACATTAAAATAAATAATGTACTTTAATATATAGGTAAATATATTTATAATATACCTATATAATATGTATACATATTTATTTAAGTATACAAATAAACATAGGAAAATACACTAAAAATATCTAAATACGTAATTAAATAAGTTATAAATATATAAATTTTTTTAAAAATAATAAAATACAAAATAAAATTAAAATACATAAAACACATGTATATATACCTATATACATACATGTAAATATTAACATGTATTAAATTTGCTTGTGAAAATAAATGAAAATTAGAATAAAATACTACATAAAAGTATAAGTATTTTTCATGTATTAATAAAATAACAATAAATTAGTTTATTGTTTATTATCGACTTTACAAGGGATTTATTCCATGGAATTTTCTGGTTCGTCGACGTAGACCAACCAAAGTGTGTGGATCGTTGACTTTTCGGTCCATTGTCCAACCTCTGTCTCCTCTTCAATTAGAGGTCATGAGACCTTTAACTTACCTAAATTTCTACACCTCCTTACCTCCTTCTCCCTCGAGACCAACACCCTCTTGCAGACCTACCATCCATTTACTTCGCCCATATCCGCATACTGACCAACCTTCTCCTCACGCGCAAGCCCCCCACCATTTTGGTCGAAACCCAGGCCTATAAATTTTGACCCCCTATCTTCCTTCTCTTTTGTGATCCCCATTACACTAATGTAACCCCATTAGGAACCCACTACCGAGCTCCTAGTGATAGCAGACTTCGCTCCAGGCCTTCTTGACGTGGACAAAGCAGCATAGAAGGCGATCCAGGTGCTTCCGGAGCTCCTCCGATGATGCCTCTTCTGCCCCTAGCTTTTGAGCTTGTCGAGATGTTAGCTTAGGTTTAATTTAATGCTTTTCATTATAGTAGTTAGAATGTAATCTTAGTTTTGGTAATTAGTCATAGATTTAGCTTAATTTTAAAAATCTAAATCGTTGGAGCATTAGGCTCCAGGACTAAATTCGTTGTGCTCCTCTATTGTTCTATCTTCCATTCATTCCCATGGCATTTCTCTGTCGACTCCCCTCCATTTCACCTCGAATCCTGCAAGGATTTGAGCCACCAGACCCCACCTCCACGACCTTCGTCAGAGTTCCATCACTTTGTCCCCCTTTGCATATTCAACTTCAATGGAGAGACGAGGGGATATCCTTCACCCCCTTAATCGTTTTGTGCAATTTGCAGTGCTCACTATCACCTAAATCTCCACTTCGAAGCTTAATCAGGGGCTTTAAGTATTTGATTCTCCAGGGCCCCTCCGATGGGCCCTGGACTCTCTTGAAGGACCCGTAGGCATGTGTGCATTCCAGGAAGCAGGAGAGCTCATCAGAGAAGATAGAGGAGGCTGAAAAATGAAGAAAGGAGAGATCGAAGGTTGGGGAAGAAGAGTTCTTCCCTGTTCTTTGAGACTCCTCCATAGCGGTCGTATCAAGCCCTCGACCTAGATCTAATATGGGTCGTTCATTCTCAACGAAGCGATACGCGTCCTCCTCTATCCATCAATCTAGTGGAAGCTCCAATACCCTTCGATCGTCAAGCTTTTAAAGGAATAAATTATTAAGTAGCCCCTCCATATTTTTGTAATTATAAAATAGTCTTGTAAATATTAAAGGCTGAATTTTTATATAAATTGTGCAAGTGGCCCCCTAAATTTAATGTATATTGCATAGGGGTCCAGTGCTAGGTCAGCTCACGTGGTCCCCCATGTTAGTTGTCAAAATTGCAAGGGACCCCCTTTGGGTTCCTTTATTTCATTTTAATCTATAAAAATTGTATATTAGTTTAAAAGTTTTGGTGTATTTGCATGGAGAGCCTCTGCTTTATTTACTTTTACAAATATAACCAAGCCAACACCTCGTAAATTAATTTATGTCTTTTATTTTAATTAAATAGATAACGTGCTTGTAAATTCAAATAAAAATCATATTAATTGTCTGATACTATGCTTATTCATGTCATGATTTTTATTTAGCAATTAGATGCATTTTCCATTTATTAAAAATCATTTAGGAGCTATTTATCCTTTTTTAGATATAAAAATATGGAAAAAATAGAAAATCACCTTTAAAACTTCCAAAAAAAGATATCATATATTATAATATAATATAATTACAGACTAAAAATCACAAAAAATAAAAGAAAAACCTTAAAATGAAAAACCTTCTAACCCTAAAAATCTAGCAACAATTTTATAAAAATCAAAAAATAGCTTTCTTATGTATATTTAATTTATATTATATATTACAAATTAAAAATAGTTTTGAGAAATTTTAAACTTATTGTATATTTCTAAATCTCAAAATGATTCGACCTATTTATTAACTCCCTATTTTGGAGTACCTTAGATTTTAAAAATACATAAAAGTAGAAAAATCGCTAGAAAATAATAAAAAGGAGAAAAATATAAAAATACGAAAACAAATTATTTTAACTTTTTTCGGAATATATATCTATATTTATAAATAACAAACCCTACATAGATTATATATACATTATATTACTTATTGACACTTATTATTATTATAAATACCTATAAATATATCTAATACCTTTAAAAAATAAAAAAAGGATTTTAATTAATTGTATTTTCCTAATTTTACATATTTATTATATATTTATATCTTATATATTATTTATATTAGACATATTAATATATATACATACATATACTTATTATATATAAAAAAGAAAAGGAAATTCGAAAATTAGAAAAAAAAATATATAAAAAGAAAATATAAGATATAAAAATAAAATTTTATAAAAATAAATATAATTAAAAACCCACAAAAATTAAAGAAAGCATAAAAAGTATAAAAATAGTTTTTATTTATTCTTTGTAGACAATAATTATTTACCTATCTCTGTAGTTCTCTGTGGTTCGACACTCTGCAATTATTCAGTATTTGCGTATTTTGTAGAGTTAAAATAAAAATATATTTTGACTTACACATTTTCATATATTTATTTTAGATTGTGGGTTGATTGTTATCTTAGTTGATTGTCCATGATCCGAGTATCGTGAGAGCGACCGACACAACAATTGGACTTATCGAACACCGCAACCCTCCAAGACCACATGTTAGGATCCTTTGATCGATAGGTTAAACAAAATGGTGCCATTGACTGGGAAAAACGCTTAGGATAGTTTTTTAGCATACATATTCATCTGCATATTTCCTTGTACAAACAATTGTTTATTTGCTTCTAACATTTTTCTTTGTTGGATTTCATACGAATGACCGCATGACGAGGGGACTTCTTAGGAAGCCAGTGCACCTGAGCTACGAGGAGATTGGTTGTTCTTCTTTTGAGCCAATTGGAGAAATCAAGACAGAGAGAGAAAGAGAAAGAAGTGAAGAGCAGAGTTTTTAGCCTAGAATTTTTCTTTTAATTTTACGAGAGAAAGACTCTTTTTATTTTTGCAATTATTAATGGGTAATAATATATGTACTTGGACATTTTTGGACACCTCACAGTCTGAGGACCACTGCTCGAGTGATTGTTCACATAGAGGCTTCGCCGGATTTTTCATTATTTTCTTCACTTTCTACCATTTTATTCTCCCTATTTTCCCTTTTTTATTTGTTTTGTATGATTTAAGATTCATGTCTTCTTTTTATTTATTTTTTGTGATTGAGCTCTTAGATTTTTAGGAATTGCTTGCTCGAGTAAATTAGGTCCAAATACCTAATATATTGCATGTATCTATAGTCTCTACATTTGGATCTCTCTCTTCACAATTAATAGTAATTCCTGCTTAGGACAATTTCACCAGCTTGCAATACATGAAGCATAAATTTAAATTTATGTCTTGCAATCCGTATGGAGAGAGACGAGAAGTGTCGTAAGTCTTCTTACTTTGCATGCATCATTAGATTTCTAAGGTGACATTTCCACCTTTGTCAAGTTGTACGATTTTTTGGTCTTCTCTCCCAGTTTTGTATCACCTAGGATTCAAAATAAAATACAAAAAAAGCATTATACCAAATATTTGGAAAAAAACAAAAAAGGTGAAAACCAAAAAATTAAAACAAGGGGATCGTTTAAGAAATTTTGACCTAAATAAAATTCATACTGGACATCATTGTTTGAGGTTCATAAATCCGACAGAATTTTCAGGTACATTCCAGACTGAGTGAGGCATGACCCGTAAGGATTAAAGCCCACTCACCCTGAATATTGCCCTACTATTGACTGGATTCATTAGGTATTAGCGCTTCTACCGTATGTTGGTGAGTAGGGCCTTGTCAACAACGGTGTTCTCGCTTTGTGTAGAACATCTAACCTGGTCCAAAGTATTGAGCTTAGACCACGCCCTCATGGGTATGTCTATCTCATCGTCTTGTGTCCGAGTACCCTCGTAATGGTTTCACCTATCGGCTTCCTCCAAACCCAATATCAGGGACTCTTGAAAAAGTGCATGCTACATGTTATAAAGCACATGGAAAGTACGAGGTACTTTTCTGGTAATGATCATTCTCCTGTAGGATTAGCCTCTAAGGATTTATTCAAAGATTTCCTGAAAATAATAATAAAACTGAAAAGATAAAAATAGTTGAACTCTCATGGATTCACATTTTGCTAGGTTGGTGAATCCATACTTGTATTGTGTTTGTTTGATTTAGATTTAGGTCAAAGATCCATTCCTACGCACTTACATCCTTTTTATATGTTTTTATTTCTTCTTGTCTTGCTCATTTTGAACCTTCACTATTTTTCTCTTCAATTCACCTACCATTCGTCACTATATTCCATCCCTCATCCCCTCCATTTTATCCAAGATGACGTCTCATGGATGGTTTACTCGAGACCCCACTGTCACCCATACCGATTCCATGGATTCGACATCTTCAATAATTTGAGGCGATTCCCAAGAACCCATTTCGAATCTTGTGAACCGATATCCATACTCCTTGACTTCTTCCTTTATCTCAATAAATCGGGATCACTCTTGTCCCGCCATTCGCCCATGTGGATGGAGATCGATTTCAATCAATATCAAATTCTCCATTCACACACATCTGGAATTGACCCTAATTCCAAATCATCTATTTCACCTAGTACCATAGATTTTCGATCTGAAAGGATGCATCTTTCTATGCAAAACCAACACTGGACCCCGTGCAAATCACTTCCTCCGAGTCTGATTTAGAGATGGCTCCTCAAGGGAAGGGAAAGGGACCAAACCAACCAGATCATGGACAACATTATTAGAACATCATGAATGCATAGTTGCTCGCATCCATCCATGCCATCCAGTAGCGGCTGACAGATCAGGCTCTTAGCTAGGTCGCTTTCTAAGAAATGCTAATTGTCATGAGGAGAGAGAGAGAGAATATAGGAGGAAGAGGGCGTAATGATGGTGAACCAGAAGAAGGACACCGTGGGGGACCACTGATGAGCCTAGGAGAGGGGCCCTAAGTACACTTAAAAAGGAACTTATAATCCTGGCATTGGCCATATGACAGAGTGGATACAGATCCACGTAGTCCATTGACATTTTGAACTAAAACCATAGTTTCTGGCTCTTCTCCCCTCTTTCCACTTGAACAAAAATGAAGAGCCTTACATCCATCTTCAGCAGTTCTCTCACATATGTTGTACAACTCACTACATGATGAATCTCCATTTCATCGCCTTTATTCTATCATTTTGGCCTTAAAAACCCTAGTAAATGCATGTAAATACCATTAATTCATGCATTTTAGCATTCATGCATTATTTTGTAAATAGTGTATAAAATATAGTTTTTAATGCCAAAATTATAGAATAAAGAAAAGAAAAGAAAAATAATAAAATATCATAGATATTTTATGAACCTAAACCTTGAGACCTAGGCATCTCGATGACTAGTCGACAAGGAATAAAGTAGGGGGAGATAAGGGCCAAAATACAATACAATTCCCATTTATCTTATTCATTCTATATTCATTTTTGGGCCTATTTTTAGTTCCAATTTTTTTACCTCAAATAAAGAAACTTTGATCATGAAAGTTGTAGATGATAAAATATATAAAAATACAAAATTGATTTTACACAAAAATATTATACAGTGTACAAGTTATACTCAAAATAAGATTCTAAAATCCTAACTTCCCAGTCCCATATCTCTCAAATAAAAACTCGAAATATATCAAGATCACCTTTAATTGTATATAACTCTTATCAAGCTATTTAATAAAGGTGGTTTCATATTTTTTGCAGTTAATGTGTGAAAGATAGGTTTTGGACCATTATTGTATAATATACCTGATTAAAATAATCATTTTATTTATTATTTATTATTTTTATAATTTTATATTTTCTTAATTTTATAAATATTATTTATAAATGTTTCATATTTAGAATATAATAAAACCATAAAGAAAATTAAACTAAAAATCATAAAACTCAAAAATGGTATTTTATACGTAAAAAAATATGTTTTTAATTCGTATATTTTATTATAAACATATTTTGCAAAAACTTCCTTATGTAGTATTTTAGATAAAATTATTTTGAGAAAATTTTATGTTTTGAGTTTTTTATTTTAAAATCTCCTACTATCTATTTCGTGCATACTTTTATTGGGAAAAGCTCCTCTTTTTTGAGATCCATGTCACTCACTTACCAACCACTAAAAGATATTTTTTTTGAAAACACTCCTCCCATTGGTGCATACCTCTTCCCCTTTCTCTCTCTCCCTCTTTAAAACTAGTTGACCTTAGGTCAACTGGAACCCCTCTCTTCTTATCCTTCTTTTTCCATGCAAGAACCTAACTAACCCCTTGCATCATCTTCCACCTCGGGTCTCCCCCACCAACCCTCGTCGACCGTACCTTGCTGCCACCATCTCCACTTAGAATAGAGCCCCCAAGGAGACTCCTACTCCTTGCACCTCTCCACCCAATAAAATAGAACCCATAGCCATGTTTTGAACCCATCCGCCCTTAAAGAGACACCGACCACCATCTCCGGTGCCTCTTGGTGACAGAAAGCTCGTCGTGTGAGCCACGATGGTTGTCAACTCCTTGACGTGATCCCTTGGTTCCTGCACCATTCTAGCATGGAGTTCTTCTCTATTTAGCTTTGCGACGCCTGTTGATCGCTCAAGGCCACAACCACGACGAACTCCGTAGAGCCCGTCAGCCACAGGCATCTGCATCAGTATTTTTTGGTTGTTTTAGTTTATCTAGATCTTAAGCTTCCTTTCTTGTTTTTAGTAAACCAACCCATCAGAGTAACTACCTCCACCATTGATTCCGACCACCTCACCGCGGACGTACCGATGCTCCACCACTCTTCATACAACCCTTCAACCTCCAATCGATCCATGACAGGAGGATCACCTCCTCTTCTTCCACACACGAGGAGATCATCCACAGACACCCATATTTTTGTTGAGCTCTAACTTTTGGCCAAGACCTTGTCTTGAGCCCCGTTGACTTGTAACTCTCGCTGAAGGTACATCTTCTACGCATCGTTATGCAGCCTTCCCCGGAGGTGCGCGACACTCCTCCACGCGTCCCTCGACCCGCGCAGGCCGTGGTGCAAGAGGAAGAGGGTGTTGATCCAGGAAACCTATAGTTGTTGTTGGATCCCTCCCCCTTTTCTCCAATCTCAACCCTTCACTATAATAATTGGCGTATTGCAAAACATCACCTCAAGTTTCCATTTTGGCATATCTATCCTCACCTCTTGGGGAGCCACGTGGATAAGTGATAAGTTTTGCATCCATGCCCCTGTGTTTTTAGATATTTCAGAAATTTTTTGAGCTCTATTTTGAACTACAGTTTTGTACTTACTATTGCATTTGTGCCTTTGTGTTGTAATGGATATAACTCCTTCATCAGAACTTAGTTTTTGTGAAATGTTTTTGTGAGAAAGTTACTTTAAAGATCTACATCATTTCCAAATTTCAAAATATTCCGATATAAGAACTATTAATGTTGAATTTTTGAATTTAAAGTATTGATTTAGTTTTTTCCATTAATAACTCTTTCATTACTTGATATCACTTTCTCATTTTTGGTTATGTTATAGGAAATAGTGGGGCCAAATTTGTGTTAAAAATTCATCAAAAGATAGTGTGATTTGTGTCTTGTAGAATTTCTACAATATTTTGAGTGATTGATTTACTTCTGGAGTCTCTTTCATCTATTTGAAATTCTAAAAATATATCCATGTGGCTTATAATCAGAGACTTGTTTTATTTTTATCTTGTTATTTAAATAGTCAAAAAAATTTAAAAACATCATTTTAGCCTTCCTATTATCTTTTATTTTTAATATATTAGTTACATCTCAGAAAAATACCAAAATAATATGGTAGCTTGTCCTCATCTATATCCATATTATATCTGAAGGGCATTCATTGATATTAGGTCTAGTGTCCAAAAACTCAAAAACACTTCAAAATTTGCAAAAGTCACTAAAAATTGAAATAGTGTCAAAAATCTAAAAAGAAAATGTTGTTTTCTTTTATATAATCTTGTCTCTCTAGAGAAAATACATATATAATTTTAGGACTTCATTTTGAGTTATTGGTAGTATTTTTTGAGTGTCCTATTTGTCTTATTTTTCCAAATATAGGATTTCCCTTTTATCTTATTACTTGCATTTTTTATTTCTAAAAATTTCTAAAAACAATGGTAGAATTAATTAAAATTGCAAAAATATTTTATTTTCTTTATTTTAACTTTATGATATCTATTTTAAAAATCCAAAAATATTTTCTCTATTTATTTTATTTGTATATCTATATTATTATCTAGATATATATATCTTCATTACTCTTTATATTATTATTAATATAATTTTATTTATAAGTATAAAATCATAAAAATATTTGCATACTTAAAAAACAAATTATAAAATTATAAAAAAATTAATACTGCTTGTTCCCGGTGATCGACCTCTACATGCTTGCACACTATATACGTCCATTGTAGAGTTATAATAAATTTTAACTCCGCATCTATTTTTCGTTGTTTGATCTTGAGTTGTGGGTTAGTTGTTATTTTAATACGGATTTCGTGTTGGTTACTTCGACGACTGTGTTCCCGCCTTGTATGGAATGTACAACCACTCGATTTTTTGGTTAAACAAATGGTGTCGTTGCTGGGGAGTAACAACACATAAATTGGCATTATTTCTGATTGTGATTTATTTGTCAACATTTCTTCTTTATTTATGTTCTCTTATTTGATATTAGTTGTTTATCTATCTAATCACATCTTCTTTACTACCCTTATTGTGAGGGACCGTGGATCGAGGGTGGATTTCTTAGGAGATTCGGTGCAACCCCCGAGATGAGGAGTCGGCTTTCTGACCTAGCCAACAAGAGAGAGCAGCTAAGGAGGAGTTGGAGGAGATTTTGAAGATAATTTTTGTTCATTTATTCTAGCATTTATTTGTGTAATTTGAAGTGAGAGAGAGACTATCATTCTTGTAATAATTCATGACACTCTCAGGACATTGCTACACTTCACGAGGTCCAGTGCTCAAGGGATTGTTCCCTTGAGGACCTCGTCGGTTTTGCTGCATTTTCTTGGCATTTTTTCATTTGTTTTCACAATTTTGGTTTCCTTTATTTTGTGTGATTGAGTCCTACTGTAGGATTTGTTTGACGATCATATTAGGTCCAAACACATAATTATCCTTACATACACCTATAGTCCGTTTGGACTTAGTCAAATCTAAACTGCTTCTCGAAAAGAAAAATATTTGTCCTGAGGTGACTAATCCCCTAATTTTATTCGTTTTAAATTGCTTGAGTACACACTAAGGACTAGTGCCCAAATCCTAGTCAGCCTTCCTAAGTGATTGTACAATTTTAACTTCTCACCTAACTCTGAAATAAACAACATAAAAAGACCAAGCTTTTACGATCTTCATTGAGTTGAGTAGGTGAATTGAGGGGTTTGTTTCGTGTGTGTTTGCTTGTGTTTACTTGTGTGTATTCTAGATCGATCATGCGCATTTACGCCTTTTTCTCATCTTCTTGACTTGACCATTCGTGCTCTCCCGATTATTTGCTCTTATTTTGAGATGGCCGACTGGAACACATTTTATCCAGACATTGTGGATCCTTCGTACCCTCCAGCTGGTCCACCTCCCTTTTTCCAGGAGGACTTTGCTCATGAATTTTGTACATATCCGACCAACCCACTATTTCAGGATCCGGACCTTTACCCATCATTTCCACCACCATCACCTTTACATTTCGACAACCCACTCTTACTAGAATATCCTGAATCGGAATGTGATTTTTGTCCACACCCACCTCTCTCATTCGACACATCCGATCCTGAGATTTTGGAGTCACCTTTCATGATGTCCACAATTGAGACCTTAAATCAGATGATGGAGCATATGAACTCGAGGATGAATGATCTATTTAGCATCAATAAGATCCAGAGTGACGCTTCATTCTTTGAGGATATGGATTCACTTGAGGATTTTCATGGTAGTTTGCAATCGCCCAAAATACAGAAAAATGAGAAAAACTCAAAAATACAAAAATATTTCAAGAGCCACATGATTAAGTCAGATTGTGAGGAGAGGGTCCACATGCCAGATCTTTGGACCACACAACCTCTCACATCTTGTACCACTTTGACCCCGAGGATGTTGTTGTATAGACTGCTTTTAGCATTCCTTGTGTACTTGATGATTTCGATCTCCTCCCTTGTATGGAGGAGGTCCAAAAATTCAAAAAAAATTGTTAATTGAATCTGGAGTGGTGGCCTCTATTCATGAGATCATTCAATCCCCACTTCACCAGACCATGACCCAATTATCTACTATTCTTCCCAAGAAGAGAAAGCAGATGAGCAGATCTGAGCATCATATTCTAACCATGGCCCACTGCCCACGCCATCTCACACCGTCTAATCTCTAGGAAAAGGAACACAGCTACACCTTTCATTAATTGCACCATCTTTGACCACACATGTGATCACACTCTCCTTGATGGTGGTGCTTCGATTAGCATCATACACTTCTCACTGGTACAGTCTCTTCACTTAAGGCCTCTAAAGAAAACCAAGATAATCATTCAGTTTGCTGATGGATCAACAAAGAGGTAAAAGGGTATCCTTGAAAACGTCGTCATATCGATTTAGGGCGGATCTACAATGTTGATTTTGTCGTATTGCCCATGGATATATCCACAGGAGAGCACTCTCCAATCATCTTGGGAAGACCATTCCTCGTCTCTGCATGGGTCGTTGTTTATTATGGATCATGAGAGATTCGCTTCCATCCAGTTCATAGGAGTGATGTGTTGACCACCGCACCCACTATCAATCAGAGACATGCACCTGATGTGACCACACCTATCTTGGCTGACTCTGAGGACTGTGACCTTGATGAGACCATCAGAGACTTTTGTTGTATGTTGGATTCCATTGAGACCCGAGAATTCCCATCCAAGAGGAAGACTGAGAAAGCATGGATCTCAGAGTTCCTTCTTCTGGGACTTGGCGATGTGTTGATGACATCTACGAGATTTACACGATTGATACCATTGAGCGGAGGGCAGATATTGATGAGACTAAGGCCGAATTTATTTTGGTTGCATTTATCCAAGAATTCAAGCCTTTTGATGAGCATGATGATGCGATTAAGACTCTTGATGGCAAACATGGTTTGACTACTTCCACCGATGAGTTCGTTCCTTTTGGTGTTGACCTAGATGAGACCTCATAGGATGACCTTGACTTTACTTCTTCCGATGATGAGCTCGTCCCATTTCACTTTGATATCAATGAGACCCTTAAGGCCAGATCTAGCCACACTACTTCCACTGACCCGTCTATGCCTCCTCACACTGCGACTGCTGAGGATATTCACAAGTTGATCCTGATCGATTCCGTCCACTCTGGACTCCGATATCGACCTCCACCTTATCAGACATATCCCTCAGCAGTCCCACAAGAAGGTCTGCTTTCGACGTTCTTAATTCTCCTATATCCACTCTTTTGTACATTTGCTTTTGTTTACCTCAGTCCATCTTCTGTATTGCTCATCCACCCCATTCTCATGTGTGCCTTGCTTAGGACATACTTTGTCTTAGGTATAGGGGAGTGGATGAGTTGAGTGTTCCTTCATCATTCCATTTCATCACTCTTGTTGTTGCTTATACTTAGGGCCTCTTTTACCCTAATTATAGGGGGAGTGATGTGTGCATCCTCTTCTATATTCTTCCATCTTCATCTCTCTTTTCTTCTTTTATTCTTTTCCTTTTCTATTTTCTTATCTATCGAAAAAGGTGTCGCCCATTTTTTGTCAGTCTTCTATACTTAGGACATACTTTGTCCTAAGTATGGGGGGGTGCACCCCGATTTCTTTCATTCTTTGATCCTCTCCAATGTCTCCTCTTCTTGTATATACTTAGGCATATCTTACCCTAAGTATAGGGAGAGACATCCTGAATACGATATGTTCATTCCCACCCTTGACCCTCCCTGCTTTGTGTATAATCTGCTTTACTTAGGATTACTTAATCCTATGTTTAGGGGGAACGGTCAACTTTTCATTGATTCATTCATTTTTTTAGACTTTTCTATACTCAGTACGAGTTATTTCTTCTCTCTGATCTATGAGGACGTAGCTCAAGCTAAGTATAGCGGATCGTATATAATCCGTATATACTTTGGCCATAACTTGTACCTTTATATTTTTATTAATAATTATAGCTAGATATACTTATTAGAGTTCATTAAAAATCACTTAATAAAAATATGCATATTATTCCTCAAATGCCTTTTGTATTTATTGATTAATAAATCAAGTAACAATATTATTTGCAAAAGGTTTGAAATTTGAAAATCTTTTTAAAAAATCTTTTAAAACTATTTGAAAAATGTTTTGTTAAATATTTTTAACCTTCGTAAAAAAGTTTGGTTTGAAAAATCTATTTTCTTTTTGTGAAATAAAATTTTTTGTAAAACGATTTGCAAATGGTTTGAAAAATTGTTGCAAAAATATTTTGAAAAATCTATATATGTTATTTGAAAAACCGTTGCAAAATGATTTTCAAATGTGTATAAATGTTTATAAAAACTGTTTTTCAAAACTACTCTAGACTATAGTTTTCAGAAAATGTTTAACCTTTTTCAAATAAGTTTGAGGAATGTATACATCACAGTAAACTTTTCTATATATCTATAAAATTGACCACTTACCCCTTGTAAATTCTTAAAACCCCAACTCTTGTAATTATCAGATGCATCCCTATGTAAATATTTGTACCTAGTTTTAAGCCAAAAACTTTTGTTTTCAGAAATTCCAAAAACATTTGCAAAATTAAAACACCAAAAACATTTGCAAAATCTTTTTGAAAATACCAACAAAATGCATATGCGTCATCCTTTCAAAAATCCATAAAAAGTTCAAAACTTTGAAAATTGGAACATAAAAATATTTTCTGCGTAGCATTTGCATGGCATTCGCATTTTTTGGATTGAGTTTAATAATTGAACAAGTCTAAATAAAATCCGAAGATTGGAGCTTGGTTGGACCTTAAATCTACCTAATTAATAAGAACCTTATAGGAACTGGAATTGAGGTACTTCAGGTCTAGTTGACTTAATTCTTTGAGAATCACAAGACTTGGCTGCATAAGTAGAGTCGGAGCACATGCATGGCTCTTATCGATCATGAACTAACTTGGACACCTGCACCTTTCACTTGGCTCAACTTAGTTGGAGTGGTGAGGGGATAGGATTTTTCGGGTATGAGACGCACACAAGTAGAAACATTTGTCCTCGTCTAGGAAGGGAAGTGCACCTTACCCGTCCAGTGGAGTTGATATCTAAAGACATGAGAGTGTGGGATGCAATAATGCTTCAAAAGAGGGATAGTCCACTGGCTCAAGAGGAAAATTCCTTATGTAAATGCTGGTGTAAATAGTATTTCAATAAAAAGAGCAAAAGCAAAAATTTCAAAAAAGTGGACATGCTTTATTGTAAATAAAATGCCTTCCAGAGTGTATTTATTTGTATAGTCAATAAGCAAGCTTGAGCTTCAAAGTCAAATCATGTGAGCCTGCAGCTGGATGACTTGCCTACATTGGTCTTGCATCCAAGGATAGGTAGCTACACTATCTACCATCCATTCTTCTCTTCACCCCCTCCTCTTGAGCTGGTTGCTACTTGAATTTAGAAGGGAATACCCCGCTCCTCGAGGAAGAAGTTGCTGGATTGGGGAATCACTAGTTGTCATGCTGGAGAAGTCAGTCTCTTTGTCATTTCAGTTAGGGAGAGCCACCATCACGTACAATGTATGAGTCAGATTCATAGTCATAAGGGTTTGCGTATGAGTTGAAATATTCCGACCGGCTATTGAGGGGACTTGAGTAGAGTTTTGGGATCCTTGAAGGCTGTTGGATTTCAAATGTGATTCCCATTAAGGCTCCGCCCGCACTAAAATTCCAAAGGTCCGACTTGAGCTCCAAACTGTGATTTTATGAAGACAGTTTTTTCCTCCTTCTTCACAAGAGAGTCCGTCCTGTCCTCCGCATATTAGTCTTAGAGAAAAAAAAGACTATATCTATATATTTGATATTGGGGGATTTCTTTTCCAGTCTCTTTTGGCGAGCTCCTACTACTTTGATTAGCTTGATTTGGCGGATTGATACGCTCCCAAAGCCCCCCCCCCCCACCCGGAGACCCTACCTAGAGGAGGGGAGCAGTTTGCTATTATGTCTCCTCTGCCCCAGCAACCAATATCCCACTATCTATTCTCCTTTTCTTGCAGTCCTACCTTCCCAAAACGATCTCAAAGCCAAACTATTAACATCTACCTACTCTCTAATTCATTCCTCTTATCTTTTCTCTTTTTTTTGAGACTAGCTGTTGACTTGATTTTTCGCGTTTTAAAATTGTGTTTTTATCAAGTCGTTGTGTTACCACGAATAATCAAGATCAAACAAATAAAGATACAACTACGAGCACAATCAAAGTACAACAAAAATGTACGCGGCAAGTAGAGGTTCGAATCCACAGGGACTTAGCAAATTTGCATAATTTCTCTTCGATTTTCAAGAACAATTCGACTCTTAAGATGATTCAAAGGAGCTACTATTATATGTCAAGTCAAATGATATCAAAAAGAAGTTGTAGGGACTTATGCGTAGAATTAGTATAGAATTAGGGGCTGCCATGCAACTTAATATTATCACTTAAATGATCTTTTTAAAATAGATAGGAAGGAGCATATGCAAACCTTGTAGACTAAGTTAAAACATATAGACGAAATGCATAGGAAGTTAGCAAACAAAGCAACTATCAGATCTTGATTTCTCAAAAAGTAAATTTTTATGGCATCAATTGTAAAGCAAATGGAAATGAAACTAATATTATAAGATAAAAAAGTGAAAAGTCTCTTCTCTGCACTTGACGGAATGGAATCCCTTGGGGGAAGGTGGCAACGGGAGAACAATGAATCGGAGCCCGCAGCTGCAGTGTGTTGGATCTACGATGCGGCGGTGCACGAGCAGAAGCCGAGGGCACGGGGACGCGCACAGGTTGTAGCAGCCTATGCAAGCGCGCGTACGGGTTAGGTGCTCGATAGTGCTGGACTGCACTCAAGATGGTGTGCTGGAGGAGTGGCTAGAGTGCCGAGGAGGAGGACGCCCGCAGGTGGAGCGTGAGGGGTGCGGTTGAATGCTGGAGGTGCACCTGGACGGAGGTGAGGGGTGCGTCAACCGCACACGGCTGCTGGATGCTGGGGTAACGCGCGGAATAGCGCAGCACAGGAAGAGCACGTCGGTACGCGGTGGCTGCTGTGTATGCCCGCACTACGGTGTTGCCGGTCGATTGAATGCTGCTGCGTGGTGGCGCACTAGAGGAGATCAATGGAGAAGAATGCCTGCTACCCCTTCAGCTGTAGAAAAACAAACGAGAGGGAGAGACTATGGGGTGAAAGAGAGAGTGCGTGAATGGGGTGAGGATGCCAGAGGGTGAGTACGTGAGTGGCCTTTTTATCCTTGCATTGTGCGGCTCCATGCTATGAAAATAAAGAGAGAGTAAAGACAAAAATATAATTGTTGCATGGGGAAGGGAATGGGTGAAGTACGTGAGGTGCAACTTATGCATGGGGAAGGGAGTGGTATGGTGGCTCTATGCATGGGAAATGGGAGGGGTAATTGGTGCACATGCATGATATTAAAGAGAGGAACTTTTGCACTATTCCCCTTCTCCATTTCTTTCCAACAAAAACTGTGGGCTTTATCCAAGCTATAATGAGTGGTCAATTTATACTATCTTCCCTTCCATTTTCTTCCCAATAAAAAATGAGGTTTTGTAGAGTCAAATCAATGTGTTATATTTAATGCTATATACCCAATTCATTTCCATATGATTTGCTTAATTCATGCAGATAATTAGTTAAGTTATATTCAGGTGACTTGACAAGAATGATTAGGAATGAAATATGTAGTCGATATATTTTTTTTGAAAACATTTTTCTTGATTAGAAAATCATGATTAGTTGATTTATGCAGAGATTGTGTGCAATTATAGATATCTTGTCTGCTGTAAGTAAGGAATATAGATTATGTGAAATTGGAGTTTATAGATCAATCATTAAAGTTGTATATCACATAATTTGATCATATTATCTCTGTGTATATTGTAATCATCATACCCCCATACTTAAGTCTTGCTAGTCCCGAGCAAGAATAAGATAAGAAATAATGAAGGAAAATAGCCAAGATAGATTGGGTGAGTGTTTGCAGCAGACATACCCACAAAGTCTTGAGTTTTCAGATCCTAACCACACAGATGCACAAACTTAAGTGGAGTTGATCCATGGATTAATGATTTATTCGAATAGTCAACTTGACTCGAGTTTTATAGTTTCAATAGCCTCTCACTTCCAACAAAATCAAACATGGTTTCAGAAAGTCGATCAGGTCAGCTCATCCCTAAGAAACATGTATTCTCTTTGACCTTGAGTGGATATAAACAGTGTTAGTGATAGTTTTAGCTTTCGTGAGTCAAGAGAACGAGCTAACAACACAATCTATCAAGGTACCGAATGATTCCCTATACAAATAGCCTCAGTCCTCACCTAGATTCAGGCATAATCTCCTTTCACCCAAGTATGTCAGCATAGAAAAAAAAATAGGTCATAGTTTATTGGAGAATGGGACTTAATTTCGGGGTTTTTCGTAGACCGCTTTGGTCCGTTGCTCTCATTCTTTTCCTTTTGCAGAGCATAACCCTGGGCCTCTTTGGGCCTCTTTTAAAAATTTAGGTAGCATCATTGGGCTGCTACCACGGCTTTTTGGTGGAGAAGGGTTATTTGGTGGTCTTCTTTCCTTGCTTTTGCTTTGCACATCATTGCATGATTGGTGGTTTTTGGCATTTGTATTGTGATATGCCTTTTTGTGGTATTTTTGTCTTGGGTTTTGGCATCAAGAGGTAGCATCAGCTTAATATTGTCTTTGGAGGCACGATACTGGCTTAATTGCTGACACACTTGGACTAGAGAGATCATGTTGCTCCTGAGTCAGGTTCTTTCACTGACTATAGATAAGGTTCAGGCATTGGCACAACCAAGAGGACAACTCCTCATCTCAACTAGATTGTAATTGTATCTTGTAAACTCAACTCACTCAAGCTAAGTGCAATGTGTAGTTGTTTAATATCCACTGAAGAGTTTAAGAGTGCTACTAGTTGCTCAGGTGATCTAGTTAGATACAGAAGTTCATCCACCAGTAGAGTTAGTAGAACTGAGAGAATAAAGTCCAAATGGACCTGAAGAAAGTTTAAAAACTCATGCCTAGTGAAATTCTGATGAAGTTTAGTGGATTAGGGTCAACTCAACCTCAGTCTATGATTTATGTAGTGAAGATCTGATTTCTCAAAATAGGATAAAACTAGGAAGGATGTATTTTTGGTGGTTTTCTTGCTTTTGAAAATATTTTTAGGGGAATTTTTGCAAAAGAGAGTTTTTTTTCTTCTCTTTTTTTTGAAAGAGTATGCAATTTTGAAAAACTATACAGACACCCCCCCATACTTAACAGAAGCCATGTCCTCATGGTGAAGATAATGTGCAATAGGAGGATCAAAAGGGATGTGAAATGTATTTTTGTTTTTGTGTTTTTTTGGAATGTAATGCAGAGGAGTACCCCCATACTTATCTAATGCAATGCAGTGAAAATAAACATGCGAGCAGTAAAAAGATACATGTGAGGGGAGGCTCACGAGAGTGCATGATTTAACGCCTTAGCTATGCGATGTGGTGGTTCATTTTTCCTGCAGAAGGTATGTTGTGCAAACATGCATAGGACCAGATGGTTCAACAATGGGTTTTAGTCTTTGACCATTGACTCTGAAAGTGGCTTTAGTGTTTGGGTCAGAAATTTCTGTCGAGCCATTATCGAATACTTGAGTTACAATGTATGGTCCTTTCCATTTTCATCTCAGTTTTCTTGGAAATAACTTCAGTTTTGCATCAAATAGCCATACTTTTTGATTTTCCTTGAATGTTTTCCTCGAAATGTTGGCATCGTGCCACAACTTGATTTTCTCTTTGTATAGCAGGTTGTTATCATAGGCTTGTGATCTCAATTCTTCAAGTTTAGATAAGTCCAACAGTCGTTTCTTCCCAGCCTCATCATAATCCAGATGACATTTCTTGATTGCACAGAGTGATTTGTGGTGGACCTCTACAGGTAGGTGACACGGCTTTCCATAGACTAACCGAAATGGGCTCATACCTAAGGGAGTGCGGAAAGCGGTGCGGTAGGCCCAGAGAGCAGCGGGTAAGTGTTGGGACCAGTCTTTCCGATCAGAGCGAACAATTTTCTGGAGGATGGTCTTGATTTCTCGGTTTGACAGCTCGGCCATTCCATTAGTCTGTGGGTGATACGCAGTTGAGACACGGTGTTCGACTCCATTTTTCTTGAGTAAATTCTTGACTGAAGCATTCAGAAAGTGGGTCCCTCCATCACTAATGACCACCTTTAGCAATCCAAATCGAGAGAATAGGTCATTCAAGAACTTGACAACGGTTGTGCTATCAGCAGCACGAGTGGGAATGGCTTCTACCCAACGAGAGACGTAATCAACAGCGAGAAGAATGTGTTGGTAGCCATGTGATGTGGTGAAAGGTCCCATGAAGTCTATTCCCCAAGTATCAAAGATCTCGACTATATGCACGGGTTGGAGGGACATCATGTTACGATGGGTTATTGTCCCATTGGTCTGACAGGCAGGACAAGATTGAGCAAAATGATGGGCATCTTTAAAGAGTGTGGGCCAGTAGAAACCGCATTGTAAGACTTTAGCGGCTGTGCGCTTCCCTGAGTGGTGTCCTCCACACCCAGAAGTGTGGCAGTGAGTTAGGACATCGTTGACTTCAGACTCGGGGATGCATCGTCTCCATATTAAATCAGTACCCTCTTTGAAGAGCAAAGGATCTTCCCAGTGATAGTATCGGGCTTGGGCTTTGGTTTTGTCTTTCTTATGTTTTGGCCAATCATCAGGAAATGTGGAAGTGACGATGTAATTGACGATGTCGGCATACCAAGGGAGTTGAGAAACAGACATGATACTTTCGTCTGAAAAAGTGTTAGAGATGGGAATTGTGTCTGTGTTTGAGGAATGGAGTCTTGAAAGATGATCCGCCACGACATTCTTTGCTCCGGCTTTATCTCGAATCTCTAAATCGAATTCTTGGAGCAGTAATACCCACCTAATGAGTCTAGGCTTAGCATCGGTTTTTGTGAAGAGATATTTCAGAGCAGAGTGGTCTGTGTAGATGATGATGTGGGATCCTAGGATGTAAGATCGAAATTTCTCTAAGGAAAACACCACAGCTAAAAGTTCTTTCTCAGTCACAGTGTAGTTCTTTTGAGCATCATACAGAGTTTTACTGGCATAGTGAATGGCATAAGGTTTTCCATCTTTCCTTTGACCCAATACTGCCCCAACCGCATAATCAGAAGCATCACACATGATTTCAAATTCACAGTTCCAATCAGGGGGCTGTAGTATGGGTGCTTCAGTGATGATTTTCTTTAGTGTGCTGAAAGACTCGTATGCTTCCTTGGTGAATGTGAAATCTCGGTCTTTTTCAAGTAGTTTGGTGAGAGGGCGGGAGATTTTTGAGAAATCTTTGATAAATCGTCGGTAAAAACCGACATGACCTAGGAAGGACCGAACACCTTTTATATTCACGGGTGGACCTAAGTGAGCGATGGTCTCAATTTTCGATGGATCCACTTCTATCCCTTTCTTTGATACAATATGTCCCAATACAATTCCTTGTTTCACCATAAAATGTGATTTCTCCCATGATAATATCAAGTTCACTTCGATGCATTTCTTGAGGACTCTATCTAAAAATCCTAATGTTTCCTCAAAAGAGTCTCCCAAAATAGAGAAATCATCCATAAATACTTCCATAAAATCACCGATCATATCAGTAAAAATTCCCATCACGCATCTTTGAAATGTTGCTGGGGCATTACATAGTCCGAAAGGCATGCGGCGGAAGGCATATGTTCCAAATGGACAAGTGAAAGTGGTTTTATCTTGATCTTCAGGTGCTATGGCCACTTGGTTATAACCGGAGTATCCATCCAAAAAGCAGAAAAATTCTTTTCCGGCTAGCTTCTCAATGATTTGGTCAATGAAGGGCAATGGGAAATGATCTTTTCGGGTGGCCTTATTGAGTTTCCTATAATCTACACAGACTCTCCAAGATGTGGCTACCCGAGTAGGGATATCATCTCCTTTCTCATTTTTCACAATTGTTAATCCAGTTTTCTTGGAAACAACCTGAAGGGGACTAATCCAAGGACTATCGGCTATCGGATAAATGATGCCGGCACTCGACCACTTGTATATTTCATTCTTTACAACCTCTCGTAGAGTAGGATTCAACCGTCTTTGCATTTCTCGAGAAGGTTTACTGTCATTTTCTAAATATATGTGGTGTGTACAGAATGTCGGGCTTATTCCTTTCAAATCAGTTATTTTCCAACCAATGGCCTGAGAATTCTTTTTCAAAACCTCCATTAGTTGGCTCTCTTGCATATGATTTAGGTTGGCATTGATAATGACTGGCAGAGTGTGAGCATCATCCAAGAAAGCATACTTCAGATCTTTGGGTAATGGTTTTAATTCAACAGTGGTCGTCGATGGAGTCAGAGTTGTAGTGTTTCCTGAGTCTATTACAGAAATAGTCTCAAATGGTGGTTCCATCATGGGCATGATCATGGTTGATGTAAGTTCAGAGTCTAATGTGTCCCAGGCATTATCAAGCTCGTCAATTTCTTGTCCAGTGAGAGGGCATGGTGGAGCTTCCAGTGCGAGATTCAGATTGTATGTGGCAATTTCATGAGAAGTGTTTTTGTAAGTGGATCTAGAGGTGTTCAGACTAACCTCTAAAGGATCCTTGGTGAGATGAATGGGGGCGAAGTCTTTTTGAATGTTGAGAACAGCACATCTTTCTATCCAACCACATTCTTCGATCTCAGATTCAGTGGGAGTAGGGGTGACTAGGTCTACCGGAATGACTTGACCATTGATTTTAAATTCAACTCTTCCAACCTCATAATCGAAATGAGCTTTAGCAGTGGCCAAAAATGGTCGTCCTAGTATGATTGGTGTCTCACTCAATATATTTGCTTGATCCATATCCATCACAACAAAGTCAACCGGGGAATTTATGACCTTGAACATCAACTATCACATCCTCAAGAAGTCCTTTTGGTCTTTTCACATATCGATAGGCCATTTGCAAAGTCATTGAGACAGGTTTCAGTTTTCCTAGGTCAAATTGCTCCAGAATAGCAGTTGGAAGAAGATTGATGGAAGCGCCATTATCTAGCAGGGTGTGGTCGAAGGTTAATTTGCCAATTGTGCATCTAACTAGAGGAGCTCCTGGATCTTTCTTTTTTGTGGGTAAGAATTTGGAGATGGCATTGGTTGTTGCTTGAGGGAGCACATGTCTTTCAGTATCTTCATTATCCTTTCTACTTTTTCCCTTGGATTTCCGTTTTGGTGTGCATTTTTCCTTCAAATACCGGGAGAAGGCTGGAACTTGTTCGAGGGCTTTTAAGAGAGGAATCTCAATGACAATGTCGGAGAATAGTTTTTCTAGCTCTGGATCGATGGTGGAAGATCGAGGTTTTCTCCGGTGAAGAGCTCCAGGAAAGGGGATAGTTACGGATGGGGAGACAGGAAGGGGTATGGTTGTCTCAGTTAGCTTCTCTTCATCATCAGGCTCTTCCTCAATTTCAATTTGATCCTCAGAAGCTATTGGTCTGGTGTAGGCAGAAGTGGTTTTCCCATTTCTCAAAGTGACAGCATTAGCAAATTGGTTTGGATGGGGTGGGGTTTTGAAATTGACTTGATTTCTAGGCGCTTGTTGTGGGTTCCCTTGGTTTGTCCTAGAAGCTGTAAAAAATCCTTGATTCTGGTTTTGGAAACCAGGTGGTGAGGTGAAAGATCCGACAGGTGGAGGAGTTTGAAGTACTCCAGATGAGCTAGCCTTATTGGTGTTTGGATTGGGCAGCGGTTGAGGTGATAAGGCTGGGATGTACGATCTGATCTCAGCGAATTGACGAGCATTCTCAGAGTTGGCTTTTTGTTGGGCTTCAGTGGCCTGTTGTTGAGCTATAGCTAGTTGTTGTATTGCCTGAGCCAAGGCGTCGAAATTTACCACTGTGGTGGAGGGTTGAGTCACGGGCGGTGCTATCGGTTGTCTGGGTTGGGTGTGATTTTGAAAATGATAATTATTCTGTCCATTCCACCAGAATTTGGTTGCTCTCTCCATGTGTTGTGGTTATTTGAATATCCTCCTCCTTGATTTCTCTGCACCCAATTCATAGTCTCCGGATTTATGTCTTGGTTATGAGTGAATGTGGTGTGGTTAACTTCCTGGTTGGTGGGGTTATTCATGGCCAATTTTTCTATGGCTTGAGTCATGAGGTTCATTTGTTTTGAGAGGGTTTCCCATTTGTCAGGATTCTCATTGTTAGATCTCTCATGATCAATGATATTGACTGTCCTCGTGTTTCCACCGTATTGTTCAATTGATGAACTATTTACCGAATTGTCAGCCATATTTTCAAATAATTTCCAAACGAAATGCTCATCACGGCTGATGTAATGTCCATCGCAGGAGCCATCAATCACTCTCTTAAATGATGAATCTATGCCCTCATAAAATATCTGAACCAATTTCCATTTGGGGATTGCATGATGAGGGCATTTCCTTTGTAATTCCTTAAAACGCTCCCACGCTTCGTGGATGGGTTCTCTGTTTTTCTGGGTGAAAGATGAAATAGCTTGTCTCAGAGCGTTGGTTTTTCCTATGGGAAAGTATTTCTTGATAAAAGCTTCTCTTAAGACATCCCATGAAGTGATAGGGGTTCCGTAATTCCGAAGCCATTGGAGTGCTTTGTCTTTGAGTGAGTGGGTGAAGGCTTTCATGTAGATGTGTTCTTTTTCTACCCCAGGAATACTCATGGTGTCACAAGCAGTTCGGAAATCTTGGATGTGGAGGAAAGGATCTTCAGAGTCATTTCCATAGTATTTTGGGATTAAGGAGAGGGATGCGGGTTTAATCTCAACGTCTCCTACTTCAGGCGAGATTTGGACCCAATGAACTAAGTCCTCTGCGGTCGGGTTGTAATGTGTGCTTATGGGTGGTGGTCGGATGAGAGGTGCTATTGTATGGCGGATCGTCGCATTTTCCTCTCTCAACAGTTGTAGTTGATGCAGGATGAGGTCCATAGGGTTTGGTCTTTCTTCACCCATGTCAGATGAATCCTCAGTTGAAAGAGATGGGTTTGTTTTTCTTCTATAAATCGGATCGTACTCTAATGGATGTTGTACTGGATGTTTCAGAGATCTACGACCTAGCATACACAATACAATACACAAGACAATTTGTTAATTCATCAACTCACACAAAAATTGCCGCGGAAGCGGTTATCTTTTCGGTTTTAGTTTAGTGATTCAACAAAAGTTTTCAGAGAAATTAGAGTCCTTAAGGATGAGGTGGGTGTGGAAGATTGTGAGAAATCGATGTCCTAATCCGGCTGGGGGATCCAGGGTTGGTACTCAGATCGTTAGATCTGCTTTTCCCACAAGAACCTGTGCCCAACGCATCGAGGAGTTACGATTTCTCTCTGCAATCCCACGTAGCACCAGGGATTTTTGTCTCTATCCAAGGGTTCTATGTGCTCGTGATTTTTGTGTCATACACGTGCATCAAATCAAGCAATCACAATTTTCCCGCTTTCTGCTCGGGCCACTGCGGTAGCCTTTCAAGCTTATCTTTTTAAATGATCAGTACACGATTTGGTGGTCTTTGAGTTAGATTATCAGAGGGAGAAGACCACAGAGATGATGCAAAGAAGAAGTGTTTTTTTTAATTTTTTCGGTTTATGTTCGGAGCGCAAACAAATGCAGGAAAATTTAAAATCCTAAGATGCCTAAGAGAAAGAGGGACTCACAGTGCTTGCACTTCTGGCGCTAAATCCATAATATTTTGTCCTGTTGATGGCGAGCTTTTCCGAGAAGGGGGAGAGAGAAAAAAATTTTCTTTCAAATTACAAGTTTGCTAAAACAAATGGTATAAAGGGACAAGTAAACTTTTTTCTTTTTGAAGACTAAGTACCTGCAAAACAAAAAAAATGCACGGATTAGAAATTTGAAATTAAGTTAGAAAGTAGAGAAAAAATTGCAAATGTTGCCTAGTCCCCGGCAACGGAGCCAAAATGTTGACTTGATTTTTCGCGTTTTAAAATTGTGTTTTTATCAAGTCGTTGTGTTACCACGAATAATCAAGATCAAACAAATAAAGATACAACTACGAGCACAATCAAAGTACAACAAAAATGTACGCAGCAAGTAGAGGTTCAAATCCACAGGGACTTAGCAAATTTGCATAATTTCTCTTCGATTTTCAAGAACAATTCGACTCTTAAGATGATTCAAAGGAGCTACTATTATATGTCAAGTCAAATGATATCAAAAAGAAGTTGTAGGGACTTATGCGTAGAATTAATATAGAATTAGGGGCTGCCATGCAACTTAATATTATCACTTAAATGATCTTTTTAAAATAGATAGGAAGGAGCATATGCAAACCTTGTAGACTAAGTTAAAACATATAGACGAAATGCATAGGAAGTTAGCAAACAAAGCAACGTCAGATCTTGATTTCTCAAAAAGTAATTTTTTATGGCATCAATTGTAAAGCAAATGGAAATGAAACTAATATTATAAGATAAAAAAGTGAAAAGTCTCTTCTCTGCACTTGACGGAATGGAATCCCTTGGGGGAAGGTGGCAACGGGAGAACAATGAATCGGAGCCCGCAGCTGCAGTGCGTTGGATCTACGATGCGGCGGCGCACGAGCAGAAGCCGAGGGGCACGGGGACGCGCACAGGTTGTAGCAGCCGATGCAAGCGCGCGTACGGGTTAGGTGCTCGATAGTGCTGGACTGCACTCAAGATGGTGTGCTGGAGGAGTGGCTAGAGTGCCGAGGAGGAGGACGCCCGCAGGTGGGGCGTGAGGGGTGCGGTTGAATGCTGGAGGTGCACCTGGACGGAGGTGAGGGGTGCGTCAACCGCACACGGCTGCTGGATGCCGGGGTAACGCGCGGAATAGCGCAGCACAGGAAGAGCACGTCGGTACGCGGTGGCTGCTGTGTATGCCCGCACTAGGGTGTTGCCGGTCGGTTGAATGCTGCTGCGTGGTGGCGCACTAGAGGAGATCAATGGAGAAGAATGCCTGCTACTAGGGATGAGCATCGGGCCGGGTCGGGCCGGGCCCAGTATGGCCCAACCCAAGCCCGGTCATGACTGCGGGCCTTGCGGGCCGGGCTTGAGCCCGATTTTTTTGATGCTTTGAAGCCCAAGTCCGAGCCCGGCCCGCAAGGGAATGGGCCGGGCCTGGGTCGGGCCAGCCCATTACCAATCTAACTTATGAATATTTTTACTTAAAATCCCACTTAAAAACATCAACAGAAGGTTAATTATATTTTGTATTAATAATTTAATAGTCATTATTAGGCATTTAACTGTATGAAAGATTTGGCATGGAATAGTAAATTATTTGTTATTTGATTTTTCTAGTTGTACTGTCAGTAAACCCTATAACAATGTTTAGCTTTTGAATTTTTTAGTCGTCACTAAATTAGTATAAATTATAACGATTTTTTTAATGAAATTGTTAATAAATAATAATCTTTGTATAAACTTTTAGCATAGAATATGGCATTCGTTACAGATTACATAAACAAAACATAATCTTACACCGAATAATATTCTTGTTAGGCATTTAACAATGATGATATGTCAATAAATATTTAAATAATATGCTGACGTGTGCCATTTCTATGGTATAGTTTACAGTGAGTTCATGAAATATTTAAAAATTATAGGGTTATTTGACATATATAAAAGTTCAGGGAAATATAATTCAAACAGGCAGTACAATAGGCAGTACAATGCTCAAAATTTGAATACTTCTTTAATACTGATATCACTATTATCATATTATAATTTGTTATTCATCCTTCAAGTGGGGTATGAAATTGGGTTGGACTCCTAACTGAGAAATCAGACCCAATATTCGGGTCGGGCCTATTGCGGGCTTCTATTCGGGCCACCCATCGGGCTTCGGGTTCGGGCCCATCTTAGCCCGAGCCCGACCCGAATTTCAAAATGGGCCAAATTTAAGGCCCAAGCCCGCCCATCAAATGCTCGGGCTCGGGCCTGGGCTGGGCTTAATCGGGTCGGGCACCGGGCCGGACCGGGCCGGCCCTACCCAATGCTCATCTCTACCTGCTACCCCTTCAGCTGTAGAAAACAAACGAGAGGGAGAGACTATGGGGTGATAGAGAGAGTGCGTGAATGGGGTGAGGATGCCAGAGGGTGAGTACGTGAGTGGCCTTTTTATCCTTGCATTGTGCGGCTCCATGCTATGCAAATAAAGAGAGAGTAAAGACAAAAATATAATTGTTGCATGGGGAAGGGAATGGGTGAAGTACGTGAGGTGCAACTTATGCATGGGGAAGGGAGTGGTATGGTGGCTCTATGCATGGGAAATGGGAGGGGTAATTGGTGCACATGCATGATATTAAAGAGAGGAACTTTTGCACTATTCCCCTTCTCCATCTCTTTCCAACAAAAACTGTGGGCTTTATCCAAGCTATAATGAGTGGTCAATTTATACTATCTTCCCTTCCATTTTCTTCCCAATAAAAAGTGAGGTTTTGTAGAGTCAAATCAATGTGTTATATTTAATGCTATATACCCGATTCATTTCCATATGATTTGCTTAATTCATGCAGATAATTAGTTAAGTTATATTCAGGTGACTTGACAAGAATGATTAGGAATGAAATATGTAGTCGATATATTTTTTTTTGAAAACATTTTTCTTGATTAGAAAATCATGATCAGTTGATTTATGCAGAGATTGTGTGCAATTATAGATATCTTGTCTGTTGTAAGTAAGGAATATAGATTATGTGAAATTGGAGTTTATAGATCAATCATTAAAGTTGTATATCACATAATTTGATCATATTATCTATGTGTATATTGTAATCATCACTAGCTTTCTTTCGTTGATGAGGTCTCTTCCAGCGGAGAATAGGAAGAAGAAGGGGAGGTCATGCGATAAAGTGCCATAGTGTCTATTTATCAAAGATCAAGAGGTATTTCAGTGGGTTTGCCTTGGTATCGTGTTCATAGGTTTTGGCCAGGTCGGTTACTGTTTACTTGGGGCCATATAATGCATACTTCTTTAGTTGCAGGTTGGGCCGGCTCTATACGAATTAGTGGTTTTCAAATTTGACAATTAAACTTAATCCACCTTCTTTCTTTTTCTTTTCTTTCTTTTTCTTTTTCTGCACCTATTGCATAAGTGTTTGCTAGGGACTAGCAGCAGGTATAGGGGGTGATAAATCTTCATTTCATCACCTTTATTATATCATTTTGGCCTTAAAAACCCTAGTAAATGTGTGTAAATACCCTTAATTCATGCATTTTAGCATTCATGCAATGTTGTGTAAATAGTGTGTAAAATACAGTTTTTAATGTCAAAATTATATAATAAAGAAAAGAAAATAAAAAGAATAAAATATCGTAGATATTTTATGACACTAAAACCCGAGACCTAGTCATCTCAATGACTAGGTCGACAAGGAATAAAGTAGGGGGAGATAAGGGCCAAAATACAATAAAATTTCCATTTATCTAATTCATTCTTTATTCATTTTTGGGACCTATTTTTAGTTCTACTTTTTATACCTCAAATAAAGAATATTTGAACATGAAATTTCTGGATGATAAAATATAGAAAAATATAAAATTGATTTTACACAAAAATAATATACAGTGTACAAGTTATACTCAGAATAAGATTTTAAAATCCCAACTTCCCAGACCCATATCTCTCAAATAAAAATTCAAAATATATCAAATTCACTTTAATTGTATATAAATTTTAGTAATCTATTTAATGAAGGTGGTTTCATATTTTTTGGAGTTAAGGTGTGAAAGTTAGGTTTTGGACCCCTATAGTATAGTATACCTAGTTAAAATAGTCATTTTATTTATTATTTATTATTTTTTATGTTTTATATTTTTTATAATTTTATAAATATTGTTTATAATCCGTATACATATTTAGAACACAATAAAACCATAAAGAAAATTAAACTAAAAATCAGAAATCTTAAAAATGGTATTTTATACGTAAAAAATAGGTTTTTAATTCGTATCTTTTATTATAAATGAATTTTGCAAAAAACTTCCTTCTGTAATATTTTAGATAAAATTATTTTTAGAAAATTTTATGTTTTGAGTTTTTTATTTTAAGGTCTCCTACTATCTACTTCATGCATACTTTTATTGGGAAAAGCTCTTTTTTGTGATTGGTCCATGTCACTCACTTACCACCCACTAAAAGACAGAATTTTTTGAATACACTCCCCCCATTGGTGCATACCTCTTCCACATACACTCTCTCTCCCTCTTTAAAACTAGTTAGAACCCCTCTCTTCTTATTCTTCTTTTTCCATCCAAGAACCCAACTAACCCCTTGCATCATCTTCCACCTCGGGCCTCCCCCGTCAGCCCTCGCTGACCGCTCCTTGATGCTACCATATCCACCTCGATTAGAGCCTCCAAGGATCCTCCTTACCCTTGCACCTCTCTACCAATAAAAGAGAACCCATAGCCATTTTTTTAACCCATCCACCCTTAGAGAGCCACCACCCACCATCTCCGGCACCTCTTGGTGACAGCAAGCTCACCGTGCGAGCCATAACGGTTGTCGACTCCTTGGCGTCATCCCTTGATTCCCGTACCATTGTAGCATGGAGTTCTTCTCCATTTAGCTTCGCGATACCCGTCGGTCGCTAGAGGCCACGACCTGGACGAGCTCCGTAGAGCCCGTCAGCCACAAGCATCCGCATATGTATTTGTTTTGTTTTAGTTTAGCTAGATCTTAGGATTCCTTTCTTTTTTAGTAAAATAACTCATCAGAGTAACTACCTCCACCATTGATTCCGATCACCTCACTACAAGCGTACCGTTGCTCCACCACTTTTCACACAACCCTTCAACTTACAATCGATCCGCGATTGGAGGATCACCTCCTATTCTTCCACGCATAAGTAGATCATCCACATACACCCATATTTTTGTTGATCTCTAACTTTTGTCCAAGACCTTATCTTGAGCCCCTTTGACTTGCAGGGTCTCATTGAAGGTACATCTTCTCCGCATCGTCATGCTGCTTTCACCGGAGGTGCGCTGCCCTCCTTTAGACATCCCTCGACCTGCGCAGGAGGTGGTGCAGGAGGAAGAGGGTCTGGATCCACGCAACCTATAGTTGTTGTTGGATCCCTCCCCCTTTCCTCCAATCTCAACCCTTCACTATAATAACTGGCGTATTGCAAAATAGCACCTCAAGTTTCCATTTTGGCATATCTATCCTCACCTCTTGGAGAGCCACGTGGATAAGTGGCAAGTTTTGCATCCATACCCCTATATTTTTTTATATTTCAGAACCTTTTTGAGATCTATTTTGAACTACAGTTTTGTACTTACTATTGCATATGTGCCCCTGTGTTTAATGGATATAACTCCTTCATCTGAACATAAATTTTTGTGATATTTTTTTCATTAGAAGTTGCTTTAAAGATCTGTATCATGTCCAATTTCAAAGTATTCTGATGTAAGAACTATTAATGGTGAATTTTTAAATTTAGGGAACTGATTTGGCTTATTTCGTTAATAACTCTTTCAATACCTAATATCACATGTCATTTTTTGGATATGTTGTAGGAAATAGTGGGGACAGATTTGTAGTCAAATTTCATCAAAAGATATTGTGATTTGTGTCATATTTTGAGTGATTGATTAACTTCTGGAGTCTCGTTCATCTATTTGAAATATAAAAATATTTCCATATGGTCCTAAGTTTGTTCTATAATATGCAATTTTTGTTTTATTTTTATCTTATTATTTGAATAGTCAAAATTTTAAAAACATCATTTCATCCTTCCTGTTATCTTTTATTTTTAATATATTCATTGCATCACAGAAAAATACCAAACAATATTTTAGCTTGCTCTCATCTATATCCATATCATATCCAAAGGGCATTCATTGATATTTGGTCTAGTGTCCAAAAACTCAAAAACACTTCAAAACTTGCAAAAATCACTAAAAATTGAAATGGTGTCAAAAATCTAAAAACAAAGTCTTGTTTTCTTTTATATAATCTTGTCTATCTAGGAAAAATATAGGTATAATTTTAGGACTTCATTTTGAGTTATTGGTAGTATTTTTTGAGTGTCCTATTTGCCTTATATTTTCAAGCATAGAATTGTCCTTTTTATCTTATTACTTGCATTTTCTTATTTCTAAAAATTTCTAAAAACATTAGCAAAATTAATTAAAACACCAAAAATATTTTATTTTATTTATTTTAACATTATTTTATCTATTTTAAAAATCCAAAAATATGTTCTTTATTTCTTTTATTTATATCTCTTTTATTATCTAGATATATATATCTTTCATTACTCTTTATATAATTATTACTATAATTTTATTTATAAATATAAAACCAAAAAAATATTTTCATATTTTAAAAGAAAATTAAAAATTATAAAAAAATAAAAACCCACAAAAGACACATAGACAAATAGTCCACGATCGCATTTTTGCATTAATTTACTCGATCTATCTTGCTTGTTCCTTCAAGAGTGAGAATATGGCCGAATTTGGAAAAACTAATAACATGAAAGTTGTAGATCTCGATGAGATCTAAAAGTTTCATGTTAACCAAAAATGGAAACGAGGTTAAATAAAGTAATAAAATACAAGGGTTTAAATATACATACATATAGTGTACAATGGGGCCCCAAAACCCAAGTTTTGCATACAGGCTCCGATTTAAATGAAATTGGTCTCATTTTGAAGGTCTCAAAGTGTGTATTAATTTAAAAGAGAGTAGACGTAGATCAGAGGTTGTATGAGAGAGATATGTGCATTCTAAGGTCCATGATCTCCAACTTGGTTTGGGGTTTTATTGGGCAATTATACAAGTTAGCAGTTTTTGGTATTTTTCTTGTGTTATTTGTTAGCAATATATACAGTATGGAATTTATAGTTAGTATAAAATATACAGATGAGTGATTTTTACAAGTGAGCTAGGCTTCCTATTTAATGCATATGTGAGTGCTAAGATGCAAATGTTATCAATGCATGCATGAATGCTAATTATGCAATGTTTATGGAAATATGCTCCTAATTACTCGGGAATGAGGCTCTATTTTCAACTTTTAGAGTGATGAATCATAGATTCATCAATGAGAGTGTCTCTGACCTCCGGAGCGGCTTACAAAGGACTCAAAATATTGCCCAAGTCCCCCCGCGTCGACTGGTTCCTTCAATCGAAGTCCTGGAGCACTATCGATATCGAAGGAGCTCGTGGAAGATATGGGCTCCAGGAACCTACAAGCATTCAAAAACTGACCTTATGAGGGGTCTAAATCTCCCTATAGCTTCAAAAAGAGTTAACTCGTATAAAAAGAGGGATTAGGGGCTTTTATTGGTGGTGGAGTGTGTCGAGTGCATCAAACGGAGCTCGTCGGTGGAAGGCGGAGATAGGGGAGTTGATCTCCCGATCACGGGCTGATCGGGGTGACTGGAGTGGACGGGGGCAATCAAGAGGCAACGATGAAGGAATTGAAGGTGGTAGTAGGGTCGGCTCACAGTCGGGAACGAGTGAATGAGTTCGTCGGAGGCCAGCTCTAGCAAACTACGGGGGGTGGATCTACATCTAATGCAAGATTAATGGGCAAGATAGATCCTAGAATTAAACCTAGAAACTAAAATACGCTAAAATAAATGCAAGAAAGAAGACCTTGACTGACTGGCGATCAGGAGGTGACCTCACAGAGGAACTCCCCCGGAGGTGGTTGGAATGCACCTAGAAGCCCGCCTAACTTCACTCCAGATGGCCGGAGAGATCCCTGTCACAAATCTTGATCCAAGGCGTAGGAAGATCGGGTCAAAACAAGGCCAAAAGGCATTCAAAAGGAGAAGGAAAGTTGGAGGAGGCTTATGTACAACGTGTTTGAGAGGGGGGAAGATCGAGGTAGATGGGACAAATCGATGAAGCATTCCTCGAGGAAATATCTGGGCGTGTAAAAGGGATCCATGAGGAGAAAAGTGAAGAAGACGTCGAAGCGATTTAGTGAAAGGAGAGGGCTGTAAAAATCGATGAAAGTGGCAAGAAATGAGGTTTGATAGACCTGGAGACCTCGATCAGAGAGTTGGTCGAGGTCAACGGGTGGGGGACGCTAGTTGGTCCACGTGGACCAAGCAGAAAAACCTTGTTAGAAATTAATTGAAAATTAAATAAAAAATAATAAATGAATTTATTAATTTTAGATTATAAGATAAAAAATGTTTACTATTTTTCAAAGTATTCTATTATGATTTTTATTTATTTTTAGGGCTTGTTAATTACAAGTTACTATTTAGGGATTATATATAGGTATATTCGTCCATGTTTTAAGTATTTTATTTTTATTTTATATATTTGATTTAATTATTTTATAAAAATATAACTTGTTTTTATATGTTTTAATATATTTTTATTGTATTTTTCTGATATATATACACTTAATTAATTAGATGTATTTATTATATAGGTATAGATATAGTTAATTCATATATGTAGTTTTGTACATATTTATATTTTAATGTTTTTTTACATTTTAATTCTTGTTTTAATATGTGCATATATTATAAATAATATGTACAAAATTATAAAAATATAAAATTATAAAAATAATAAATAATAAATAAAATGAATATTTTAATCAGGTATACTATATAATAGAGGTCAAAAACCTAACTTTCACACGTTAACTCTAAAAAATATGAAACCACCTTCATTAAATAGCTTATTAAAATTTATATGCAATTAATGATTATTTTATATATTTTGAGTTTTTATTTGAGAGATATGGTTCTGGGAAGTTGGGATTTCAGATTCTTATTTAGACTATAGTTTGTACACTGTATATTATTTTTTATGTAAAATCTCTTTTCTATTTTTCTATATATTATTAACTACAACATTCATGTTCAAAGTTTTTTATTTAATAAATAAAAAATAAAACTAAAAATAGGTCCAAAAATGAGTAATACATGAATAAATAAATGGGAAATTTATTGTATTTTAGCCCTTGATCTCCCCCTACTTTATTCCTTGTCGACCTCGTCATCCAGATGCCTAGGTCTCCAGATTTAGGGTCATAAAATATCTTTGATAATTTATTCTTTTTCTTTTTTTCTTAATTCTATAATTTTGGCATTAAAAACAACCTTTTATATAATATTTACAAAATGATGCATGACTGCTAAAATGCATAAATTAAGGGTATTTACACGCATTTACTAGGGGTTTTAAGGTCAAAATGATAGAATAAAGATGATGAAATGGAGATTCATCGGTGGAACTAAGTCTCGAGACCCGGTCATCATGATGAGTTGATTGACATGGAATAAAGTAGGTTGTAACCGTCCCCAATGTTAATTATTAAAGGGACGGTTTCAACCGTCCCCAATGGTTTATAAAAAGAGACGTTCGTGAGAACCGTCCCATCTACTCAAACGAGACGGTGGCAGAAGGGACGGTTCGTCGACCGTCCCCTCTGAGCAGAAGGGACAGTTATTGCAGAGGATGGTCCTCGACCGTCCCCTTCGAGCCACCGGCCTGTAGTGAGATAGGGCAGAGAAATTGTATAGAAAACATTGAAAACCTCTAATTTGATTTGCAAACCAACTTGAAGTCTCTAAGGAAGGCATAGGGGGAAATCTCTAGCTAGTCGGGCCAGGACTTAGAGCATGGGATCCTCTCTGTGTTCCTCATGGTCAGGGTTTTTCTTCGACATTTTGTCCTCTTTTCTTGGGTGAAGAAGATGGTCTAGGTTAGAGGACATATCAAAGAAGACATTCTCATCGAGGCGATGGTCTTCTTCGGTGAGATCAAAAGAGAGAAAAGGGTTGGTTTAAGGGTAACCACCCTGGAAGTGATGGATCCTGAACTCAAGAGGGTCATGAGCTCAGGTTGGCCTAAATTGCGCTTGGGCTGGTGAAGATTAACTTTGTGAGGGGTTCAAAGGAAGATTTGTGAAGTAGGAATAGATATCCCCCCAGTCAAACATCTTAGATGGCAAGAGAAAGAATCGGGAATTTAAGATAGGATCTTACTCCTACCTGAAGCAAGCAAGTGAATCCAAACCCTGATTTTCACACTCAACATGGTGAAGGACCCGAAACCGAATCTGATTAATCTAGTTAATTTTAAGTGTGGATTTTCAAGCAAGTAGCAAAGGTTATGTGGCCTATAGGGAAGTCGGCTCAAAGTCGGATGCATCTTCCCTGTTTATCATGTTGCCTGAGATACTGGTGTCGTTTCTTTCTTCGCTCCTATCCCAAGTTGATGGGTTCAAAGACCTGCCCCTATCTACCTACAAACAGGCGGAGGCTGACAAGGCTGGAACTTCACCCCGAGGGGTTACTAGCAACTTTTCGCGAAGCACAGCTGGTTCACCCCTATCTACCTGCGAACAGGCGGAGGTTACTTGATGCTAGTTAGTGAACCTGAAAGAATTCAACTCATGATATTTACTAGGATCGATTGGTACGTGATATGGAAGGTGGGGATTTTGGCTCTATCTTAGGATATGCACACACACTCAAGTACCCTCACTCAGCCTGAAAACAAGGCCGGGGTTAATTTCCCGCAAGCAGAATTTCTGATTTTATTGATTTTTTTTGCTCAATTTTGTTTTGCAGTCCTGGTTTTAATTTAGCAGATCACTCGGTTAGTCCAACCACAAAACACGCCTATCATCCAGTCCCAAATTCCTTTTAATCCTAAGTTTGAAAAACCAAGGGGAAAGGAATTGAGAAAAGCCGATGCAAGATAAAACTATGATGAAATGCCAAGTAGAGAAGACTTACGGTGATCCCTTTATGCAGGATGCAAAACAGAATTGAATTGAAAACTTTATACTATATGCAATGCAATAATAAAATTCGCTCCTAGACAGGCAGTTCTATTAGCGAGTGAAGCACAGATTGAATTTGGCTAGATCTGTGGTCTAAGTGCGTCTTTTAAGTGCGAAGTGTGGTCCTAGAATTTTAGGAGCACAAGCAAGTCCTAAAGTAGCTCTAAAAGCCGCAAGTGTAAGCCTATTCTATGTAAAAGTAATCCATACAGCACACGGGGATACATTCCACTATACTTGCACACGCAAGAACCCAAATGGGAACCGCTGGAAAAAAATACAAAATAGTGAAAACAACAGAAATACTCACAATCACTCAAATTATTCACATGCAAGTTCCTCGGTTCGCTTGGCAAAGCGCCTTCGACTCTTTATTTTCCTCGCATGAAAATAATAGAGGCAGAATAAAGGATGAGACAAAATAGATAAAAATAAATGACATAGAAATATTCATAAAAAAGTCGGGAATCAGACTACCCGGGGATGGAAAATCAAAACTCAAAATTTTCTCTAAAAATTAACCTAAGCCGTGCCTCCCCGGCAACGGTGCCATTTTTCATGCTGCCTCGGCTACCCTTGTTAATTCGAGCTCGTTATCGATCAAATTAAATGTTAAGTTCGTTGCAGTCGGGTAATCGAGACCTCGTCAAAAAGACCACTCAAACTTAATCGACAATCAAGTAAGCATCGAACTTATTTTACTTGGGCAAGCCCAAGGTCGAACTCAGGGAGGCAACTGTCTCCTTAGGAAATTTTTTATTTTTATTCTGAGGTCGTATTTTCAGAAGAATATTTTTGATCTTTTATAATTTTTTATGCAATTTAAAGATAGACAATGTAATTTCAAGCCAAATTTTAAGGTTAAATTTGAAAAATAGTCAAATTAAGTCCAAAAATTATGAAACTTGGCCGAAATATGAAATGCAAAGAGATTTGCTACTATAATTTTTTGAAATTTTTCGACTCTAAATGAATTTACTATGAATTAAAGATGAATGCAGGGTGATTTTTATAAAATTAATTTTAATAAATACCAAATTAAATTATTCTCAAGAACTAAAATTATCCTAGATGACTCTATGTGAGAGGATTCCAGGAAAATTGTTAAACCTTAAAAATAATTAATTTTGGACCTACTAAACATTAATTATTCAAATTATTGTTTGATTTATTCAGGAATGGGGATGCTTGCAAATTCAATGATTTCTGGGCACAGTGTAGAGTAACCTGTCCTAGGTCTAATGTGATTTTATGGTGATTAAATAGAGAAGAATTTAATATTAAATAAAAGGCTCACAGTGGGCAAAATATGTCAAAGTTCACCAAAATAATATTATTAAATTCAAGGTAGCTCACAAAAACAAGACACGTGTCACACAAAATAGAGGACGAGTTTAACTTACAACATGCAATTTTTAGAATTTAAAAATGAAGAAATATGAACATCCAAATATGCATGCAAAGACAAGGGCCAAAATACAATATAGAAAATGAAATTTATTAAAATAAAAAGTACAGACAGGGACTTAAGTGTAAATACCTATAATACAGGGGGGATGGATGCAGAATTCCCACAAAGACACGCGCTCCTCACATGACGTGCCTGGTAGGGACCAAAATGCAATTTCTGAAATGTTCTGGGGCCTCTGTGTAATTTACCCAACCCTCACGTAAGATACGCGTGAGGGGGCTAGGCTCGGATGGCGTTGGCGGCTTGGGCAGAGGCTGGGATGGCTCTGGAGGATCAGATCAGCTCCGGGTCAGCTTCGGTTACTCCGAGCCTAGGGTCGGGGAAGAGGCTCGGAGAATCCACGTGGCGGAGGCTGAGCCGCTAGATCGAGATCGATCCAACAGTGCGTGGTGCGGTTAACGTGGCGCGATCAATAACCATCAGATCAGAGAGATCTAATGATGTGAATGCTGACGATGTCGCTTGCTGCGGACCGTTGGATGGTGATCAATCCAACAGTATCTGAAAGTGGAAGAAGAAGCGATGTAGCATGTCGAGGTCCGTCAGATCAGGAATATCCAACGGATGCGGGCGCTTGTCCACGTGTCATGATGAGAACCATCGGATCAGGAAGATCCAACGGTGGCTGGGAGTCTTTTTCTCCGGTCCGCCTCCTCCTGCGGAGGACTTGGCGACGCTCCGACACTGGTGCTCTGGCTCCACCGCCTTCGCCTGTGGACGTGGAAGCTCATCGATGACTCCTAGATGGCTCAGATCAATCATGGAAGTGCCAGGAGTCCGTCGGAGGTTCTGGAGGTGGTTGGAGTCGACCAGAGGCCGGTGGAGACTAAGCTCAAAGCTGTTCCGATGATGGTTCCATCCAGTGAAGAAGAGGCTCCTACAAGGTTAGTTGTTGCCAAAAGAAGTGGTTCTCGTGTTCGTGAAGTGCAAGGGATGTGCGGTGAGGCCTGGAAGCGGGGTGAAAATGGTCCGGTGACTTCCTCCACTGTGAAGGCAGAGCTTTAGTCGGAGGGGAGTGCGATGCATCGTCGGAGCGATTGAATAGGTGCGTGAGGATCAGATCTACAAGGCAGAGCTCGGTGGACGGTCGGTGGAAGGTGAAATCGAACGAGGTGGCAGAATAAATTAAGAGAAAACAAAGGAAAGAAAGAAGAAGATCGGAGAGATAATGGAGGGGTCTACCTGGGGATTGGAAGCTCGAAGAGTGCTCTCGGTCGTCGCTCGAGGGACAGTAGAGGGCCTGAGCTCAAGAAGCTTGTCAGAGGAGCTACGACACGGCGGGGGTACGCCGTGGATCTCACCAGAGGTGAAGACCTGTCGTCGCTCGGTTTCACCCTCAATTGTTCTCACCAATGGGAAGCTAAGAGCTCTAGGATACCTCTCGCTATGGCAGATACGGTAGAAAGTGATCGGTGGTAGAGCATTTAAAGGGAGAAGGTAGAGGTGCAGGTGATGGGGCGATGAGGTTTCGTGGATCGTATGGGGAGCGAGACAACGACAGGTGTTATGGAGATCATGGAGGCCGACGAGGATGAGGGACGTACGGGCGACGTCGTGGAGGTGAGAGGGGGCGGAGTAGGTGGCTGGAGTGGTACCGAAAATAGGAAGGGGGCGGAGCCATCGCGAGGTGGGCGACGTGGGCGAGGGTTCTGCGGGAGGTAGACGACAACTTCTCAGCCGTTGGATCTAGTGATCCAACGGCAGGAGGTAGGTGCGAGGAAGCGACCAGGATTAGATCAGAACGGTGTGATCGGAGGGACATGATGTAGCCACGTGGCAGCATGAGAGCGTGGCACTGAAGAACGGTGGAGATCAGATCTGGCGTGGGATCGAAGGGTTGTGATTGAGTGGGAGTGAGCGGGTGAGATCGATTCATCAGGGCGAAGATCCAATGGCCACGAGCGTGCCACGTGGAGTGATATGGTTGAGGCGAACATTAACAGTAGAGATGAACTCTGGGGGAAATATCGTATGGCTGTGGTGAGTTACGGAATAGAGGGTCCGAATCTGGAGAGAGGGTGAATGATTGGATGGCTCAGGGAAGGGGGCGCGTGGCGGTTAATGGAGTGGGCCTAGTGGCACAGCCAGAGGGCGACACGTGGCCCAATCTGGTTGGCTGAAAGAGAATGTGAGATAAGAGTGAGAATATGGCCGAATTTGGAAAAAAATCATACATGAAAGTTGTGGATCTCGATGAGATTTACAAGTTTCATGTTGACCAAAATTGGAAACGAGGTCAAATAAAGTAAAAAATACAAGGGTATAAATATACATACATATAGTGTACAATGGGGCCCCAAAATCCAAGTTTTGCATACAGACTCCGATTTAAATTAAATTGGTCTCATTTTGAAGGTCTCTGAATGTGTATTGATTTAAAAGTGAGTAGACATAGATCGGAAGCTATATGAAGAGATAAGTGCATTCTAAGGTCCATGATCACCAACTTGGTTTGGGGTTTTATTGGGCAATTATTCAAGTTAGCAGTTTTTGGTATTTTTCTTGTATCATTTGTTAGCAATATATACAGTATGGAATTTATAGTTAGTATAAAATATACAGATGAGTGATTTTTACAAGTGATCTAGGCTTCCTATTTAGTGCATACGTGAGTGCTAAGAAGCAAATGTTATCAATGCATGCATGAATGCTAATTATGCAATTTTTGTGGAAAATATGCTCTTAATTACTCGGGAACGAGACTCTATTTTCAACTTTAAGAATGATGAATCACAGATTCATCAATGGGCGTGTCTCTGACCTCCGGAGCGGCTCAAGAGGCACTCAAAATATTGCCCAAGTCCCCCCGCGTCGGCTGGTTCCTTCAATCGAAGTCCTGGAGCACCGTCAATATCGAAGGAGCTCGTGGAAGATATGGGCTCCAGGAACCTACAAGCATTCAAAAACCGACCTTCTGAGGGGTCTAAAGCTCCCTAGACCTGCAAAAGGAGTTAGCTCGCATAAAAAGAGGGCTTAGGGGCTTTATTGGTGGTGGAGTGAGTCGAGTGCATTGGGCGGAGCTCGCCGGTGGAAGGCAGAGACAGGGGAGTTGATCTCCTGATCACGGGCTGATCGATGTAACTGGAGTGGACGGGGGCGATTGAGAGGTAACGATGAAGGAATTGGAGGTGGTAGTGGGGTCGGCTCACAGTCGGGAATGAGTGAACGAGTTCGTCGGAGGCCAGCTTCGGCAAACTACAGGGGTGGATCTACAACTAATGCAAGATTAATGGGCAAGATAGATCTGAGAATTAAACCTAGAAACTAAAATACGCTAAAATAAATGCAAGAAAGCATATCTTGACTGGATGGCGATCAGGAGGTGCCCTTACGGAGGAGCTCCGCCGGAGGTGGTTGGAATGCACCTAGAACCCGCCTAACTTCGCTCCAGATGGCCGGAGAGATCCCTGTTACAAACCTCGATCCAAGGTGTAGGAAGAGCGGGTCAAAACAAGGCCAAAAGGCATTCAAAAGGAGAAGGAAAGTTGGAGGAGGCTTATGTACAACGTGTTCGAGAGGGGGGCGATCGAGGTAGATAGGACGAATCAATGGAGCATTCCTCGAGGAAATATCTGGGCGTGTAAGAGGGATCCATGAGGAGAAAAAGTGAAGAAGACGTCAAAGCGATTTAGTGAAAGGAGAAGGCTGTAAAAATCAATGAAAGTGGCAAGAAATGAGGTCTGATGGACCTGGGGACCTCGGTCAGAGAGTTGGTTGAGGTCAATGGGTGGGGAACGCTAGTAGGTCCATGTGGACCAAACAGAAAAACCCTGTTAGAAATTAATTGAAAATTTTAAAAAAAATAATAAATAGATTTACTAATTTTAGGTTATAAAATAAAAATGTTTATTATTTATTATTATTTTTCAAGGTATTTTATCATGATTTTTATTTATTTTTAGGGCTTGTTAATGACAGGTTACATTTTAGGGGTTATATATAGGTATATTCACCTATGTTTTAAGTATTTTATTTTTATTTTATATTTTTGATTTTATTATTTTAACTTATTATTTTATAAAAATATAACTTATTTTTATATGCTTCAATATATTTTTGTTGTATTTTTCTGATATATTATATACACTCAATTAATTAGATGTATTAATTATATAGGTAATTCATATATGTAGTTTTGTACATATATTTATTTTAATTCTTTATTTCTATTTTTATTCTTGTTTTAATATGTTCATATATTATAAATAATATGTACAAAATTATAAAAATATAAAATTATAAAATAATAAATAATAAATAAAATGAATATTTTAATCAGGTATATTATATAATAGAGGTCCAAAACCTAACTTTCACACCTTAACTCTAAAAAAATATGAAACCACCTTCATTAAATAGCTTATTAAAATTTATATACAATTAAAGATGATCGTATATATTTTGAGTTTTTATTTTAGAGATATGGGTATGGGAAGTTGGGATTTCGGATTCTTATTTAGACTGTAATTTGCACACTGTATATTATTTTTTATACAAAATCACTTTTTTATTTCCTATATATTATTATCTACAACTTTCATGTTCAAAGTTTTTTATTTGATGTATAAAAAGTGAAACTAAAAATAGGTCAAAAAACTGAATAATACATGAATAAATAAATGGGAAATTTATTGTAATTTGGCCCTTGATCTCCCCCAACTTTATTCCATGTCGACCTCGTCATCGAGATGCCTAGGTCTTCAGATTTTGGGTCATAAAATATCTTCGATAATTTATTATTTTTCTTTTTTCTTTATTCTGTAATTTTGGCATTAAAAACAACCTCTTATACAATATTTACACAATGATGCATGAATGCTAAAATGCATGAATTAAGGGTATTTACACGTATTTACTAGGGTTTTTAAGGTCAAAATGATAGAATAAAGGTGATGAAATGGAGATTCATCAGTAGATCTAAATCTCGAGACCCAGTCATCATGATGAGTTGACTGACATGGAATAAAGTAGGGGGAGATAGGACAGAGAAATTGTATAGAAAACACTGAAAAACCCTAATTCGATTTGACAATGATAGGATTTTTGGGACCTATTTTGTTTTATTATTTTTATACCTCAATAAATACCTTTGAATATGAATATTTTATATAAAAATACAAATAAAAATACAAAATTTCTTTCATTTAAAAATAATGCATAATGTACACGAGATAGATAGAAGAAAAAGCCGCAAAGAAAACTTTACAGACCTGTATCTTCTCTATACAAACTCAAAATTCACCACCTCACAATTATTATTCATAAATTAAATTATATATTTAATGAAGATGGTTTCATTCAATTTAGAGTTAAGATATAAAAATTTACTTTTGGGCCCTCATTGTGTAATATACATGTATAAAAAAACCATTATATTTATTCTTTGTATTTTTAGGTTTATTATGTTTTATATATTTGTAAATATTATTTGAAACACACGTGAATAATAAAATTAGAATAAAACAAATAAAATACATTAAAATAAATAATGTACTTTAATATACAGGTAAACATACTTATAATACACATATATAATATGTATACATATTTATTTAAGTATATAAACAAACTCAGAAAAATACACTAAAAATATCTAAGTATGTAAGTAAATAAATTATAAATATATAAATTATGTTTGTAAATAAAAAATAAAATATAAAATAAAATTAAATACATGTATCTATTCCTATATACATACATGTAAATATTAACATGTACTAAATTTACTTATAAAAATAAATAAAAATCATAATATAATACTACATAAAATTGCAAGTATTTTTCATGCTTTAACAAAAAATAAATCATTTATTTAATATCAATTTTACATGGGATTTATTCCCTGAAACTTTCTAGTTGGTCCACGTGGACCAACCAGAGCACGTGGACAGTTGATCCCTGATCAACTGTCTGACCTCTTCCTCCTTTTCTGTTAGAGGTCGCGAGACCTCTGACTTCCCCAAATTTCTATGCCTCCTCCTTAACTCCTCCCTCAAAGTCACCACCCTCTTGCAACCCTACCATCCTTCTACTTTTCCCATACCCGAATCCTCACCAACCTCCTCCTCCTTGCACGTAAGCTCCCCACCTTTTTGGTGAACCCACGCCTATAAATTTGACCCCTGTCTTTGGCCAGAACCCACACCTAAAATTTTTGAACCCCCTTACGCTATTATAACCCCATTAGGAACCCATTATCGAGCTCCTGGTGATAGCAGGCTTCACTCCAGTCCTTTTCTGCGTGGATAAAGCATTGTAGGAGGCAGTCCAGGTGTTGTCGGAGCTCCTCCAACGATGCCTCTTATGCCTCAAGCTTCCAAGCTTTGTCGAGCCGTTAGGTTAGGTTCAAGTAGTTAAACTTTAATCTTCATTTTGGTAATTAGTCACAAATTTAGCTTAATTTTAAAAATATAATTCGCTAGAGCACTAGGCTCCAGCACCAAATTCGTCGTGCTCCTACACTGTTCTGCCTCTCATTCGTCTGCATCATCTTCCCCTTGCATTCCTCCATCGACTCCCCTTCGTTTCACCTTGAATCCTGCAAGGATTCGAGCCACCGGACTCCTCCTCCACCACCTTCGACAGAGATCCATCACTTCATTACTCCTTTGCATATTCAACTTCAATAAAGGGACGAGGAGATAGTCCTCGCCCTTCTTAATTGTTTTGTATAGGTCCATGATGCTCATTAACACATGGAGCTCCACTTTGAAGCTTAACTAGGAGCTCCAAGTAGCCGATGCTCTAGAGACCCTTCGATGGGCCCCAGACTCTCTTGAAGGACCCTGCAGATGCATGCGCACTCTAGAAAGCCGATGCGCTCATCAGAGGAGGCAGAGGAAGCCGGAACACGAAGAACATAGAGATCGAAGGTTGGGGAATAAGAGTACTTCCCTGTTCTTGGAGTCTCTTCCATAACCGTTGGATCAAGCCCTCGGCCCAAATCTAATCTAGGATGTTCATTCTCAACGAAGTGGTACGCGTCCTCCTTCGTCCATCGAGCCACATGGAAACTCCAACATCCTATGGTCGCACGATTTTATAGGGGTAAATTATTAAGTCGCCCTCCATGTTTTTGTAATTATATATAATCCTATAAATATTAAATTAAGGCCAAATTTTTGTGCAAAATTTGCAAGTGGCCTCCTGAGTTTAGTGTATATTGCATCAAGTCCAATATAGGTCAGTTCATGTGGTCCCCACGTGAATTGGCAAAATTACAAGGGATCCCTTTAGGTTCTTTCATTTCATTTTAATATATAAAAATTGTATATCAGTTCAAAACTTTGGTGCATTGCACAAAGACCCTCCGCTTTATTTATTTTTGCAAATATACCTATGCTAGCACCTTGTAAAATAATTTGTGTCTTTTATTTTTAATTAAATAGCCTATGTGCTTATAAATTATTGGAAAATCATAGTAATTGTCTGATATTGTGCTTACTCATGCCATGATTTTTATTTAGCAATCACTTGCATTTTCTATTTATTAAAAATCATTTAAGAGCCATTTATCCCCTGCTTATAAATAAAAATAAAAAATAGCAAATCACCTTTAAAACTTCCAAAAAAATATATATTACTACATAATATAACTCCAGATTAAAAATCATAAAAAAATATAAAAGAAAAACCTTAAAAATTGAAAACCCTTCTAACCTTAAGAAAGCCAGCAAAAAATTGTAAAAATAAAATAATAATTTTCTTTTGATTTTTTTTATTTATTATATATTACATACTAAAACTAGTTTTGAGAAAATTTGAGCTTATTTTATATTATTAAATATCAAAACAATCAACCTATTTATTAATTCCCTATTTTGGAGTATTTTAGATTTTAAATATACATAAAAAGTAGCAAAAATCACCAAATATTCATAAAAATAGAGATAAAATATAAAAAGACAAAAGTATTTTATTTTTAGTTTTAAATATATATAACTATATTTATAAATAAAAAAATTATATATCACTTATATATACATTATATTACTTATTAACACTTATTATTATTATAAATAACTATAAATATATTTGATACCTTAAAAAATAAAAATGACTATACTTAATAATATTTTCCTGATTTTACATATTTATTATATGTTTAGATCTTATGTACTATTTATATTAGACATATTAATATACATACATACATATTACATATTAAAAAGGAAAAGAAATTTAAAAATCGGAAAAATATAAAAAGAAAATAAAGAATAAAATCAAAAACCCATAAAAAATAAATATAATTAAAACCTACAGAAATTAAAGAAAGCAGAGAAAGTACAAAAAATAGTTGTTGTTTATTCTTTGCAGACAATAATTATTTGCCTATCTCCGTAGCTCTTTGTGGTTCAACACTTTACAATTATTCACTATACACATATTTTGTAGAGTTAAAATAAAAAATAAATTGACTCACATATTTTCATAGATTTATCTTAGATTGTAGGTTGATCGTTGTTGTAGTTGATTGTTCATGATCCGAGTACCGTGAGAGCGGCTGGCACAACGATTGCCGGATCCGACTTGTCAGCCACCGCATGCCCTCCAAGATCAAATGTTAGGATCCTCTGAGCGATCGGTTAAACGTATCATTCCCACTATCTAATTCACAACAACTATCACGTATTTTGTGTTTTAAAGAATAATAAATACAAATAAACTTTCATGTTCTACTTTTCTCCCACGAGTACGGACAAGTTTTGAAAACGATTCTCTTTATTCCAAAAGATGGGTGTATATAATGATGGAGTGCTTGTGCTGGTGTAACATCCACGTGAGCGTCTAGATTTTGCAAGGGATATTATCATAATACCCTCTATTTTTCCTTCAGGGGCATATATGTAAATAAGGATACTTTTAGGGTCATAAACATAGGATCCCCCTGACCTCTCCTTCCCCGTGGTAGAGATACTCCGTACTCCAGAGAGAGAGAGAGAGAGAGAGAGAGAGAGATGGCCAGAGACAGCTGCCTCGCTCGCGTGGCCGCCGGCGTTGCCATCGGCGGTGCTGTCGGCGGAGCCGTTGGTGAGTATTCATCTTCGCCCTTACACCTCCTAACGTGTTCGCTGCATTCGACATGAACCCTAATTTCGTCCCTCGTCCGCTCTTGTTGCGATGATATTCGTGTCGTGTTTGCCACTTCCCCATTTGATGGTTTAGGGTTTACTCTAGTGATCGTACGCTTACTGTTTAAAGTGCGCCCGCAGTTGATGGGTTGCTTCCTCAGTTGGTAGTTTTTTATTCTCTTAAAAATCTGGACCTTTAACGAATTGAATGTCATGGGAAAAATTGGTCCTTTTCTTCTTAAAGTCTTAGACGTGATGTGATGTTTATAACTCTATAACTTGTCCTGGTGCAACTGGATTATCCTTTTACGAAATTTGAGTTTTTTTCAGTCTTAGAGCGAGTCAGAAAAATTCAAAGTTGCATTTTTTTTAATTTTTGAAAAAAATTTAAAGATGTATTTCTTAATTTTTGATCTCTGTCTCGTCATCTGATTGTGTTCTTGATATTTTCTGTTATATGTGGTACTGGTTTTTGCTAAATGAAAAGAAAGTGCATACTCTTTGGCTTAACAAACATAATTATTGATGTTTACTCCAATTAGAATGCACATAACTCCATAGTATTTAGAAACTTATTTTTTCTGGATTGGTTTAGTGTCAAAAATTTCCTTTTGTTTCATTTGATACTTATATGTTTCATCACTCTGGCATGGTTTAGTGTGTAATTGATGTTGGTTATATGTTTTCTATTCTAGATGTGTTGTATGTTACGCTTGACATGCTTGTAAATATGATGGGTATACCGAACATATTAGCAGTAATCTCATTGTTTCTAATTGGATTGGCACAATGAAGTTTCTTTAGTTGTGTTAGGAAATAAAAATCCTCTTTTACCCAGTCATCTTATATGCCGATCAGTTTTAGTTATTGCTTGCACTTGTGTATATTATTTGATTTGACTTTTTTTCAATGCATGATAAAGCATATGTTGTTACTTTTCTGGAGTATCTGAGTTAGCTCTTCTCATATACAGGTGCTGTTTATGGAACTTATGAGGCTATAAGATATAAGGTAAGCTCTTCATTCGCATACGTAGCTTTTAATTTTATCACAAACTTCTATGGATTCCCATAACATAAGATTGTTATGACTTATGGAGGCATGCTATTGCTATTTTTAACGGGGTAAGATGTCAAAGCAATGTGGTTACACAGCATGTTTGGTGATGCTTTTGGCATGACAATTCATTATGAAAATTCCTATCTTTATTTTGTGCATTTTAATGTGTGCGGCGATCACTTTGCTCAGTTCAGGGTTAGGTTAGCCTGTGGTGCCTATTGGTGTTTTGGTCTACTTTTTATCCATTTGTTTCCTGTAAGTATGATTATTAGTGCTGCAGATTAAACCCTTAGTGGAAAGGGTAGAGAGGACTGGAAGGGTGGAACTTTTTTTCGAAAGAAAAAAGGGCATTCACCATATAGGTGTGTGCCCAAAAACTTCGCCATTTATCTCCAAAAAAAGTATTACAGCCTACAAGGTACAAGGGAAGGGTGGAACTTGATGTAAATATCACATGGTGGATCATCTTGAAGTTAGCCGTTTCGGCAACTTCCTTTTTGCATTCTGTATTTAGACTACTATATAAGGTAGAGAAGTGAGTTGATTTCCTTTTGGAGGAGCTTCAATGAAATGTGGAGGGGTAACCACCCGATTGCATGGAATGGCTTAATGAGGTTTGCAGGTCTTTAGTTGATAGTGGCGTGGGAATCTATTAGATACATTAACATCATTTTTTATGATCTGAGTTGCCAATATCCTGGGAGGTGGTGATGCCTCAGTCAATTGTTCTTTGGTTTCAGCAAGACAATTTGGTAGTGGAGCCACATTCTGCTAGCAGTTGCATTGCTTTATGCCATGGTTAAGAAGCAAGTTTTTTTTGCTTATCTTTTTTGCTAATCCTTGATCCCTTTCGTCAAATTTTGGGAATTAATAGCAGAGTCCTCTGGATATCACATTGGGTAGTTATTGCATGGAATGACCTAATGAGGCTATTAGATATATTGGCAACATTTTTTTATGATATGAGTTGCCAATATCCTGGGAGGTGGTGATGAGTCAATTGTTCTCTGGTTTTGGCACGACAATTTGAGGATAGTGGAGCTACCTTTTAGTAGTTGCATTGCTTATGCCATGGTAACGAAGCAAGTTTTTTTGCTTATATTTGTTGATAATCCTTGAACCCTTTCTATAAATTTTGGAATTAATAGCAGAGTCCTCTGGATAGCACATTGGGTTGTTATTGCATGGAATGACTTAATGAGGTTTGCAGGTCTTTAGTTGATAGTGGCGTGGGAATCTATTAGATGCATTGACAACGTTTTTTTAATGATCCGAGTTGCCAATATCCTGGGAGGCGGTGATGACTTAGTCAGTTGTTCTTTGGTTTTGGCAAGACAATTTGGGGGTAGTGGAGCCATCTTCTGAGCACTTGCATTGCTTTATGCCATGGTTAAGAAGCAAGTTTTTTTTTGCTTATATTTTTTTTGATAATCCTTGAACCCCTTCGGCAAATTTTGGGAGTTAATAGCAGGGTCCTGGGAATAGCACATTGGGGGTAGTTGGTGCTTGAATTTGGAAGTAGGAACTCAGATCCTTCATGCTATAGTTAAGGTCCAATATTGGTTGAGCTACATTATAGTGGCCTCACGTTTTGATTTTCTTATTTGGTAATCAGCCGGTGAAGGGTTCAACTATTTTCATTGACAAAGGGCTATTTGGCATCATAAAATTGTTGGTCTTGTTTGAGGGCGCTGAGCTGTTATTTTTAATAATTGCTGCTAATATGTAGTTTGAGGAGATCCTTATCTTCTGAGGTAGCTCGATGAGTTGTCCTTTATTTCTAAGGGAATGCATAATTAGTTCAATTTATGAAACAGTTGGGGTGCCTCTACCTTCAGTGGGCTATTTGCTTTCAACGAAGATCTGCATATTTGTTGGCAATAATGAATTTAAAAGTTAGTCATAATGATTTGACACACCAATTGAGTGTCCTCTTAGGCTCCTCGGACTTCCAAATCTCTTTTGGAATTGAATGCCAACCTTTTATTTTTGTGAGGGTATTTTAGGGGGTTAAATAGAAGGGGTATGAGTGGAAGGCAAATTCCATGGAGGAGGCTTTGGAGGAAACATATTAGTGTTAAGAAAACCCCTGTTGGGTAAGGGATTGGAGTGAAGTTTGATGAACTTATACATTTCGTACTTATAATAATAGTTCCTTTGGAAGTATGATAGTTTATATGGTTTCCATGGAGGAAAAATCTTACTACGAAGGCTTACAAGGTCAAGGGGTTTCTATGCATGTATTATGCATGATCCATGTGCTACTTCCTATGATGTGGACTATTGTTCTTTCTTGCCCAATGCCCTCTGTGACGTAATGGTCGTCAAATCCATGGGTGACTAGTTGATCATTAAGGATTACAAAAGCTAGTCTTATTCAAAATCAAGTAATCATCCCTATTATTATCTTACATAAAGTAATGTGAGATGTGCATCATAGGTGGCAAATACTCTATACTTGGGGGAAGTATATTAATCCATCACTGGCATGCTTGTAATGTTTAGTTGAGTGGTGTTTAGTTGAGTGGTGGAGCTTCAACCATTATCTCCCTAAACATTAAATGAATTCATCAATGTTGTTCGATTATTACTTTATTGGGGTTCGGGGATGACTGTCACCGATGCCACATTTTTGGCAAGGTTGCATTTGGTATATTGATAAAAAAGTAATGTGTACTACTTAGATTTGACATACCATATATATATGAATTGTGAACACTTGATTGTAATAATGCAACATTCTTGGTTATGTTGTATTTAGTAAGCTGATTAAGGTTCTGGAAAGAGGTATGTGCATGCATTCAGGCATGTCACCGAATACTAAATAAGCAAGGTCTTAAATGTCAATTTCAGACACCATTTCGGTGATCGATCGAAACAGAATTTCGGTTGAAATTTGATGAAAATTTCGATCATTTTTGTACTAAGGCCCCCATATTTCAGTCATTTCACCCATTTCGATCGAATTTTGATTTCAATAGGATATCGAATTTCGTCGAAATTTGAAGCCATGTGAATAAGTGGTATGCATTGTGTAGTTTTTTTAAATAAAGATCTATAAATAATATTAATATTGAATTTATGTAGTAAAGCGGAGTTCAAGAAAATCTAAAAAACAATTCATGCTAGATGGTTAAGTTGCTGTCGTTAATTACCTATCATTTAATCACAAAAAATTTAGCCATAAAAAAACTTTACATATCAAATGATTAAAAAGGGCAAAGCCTTCTCCAACTATAGGTAGGATCGAGTACATGGATTCTTGCTCAAATCCATGTTGAAAGATTCAACTATTTTTTTACGATAGTTGTCGACTACCTAACTCTACCCCGTAAGGGAGGGATTTGAACCCTAGTCTTTTGGGTGGTAGGCACACTGCACGATTCATAATAACAAAACTTTAATACACATATGTGTATATATGCACTACATGAGCAAAATCTTAATCGACATACATTAAAATATTAGATGATATATTGCATATACTCATGAAAATAATACATGAGAAAAACATAAAATATTGCATATATATAATGACATAATGCATTGAAATTGTATACAAACGTATTTCATAATCTTACTGTTGAATGGAGGAAGAGGTAGAGCTATGGAGTTAAGCACTCAAGTGAGTTGATTGGAGAGTTGGAGATGCTAGAGATGGAGCTGCGAAGCTGCTGGAGGTGGAGCTGTGAAGCTGTGGAGTGGTATGCTGGGCATATGCGGGTCGTATGTGCATATGATCCATAATGCATTGATTCATAAAATCGATTAGATCTTCATGTCGCATGGGTATATGTGGTCGATTTCCTAATCACTAAAGTTGATTGGATAATCTATTGTGAGTGACTAAGATTGAAGATTCCGTATTATAATTGCCATCACTTGTTTTTAAAGGCAATAATATCTAGCACCTTAAACTTGTTATTTAGTTCTTCAATCGCGGATAATGGTAATTTTAAAGATATTTTTTTGATGAGAAATGGAGTTTTCTAAATGGGTGGCTTGGTAAATTTAGAAATATAAAATACAACACGTGGAATCAAATAACAAAAAAGGAAACATGGATTGAGTAGAACCATAGTTCGGAGAAGCGGAATGAAACCATGAGAGAACAGACAAAAAGTTGGATATTGCATTAGTTTTCTTGATTAATACAAGTTCTAACTTTAACCAATATGAGACTTGTAGGAAATGATAATGCGAAAGCGTAACATCAGAGATAAAGAATAAAAATAGTGGAATAACACCAGGATTTTACGTGTAACCCTACTTCGTGAGGAACGAGATGAAATCACAGTAGAAGCCCTCTCAAGGGTCGTGCATTCTTTATTGCTCTGTCTCAATTGATACAATGGGTGTGGGGCTTTTAGAAGAGGACCTTGCGCCTCTTTCGAAGATGGGGGAGATCTGCACCACCGCCTAGAGTTGAGGGAGGAGTGCCTAATGGCGCAACAATTGCGTTGGAGAAGAGGCTTCGGTGATGATTGTATCGTAAGTGCTGGAGATTTATTCTTTTGTGCATGGATGCCATTGCGTATGAAGAGGAGATGCGCGTGATGGCGAGGCTTCATAGATCACTTACTTCCTGGAGACATCGTACACTTCTTCTTTTCTTTGGGTATGGGAACATGACACTATTGCTTGTGACTAGGAATGCGTCTCCTGAAGGAGGTGGTGATGCATGGAGATGTGGCCATCGCCACTTTTTCAACGAGGTCTGAGGTTGCTTCTTGAAGTCTAGGATGTTGATGGTTGCGGCTTTATCTTGGGGAGGTGCTTTGACGTGAACTGCAGGGTTGCTTCATCGCCACCATGGAGATCGATCAAAATAGGGTTTTGAATCTTCGTGCACCACTTTATGTAGAAAACGATGGCGTGAATTGATCTTCAGAAGTTGAACAAGATGCTTTACATGCTTCACAATATTAGGATTTCATGAAACCCTAGAACTCTTGAACAAATCACGGACATGAACTTCATAAATAATTCAAGATCAACCAAGAATCGAACCCGCTCTGGTAATCGAATCTCGAACAAATAATAAACAGGAAATAAATCCTTGAGAATCAGACCCACTCAGATACCATGTAGAAAACGATAATGTAAAAGCATAATATCATAGACAAAGAATAAAGAACTGTGGAAGAACACCGGGATTTTATGCGGAGCTCTACTAGGTGAGGAGCAGGATGAAATCATGAGGGAAGACCTCTTAAGGATTGATATTCTTTATTATTCTATCTCAACTTTGATACAATGGGCGTGGGGCTTCTTATATAACCCCATAGACAGACAAGGAGTCCTACCAACAGTAGATGCGTGACTAAGCCTGTGGATGCGTGACTAAACCATGGAGGGATCCAATAACCCATCTATACATGCGATGCATACTCTAACAAGACTAAACACGAATCCTACACGTATATTTGGTTTATCAATTATCTCAATGCTAAGTTGAGTATTATTTCTCAAACACAACTATGAAACTTGAAACTACATCTTATCACACTTATAATCTTGGTATTTTGCAATTATTGGGTTCTGAATCGCTCTGGATATGGAGATTGAAGTGGGATTCTCATGGAATAGGTTTAGACAATGGCTTTATATGTAGTTACCAGTTTGGGAATACTGATACCTGTCCCGACCCGGACGTGGTTGACAGAGAGTTGTGCCATGACGTGAACGTCATTTGGGCGGCGAAGATCCCGAATAGAGTTAAGGTATTCATGTGGTGCTTAAGAAGGAACCGCCTATGTGATAAAGTGCGGAGGGGGAGATTATTGGGCCTGCCAGATACACTGTGCGATAGATGCGGAGATGCGAATGAGGACACCGACCACTTGTTTTTCAAATGCCCATCCTCGGCAAGAGTATGGAGAGAGGCGGCACCACCATGGGTGGAGAGTATGGACACATCGGATATTTGGAGATCCATTAGAGCGGTCGGTTGCAACTCCAATGATGACTGTCCGAAGTTGTTTGCTGTGCTCTGGACCATTTGGATGGGGAGAAATGAAGTCATCTTCAACAACAAGAGGTTTTATGTTGAGAATATTTTGTCTCGCTGTAATGCTCTTTACAATTTCTGGATCTCACGGTGATGTACTCTAAATCTTTTTTAATGAATTCTTTTCGGCAGTGACCCCCACAACAGGGGATCACCCTACTTACTCTAAAAAAAACTCGGACGTGGTTGTCGATTTAATGGATTGCGTGTTTTCCATGTTTTCTATTACTTTAAAGATGCGTTAGTAAATGGTAATCAAGTTGATACAATAGTTATCATTTGAATAAGGTAAACAATATAATTCAGCTGTGGATTTTTTCGTACGCTGAATTAATTGTCAGTTTTTTAAATTTCTAGTAAATCATAAATCCCCACACTTCTATATTCGTATTTTTGTGGTTACTGGAGTTAACATTTTTCCCTATGAGGAGAGTGGACATTAGATACTTCATTGATTCCTCAGCCCTTTCCCTTTCCACCCCTTTCTTTCCGTCCTTTTTTAACACTGCTTTATTTCTCTACGGGATCTCTCCCTCCTTTCCTTGGGGACATCAATGACCTTGGCCATTGTACAGATGACATTGGTGGTATTGCAATCATTGTTATGAACCTATAGCTTGTTATTGGATGTTGTGGATTTTGGTGGACTGCAATATCCACAGGAGATGATGACCATCATGGATATCTGGGGAACTAGGCCCCATTGGGTATATCGGGGTAGGGAACAATGAATTGCATTGAGATTTCATGTATCCAATATCGTTAAGGAAAACATGTCTAGGTGACTTCAATTTTTATCGTTGTTACTCTTAATTTAACGTTTGAGAACTAACTTGTGACAATTAATAATATTTAAGAAAGTAAAAATAAATTCTGAAATTTTGTTGTCAACTTGAGAATGAAACGAGTCTTGGGTCCGTCATGTAATTTTTCTTCATTCTTTTGAGACAGAAACTTGATGATCCCTCGAAAAATGAGATGCCTATATTGACACCAAATACATATACGCCTTCATGCGCTTTAGCAATGTTGTTGATCAATTCCATGATGAGTACGACTTTACCTACTTAAACTTCTCTGAACAATCGGATCTTTCCTCTCGGATGATAAGGAGATAAAAGATCCTTATATCTATCATGTAATCAACTTGTTTGCTCATGATGGGTATATGTTATCTCTATGTCTATCCCGTAACTCGGGTGTAATTTTTTTTAAGGAAAAAAAGGCGTGACATCATGTAGATCCCACCCATAAGCTTCTATATATTCGCATTATGTATCGAAAAAGAGTTATAAAGACCAAAAGATCTTTAAATTTTTGACATGCTCTATAATATTTTTCATATACATTCTCTGTCCATGAAAGGCATTCCCATTCTGTGCAACCACATGGACCAAAAAATAGCCTACACCCAGATTTTATTATGATCACTCATATTTTTCAAATTATCTATCGGGTCCCAAAAGCCAACCCTACCAAATGGACTTGTGATGCCACCCACATCTCCTTTCCAATCGGGTAAATAAAACGTGCTCGACATCCTCATTCGCTGCAAGACACCGTTAGCATGTGATGTTAGTTAAAAAAACTTGGCTCTCTACTCAACGGTCAACATGCGATTCCTTTGAAGCAACAAATAGAAATCCTCACCCTTATTGGGAACTTCCACCTCCAAATATCAGTAAACTTGTCTGAAATGCTTATTGGATCAAAGACCATAGCTCGATAGAAAGCCATGTAGTTTTTTCGAGCAATAAAATGGCCATCAACCTAGGATCACTGGTCCCTAACATCATGAGACCCCTTGCATGCTGGCAGTACCTCCAGAAGTCGTAAAAACTTTGCAAAGTGCTGGTCAAAAAGCTCAGAACAAAACTAGGGGAGCCGGCTCTCGGACCTCTCAACAATTAACCATGGAGGCCCTTGTAGAAGCTGCTAAAGCAAACGAGCAGGGAAAACGAGCTCAAGAGCCCCATGTCAATCCAATCGTCAATCCATAATTGAAAACCACAAACATCACCAAGAATTGTTCGCAAGAGTGAGATCATCCGTACAAGCACCGCGCAAATTCCCTTTCAAAAGTTGGAGGGTCTAGTAATAGCAACAACTTGTGAAGCAAAGCCCCGAGAGACACCATATACCGATGACAACGTCCTACAGGGAAGATTGGAGCCTCCACCTCAAACTCTAGTCACCCACTTCGCCAAAAGCGAATTGTTCATCACCTCCAAGCTTCGGATCCCTAGCCCAACATCCTCCTCCCTAAGTACCATAGTCTTCACAACACCAATGACAACACCTAAAACTCTCCAGAGGTGGACCAAAAAAAGTCTTTGAGTTAGTGCCTCCAGCTTCACCTTCACCCCAACAGGTAAGAGACGCCTAAACAAGACCACATGGCTAGCCGAGAGTGCCATTGATGCAACACGAAATTGATAAATATGGCTTGATTTTTTACTCGTTAATTAGAGTCTATTTACGTTTGTTCGAGTCATTGCACTTTTTATTTAAATAAAAGAGATCGCATGCGATCTCAAATCAGTTAGTCGGTTTTCAATTTGAATTTCGAATTTAAAATTAGAGTCAATTAGGATAAGGTAGATTTGAATTTTGATTCAAATCAATTAGAGTCAATTTGAATTTGTTTCTATCTTTATAACCCCACCCCTCTTATACGAAGGGGATGGTAGGCAATTGTTTAAAACAATTCAATTTGAAATTGAATTTATTTTGAGATTTTTATCTCTCTCCCTCTCTCCCCCGTCTCTCCTTACCTACGTGATCTCCGCGATTTCTTCTCCAAAAATCCCTCGTTTTCCGACGAGTTCTCTCCTCTCAACCCCTCCAATTTCTTCTCCACCAAAAAATCCACAATAAAATTAATTTTTCCATCTTCGAAAAATCCTTTCTTCATCAATTGGTATCAGAGCCCCCCACTGACAATCAAATTAAAATCCCAGCCCTTTTCTCGTGCACCTCCACTGACCCCTCCCTTTGCCACCACCACTCTCGCTCCCCAACCCCATCCCCGTCGGCCACATCGCCACCCTCCCCCTCTCTATCTCGTGCCACCAAAAGGATTTTGGCTTCTTATTAAATGCGGTTATCCATGCTAAAACATGAATATTAATTACGTATGTATGGATGCTAGAAATGCAATTCAAATGAATAAATGCAAGTAATGACTTTGGAAGGAAGCTCTATTTTCATCTTTTACAGTGATGAATCGCAGATTCATCAGTTACCTCAGGTTAACCTGGCATACCCCTTGCTTTATCCCTACATTCATGGATTGGAATTAATTTCTATGGATCACAATTTCTTTGTTATAATATTTTTAACCAAGTTCAAATAAAAAATAACATAAAAACACTTTATAATCATTACAAAAGTTAATATAATGCATAATCAATGTTACATCACATTTATCATTCCAACCCTCTTAACCATCCAAACAACGACTATTCACAAGAGGTTACTCCAACCCAATCCAACCCTATTACCAAACATGCCCTTAGGGTTGAGTATTAATAGGGAAATGACCACTTTTATGCAAGTGTTTAAATATCGATATCGACTTTCATATTGATACCATGTCGGTACGATATGACAATGAAATTTCTCCCATATCGACCAACATTTATGAAGGATTGACCTGAAAATGCCCCCATACCGCCATGTCGCTTGATATTTCAGTCCCATGTCAAAACCAAAATATCAGTGAAATTTCATCGATATTTTGCGAAATATGAATACCTGCTTTTGTGCCTATTAGTTTGAGTTCAGAGGAGTCATTTTACATTGCCAATCTTGGTCGAAGACTCCCTTTCCAACCTTCAATTGACCTATCTTAGTATGTTGCCGGTGTCTGATAGGCTCCAATATTTTGATTGGCTCCCTCTGGTGGAAAAGATGGAGAGAAGATTGGAAATCTTCGTGTCTCTCACGAGGTGGAAGATGAGTGTTGCTCAAATAGGCGCTCTTGGCTATTCCTAATTTTCTCCTCTTTCAGATTGCTTCCGTGGGGTATTAGATGGAGACTTGAATCTACTATTATGTGATGCTTCTTTTGGTCATCTTCAGATGCCTCCACGTTCATCCCTCTAATTGAGTGGAGGATAGTTACTTTATGGAAGGATGGTGGATTTGGTGCCATTAGCATTAATGAGACTAATAAGGACATTCACTTTAAATGGATTTGTCTCATCTGGGATGAAGACACTGATTTACTATATTTTTCGATTCGAAAGACTTATTTTCATCAGGTGGTTAATAACTCATCATAACTCTGTGCTGTCAAATATGTTGCCTTCATTACGACCTATTTTGGGAGATGGACGGAGGGCGGAACCAAGGCAGGAAATATCGATATCGTTATCCTATCGGTCCATCTGAAAAAAATATATCAGGATATATCGGCGATATATCGACAATATCGGTGGAAATACCGAAAATGGCTCAAAAAAACTATTTTTTACCATTTTTCCAGAAATTAAGATCATCCAAGATATTAAACAACAAATAACCTACAAATACACATTTATCACACATTTCAGTCATTTATACCTGATGTATCGTACATATCGTCCATATCGAACATATCACTATTAATGTTGATTGCTGGCTTATAAATATTGAAATTGATTTAATACAAATTCTCATAACATTAAATAACTTACTAATATACACTTAGATGACCCATATAGATTATTCTATGACCCTTATATCACACATATCGGTTATAGATAACATATCATTGTTAATGTTGATTGGTGATTAATAAACATTGGAATTGGAATCAAAGCAGCTAAGTTAAGCATACTTAGAACACCAGTTTTGTTCATGGAAGACAGTGAATGACATTGAGATGAGTCATTTGATTAAAAAATGTACATAATGATTGAGACAATGTTCTTTGGTATAAAGATTTATCAATCCACAAAAATAAATGAAAAAATGTAAATTAATGCAATATTGTAAAAAAGTTTACCTAGTCATATCACCGATATATTCACGATATTGTCGACTATGGGCGGAACCCTGTGTGAACCTTTCCGTTGTTTGTTTGTTCTAATCCAGACATTTCTGTGATCAGAGTCTGGTGTGGTGAATCTTCTTGATTTTCAGATCCACCTCTGATTAGGGACTGATTGAGTTCATGACTCTTTGGTTTGTTATGATTGTCCTTCGTATAGATACAATCATTGGTAATGGTGTTGTGGTATGTTCTCGATTAAAAAGCCCACAAGATGTTTTGTGGTCTAGTATCTTTGACCCGGGAGGGTGTGCTGCCGCGAGCTGCAAGAGATTTTGGAGCTGGAAGGTGCTGACTAGGGTAAAGGTCGTCCTTTGGAATTTTTGACACGGTAGAGTGATGAGTGGTGCTAGGTTTGCGTGATTATTTAAGGAAACAATAATATGTGTATGTTTCTCAATGGAGGTTGAAGATGTGGATCATCTCCCTTTTCTTTGCGAGAAATCTAGGGAATCTTGGGACAAGGTCACCATTCTTGGGGTGGCAGCATTTTGGGTACCCCTTGGATATGATTGGCAAGGCTCCCCATGGATAGGTCTTTGCTCCAACTGTTATTTGGGCTCTTTGGTTGGCAAGAAATGAGATGGTTTTCAGATAGGAAAGATTTTATGTGGAAAATGTAATTGAATCGGCAAAAAATTATGTATGATTCCTTGTCAGTGTAATTTTATGTTATGTTTTGTAGTCATGTACTATTAAATCTTATGAACATATTTTTTTTTCGATAAACAAATCTTATGAACATATGATGAAGCTTTTGGGCACATATCTTTTCGATTAACATCTTTTTTCCTCTAAAAAACCCCGCCTTGCTATCACCCACCCACTAACTCTGAGAATGAAGAGGTAGTGACATCTTTTCATCTAGTTGATCTAGAGGTTCAGTAGGGCCCTCTTATGCAGTGTACTCCATAAACAGTTCCAATCCACATTATTGTATGCTTTTGAGAAATCAACTTTCTAATGTAGTTCCGAATATCTAATGTAGAGGTTCGGCGTTCTAATGTGATTAATCAAATCAGAATATCTTTTGTTACAATCCTCCAGAGCTCCTTGCAGACGAAAAAGAGAGCCACCTGAAACCGGTGACCATGTTCATTTAGTAATTTCCTTACCCTGCTGCAAAGAAAGCCTCTTCTTCCTTTTGCAAAAGTACTAGAAATGATCTATACTGGTGCCTTGCCACCTGCTCATCGCCCTTGATCATGGCATCACCAAACTTCACCTCCTCAATTAGGTTCCTTCATCTTCTTCTGTCCACGATGTCGTGAAAGGACGCCATATTTGCATAACCTTCCATGGCACATGTAACTCCGAATCTCTACTGCCAGTCCATTACTTTCATAATTACCTCTTCTACAAGGGGATGCTGGGATGCCTGTGTCAAATTTCATCCTTGGTATGAATCTTGGTCATCGAGCGAATCTAATTTCTCCACCTAATCTCACGGAGCTTGTCTAGGCTCATGTTTACATTGCAGAGTCAGACCACAATTAGTTTTCAGCTCGTCCCTCCGTTGCTTAAGTTTGTTTGCCACTTGCTTTACCGTCAGCCCCTACGAAGTGTAGTTAATATCCCCTCTCTCCAACAAGTAAGCTTTGTAATCAGGTCCAACAAGCTAGGATGGTCAAACTTGAGATGCGAGGAGGGATTGCGATCCTTATTATTTCTATGTGCTTAGCTTAACCGAGCTTCGTATATACCATATGCCCTGGTTCTTGTAAGTTATCTTTAGTCATTGCAATTTGTGGACGTGAACCTTCTGACGGGGTACCGGAAAATGCAGGTTCCAGGCCTTCTGAAGATCCGGCACATCGGGCAGACCACTCTCGGCAGTGCCGCAGTCTTCGGCCTTTTTCTGGGTGCTGGCAGCCTAATCCACTGTGGAAAGTCATACTGAAATTCCCAGTTCTTTTGTAGAGTAGCTAGGTTTTTTTAAAGTAGAAGGATATTTTTTAAATGTATCGACCATGGTTGAGCTTGTCACCCTGATATTGAGACAAAGCGGTATGGTACGATGAATTGAAGGGGAGGTATTCTTGTGAATGTTATGGTCCTGAGAGCACTTATCTACCCATTACATGTAGACTTGGGTCTGATGTATCTGAGTTAATGAAGGGTGGCATCAACATCAAGTCTTCCGATGATTTCGTCATTTAGATCAAGCACTTGTATCTCATTATTTCACAAGTATCAATGCAAACTAGGAATGCGTCCCTCTGTATGGGTGTTGGTTGCAGGGACAGAGTCTGAAACTGGACTTAGCAGGGGCACACATTAAACTCTTATCTACGCCAACTTAACGTTCGATTTTACCATAACAATTCAAAATTACTTCATTTAATTTGCTTTTCATTATGGTATGTCTAAAAATATGGCAACTTTCTTTAACAAGCGGCATCAGTGATAGACTTACGATAAGTGGAGAAAACATGGCAAAGGTTTCCAGGCATTTCCATCATTATTAATACACAAAAAACATGGAAGGGAATGGATGCGTGAAGAACAGGAGAATCACATTGAAAGATATGGGAGAGAAGCACAAGAGAGCAATCTGCCTTCAGTGGGATAGATACATCGGATTTCAGGCAACATCAATCAATTAAAGCCTAAATGCGGATAATTGATAGGATGCTATTGCACCCACTTCCGTCGCCCGCATCGGACTGCCTCTATACGGGATGGGCGCTGATCACGCCTCATCGCCTGCGGGCGTCGTCGGATCCCCATCGGACGTCTTACAGGGGGTGACGAAACAGCAGAGGATCCGTCCCCGAGGGAAGCGCGGCAGAAAGGACAGGCTCTGGTGCGCACGAGCCATCTCGCCAAGCACTCTGCATGGAAGCGATGCATGCACGGCAGCCTCGCCACCACCTCCCCGTCGCCGAAAGCCTCCAAGCATATGGCGCACTCGTCCTCCCCCTCCCTCCACCCCTTCGTCCGGTACCTCTCCCCCTCCACCCGCAGACCCCGCAGCGACACCGCCATCATCCCCGGCGCCGCCGTCCCCTCCTCCCGCACCTCCACGTGCCGAACCACGAAGTACTCGTACATCACCTCCGTGTCCACGCGCTCTCCTCCCCCCGCTGCCGCGCTGCCAGCCTGCGGTAACAATCTTTTCAGCAGCGCGCTGCAGGCCTCCGATAACAATCCCTTCAACAGCTCCCGGGTCCTCAACAGCAGCTCCTCCGTCGTTCGGATCGCACCTTGTGCCGCCAACGCCTGGGAGAGGTAGACCGCGACACGCGTCATGGGCGGGCGGAGGACCCAGCCGAGACCGTCTTTAATGCGCAGGCGTTGCTTGTGGATGATGCGTGTTTCCGCCGGCGTCTGCATGGTCGTGGAGATGATCTGGCCAGCGGGAGACCGTCGTACGGTCACCAGCCTCTCCCGAGGGCGGAGGAGGATGGTGAGTAGCGGCCACCGGGCGGTGGAGCGGCTCTGCCTGCGGGTGACGGAGAAATTGGACGGCAGATCCATTGGTTCGTGTTGTGATTATAACTATGCTTATTTATAGGACGTAATTAGTTCAGATTCTTATAAGAAGTAGGATTAGGATTAGGATTAGGAGAGGATCTTCCATTTGAGAAAATCTTCTCTTCCGCTCGTTGAGATCGTCTTCTTGTTAGGAAGATTTTCACAGAGATCACGAAGAACTCTGAATTGATCACAAGATGCATTACCCAATTTGGTTAAAAATGAGTTTTTATATGTCGTTGCAATCAAATCATGCGAATCAAACTTCTGAATTTTGTAAACCTGTAAAAGATTAGCATACATGTCGAATACAAGGTCCTGCGGTATTTTGGGTTATATAGATAACGTATACTTGATTCATTAAATACAGATCTATGCCAAGTATATACTTCAACAAGACAATGAATCAATTGACCGATACCTTGTAATTCTTTAGAAGCACATGTGTAAATTTTGTTAAAATATACCGACGTAAGCAGAGGTATACATGTTATCGTAAAAATACACAAGGGCAGACCTAAAAAATATCTTCAAAATAAGGTAATTATAAACATGGGATATTTACACCTATAACCGAGCGTAGTTCATAATTACGTATCTAATCCTTGATAATTCATAATTAAACGAGAAACATCGAATATTCACATCATCTCACTCCCATAGCCCTCTGTTAAATAGGTGCAATAACTCAGCCACTCATGCGCGTTATCTAATTACATTATATCCATCCTCTAACCCCATCCCCCCTCCTCCAAAGATATTTTATAATCCTAAACCTCAAGACCTAGGCATCTTGATGACTAGTTGATACAGAATGAAGTAGGGGAAGATAAGTGCCAGAAATACAATAAAAATCTCATTTATTTATTCATTTTTATTCAAATTTGGGTCCTATTTTATTTTCTACTTTTTGTACCTCAAATAAAGAAACTTTGTACATGAAAGTTGTAGATAATAATATATAGAAAAATACAAAATTGATTTCATACAAAAAATACACATAGTACTTTTTATACTCAAAATAAAATCTCAAAACTCAAACTTCACATACCCATATCTTCCAAATAAAAACTCAAAGGTCTGAGAAATTGTTCCAAGTTTTTTCTTTTTCTTATTTTATTTTATTTCCTTTTTTTGCATTTATAATCCCAAGTGTTTGCCACGGACTGGCAAAGGCAAGTATGGGAGGTTGATGAATCTCCATTTCATCACCATTATTCTCTCATTGTGGCGTTAAATCCCTAGCTAAATGCATGTATATAGCAATAATTGATCAAAATAGTTAATACAAAATATTGTACTTAATTCCAAAATGAAAGAATAAAGGAAAGAAAAGAAAATAAATCAAGTTCTAAGACACTAAGTTACCCTAACCCGAAGATCCAATCATCATAATGACTTGGTCGATAAGGAATAACGTAGGGGGAGATAGGACAAATCAACAATACAGAAAACAAGCTGAAAACCCTAATCTATAGCCCAATAATTGCATTTTGGAATCTGTTTTATTTTTTATTTTTATACCTCAAATAAGAAATCCGTATATATGAAAATTATACATAAAAATGTAAAAAAATACAAAATTTATTTCATTCAACAATAATGCATTGTGTACCTGGGACACACAGAATAAAAACCATGAAGGAAAATTCACAAATCCGTGTCTTCTCCATACATATTTAAAATTCACCAAACTCGCTTTATTATTCATTGAATTAAATTATCTATTTAATGAAGGTGATTTCATTCAATTTGGAGTTAAGATGCAAAAGTTGACTTTTGGACCCTCGTTGTGCAAAATAATTGTATATAAATATTCAATATATTTATTCTTTACATTTTCACTTTCTTATATTTTTATATAATTTTAAATATGAGTTAAAATACATGTGCATAATAAAAATAAACTAAAACCATTTAAAATTCAATTAGATAAATAATGCACTTTAATATATAGGTAAAGTAAACATATAATATACCTCCATAATATACATACTTAAACATTCAAGTAAATGAATAAATTCAAAAAATAAAATAAAAATATGAAAGTACATATTTAAATGAATTATAAATATATAAATTATGTGTATAAATTAATAAAATATAAAATACAAAATAAAAATCAAATACACCATACATAGGTAATTATACCTATACTTATACTTGTAAAAATTAACATATAATAAAAAGGTCGATATAAATAAATAAAAATCATGTAAAATAGTATATAAAATAAGGAACAACTTTCAAGTTTTGATAAAAATTAATAAAGTCATTATTATTATTTATTTTATTTCTACTTTATCATGTAGTAAATGATGTAGACCACTCAGGTGCGGGTCTTGGTTGACCCGTGAGTCAACTATACCCACGCCTAAGCTTAGGCGTGTAAGAGTAATGACCCCTCTTCTTCTCCAATTTGTTCGGCCCGATACTTGCATTTTTTTGAGCTCGATTCCTTCTTGAGATCTGATCCTCTATCCATGATCTTTCACGTCCGCCCAATTCCTCGATCAAGAGAACATGGATTCGAGTGTAAACCCTAGTCAAATTCGCTCGCTTATTTAACCTACTCCTCCACCATTTTTAATTTTTTATTCATTTTTGCCCAACTCCATCACATGTTCTTCACATATAGAGTGTCCTCAGTGATAGTGGGAACATCTCTTGGAGCTTAAGTGAGGAGGAGAAGGTGGAGGAACGAGATCCAAGGCTCATAGGAGTTGCTCCGCCATAACGCCTTCATCTCCCTGATCCGCAGATTTGATCTGCTCTTTTATTCGCTCTTTCAATTCCCAGCAATAACAGTAGAGAAGTCTATACTTTTATTTCACTTGATTTCATCCATTATTCCCTGAAATACAAAAACCAAAGTTCGTCCAAGCCCCGAGCTCCCGCTTCTGTCTACAGTTATCTATCTGTTCTCCGACCCACCTGAACATCTCCACATCTAGCCCTCACCATCTTCTTTCGTCCTGACTCATCACCACACCAGATCTTGCTTAGATCTGGGAGATCAATTTTCCTCCACCGCCTCTAATCAGAGCGCATCCACCACCTTCATTTCACCCCATTTTTGAGCCACTAATAGGTCGAGCAGCTTCGCTCTCGACCTAGGAGTTTTCTCATGGAGGTAGGAACCTCATAGGACCCCTTTTGGGACCTGATTTTGACTGGACATAAGCTCCAGGTCTCCAAGCTTTATCAAGCTCCAGATCTCTCCTCAATGAGATCTAGAACCACCTGAGACCATTAACCAATGCATAACCACTTCAGGAGCATTTTGATCCACTTCGTGAGCCAAGAGACCCTCAAGATCAGGACATAGGCCAGATCGAAGTTAGCCTGGACGAGCCTTCTTCCTTGTTCTTTCAAACGTTCTCCTAGTCGTTGGATTAAGAACAATCGTCTTGTGCAGCAATTTTCATCCGATCAAGCTCAACAGACATGTTAAATCAGAGGGTGGGATTTAATCTCCGCCCTCCATCCTCGAAGCATCTTCGATCGTCTGCTGTCCGCCATGTGGAAAAGTGATACTTCATTAGTCGTCAAACGTCGCATATTGAGGGGTATATTGCTCTATTTCCCCTCTGCTTTTATATTTTCTTTTTAATCTGTAAACTTTCATTTGTAGTTCAAATTTTTTTGTAATATTTATACACCGAACCCTAGGCTTTCCTCTATTTGCACTTTAGTACAATCCATGTCACCTCACATGTTTATGCGTGTGAGGGGACTGGGTATTTTGCGTGAATACCTTGTGGTTCTATGTATTTATCTCTGGTCCTAAAACTTTGAATATTAGTGGAATATTATATGGTAAATTTTCATATTGGATCCTAATATTTTGGATATTTGCATCTATACCCTACTAGTGTGGATAGTGTTTTAAATTGTGGAAAATTTTATGTATGTCCCAGGACTTGTGTAATATGTTATTAATTGCTTTGAAAAATTATTGAAATTACTTGTAGGTCCACGTGCTACAGATTTAATTTTGTACTTGTATTTAGTTATTAAAAATAACATTTTACCTCTTTAAATTATAGGAAAATTATCTTAAGTGCATGTAAATATAATATATCATATATATTTTTCTTAAGTAATTAAACTATTTTTTATTTATAAAAATACAAAAACAATGCATTATCTCATGTTTTGCATTTAAAATGCCCTAAAAATTTAAAAATATTTTGAAAGAATCTAAAAAGATTCCTATGTGTTTATTCATGTATCTTTGATTTTTTGACCATTTATTTTTTCAAAATATTACCAAAAAGCTCCTAAAAGTTAAAAAACATAGAAAAACTTATTAAAAATCTAAAAATTCATATAAAAATCACAAAAATATGTTTTAAGTTTCTAAATTTTCTTTAGAATCTCTTGTATTCAGAAAAATTAAAATTAGGCCCAATCTTATTAAATGGATATTTATTAAGCCCATTCCAAAGTCCCTAGACTACTATTTTTATTTATTTTGAGTATTTTCTTTTTTAATATATAAAAATTCTCAAAATTTGTCTAAAAATTGCAAAAATAGAGAAAAATAAAAAAAGCACAAAAATATTTTATTTTCTAATTTTTGCATATATAGCTATATTTATAAGTATAAAACCATATATAAACTATTTACAATATTTACCTATATTCCTCTTATTAATATTTCTATTAATTATAAAACCTTAAGAATAATTTGAAATTTTAAAAAATAAAGATATTGCTTTTGGTATTTCATGGTTTTTTATCCATTTATTATATATCATATATAGTACTTATATTATACATATTATCAGAAATAAACATATATATCCTTATTATCTCTTTAAAAATAAAAAAAATCAAAAATCAAAAAAATATAAAATGAAAATAACATTTAAAAATTTAAAAATATAATATATATTGAAAATCCATAAAAAGTAAAAATTAATTAAAGCCTCACAAAATTAGAAGAACCCTATAAAAATACATAAAATCATTTCTTGATGGTTTGCTTTGATTATCAATTTTTGTATATATTCTCGTTGCTTTCTATAGTTCGACCCTTGCACTTGCTTGCTATAACCACTTATTTGTAGGGTATAATAAATTTCATCTCACTTTGATATATTGCTTGTTTATTATGTGGGTTAATTGTTGACTGAGATGCTCTATTCGGGTGTTGAGTGCTGTGAGAACGACAGATACAATGATTGTTGGATCCGACTCATCGGGCACCGCAAGCCCTCCAAGACCAGATGTTAGACACCTCATTCAGAACCGTTCGTGGGGAGGCGGTAGAGGGGGTGATGGCGAGTAGCTGCGACATAGGGGAGGTGCAGCTATTATTGCTGCGAGAGGAGAGGAAGTAGAGGGAGGAGAGGGGAGGAGGGGAAGAAGATTGGAGGCAGGGGTTATTTAACCTTATATTACATATTACTTTTATAATTTAATATATATTAAAAATCCACAAAAAGACAAAATATAAAAGTAAATAAATGTTTAAAATAAAAAATTTAAAAATATTAGAAGAATAAAATCAAATAAAAATATAAAATTCATACCTATACATATCTTCTCATATAGGTATATAAAACAACATAAAAATAACTCAAAACATAAAACAAACTAAAAAAAATGCCAAAGTGTTATAAAATCCACAAAAAATAATAAAATCCTAAATATGTTAGCCTACTTTAATATTCATCCGACTTTCCACAATTTGCCTTCCTGAGTTCGACACTCATATTATCATTAGACGCAATAGTTTAGGAGTAAAAATAAAGAAACACATTTTTTTGTTTGCCTTGCACAGTCAATTCAGCAATGTTGTCTAACTTTTTTGACTGCAAATTAGATGTTAAATGCATTGATAATAAATTCCTTGCCAGCATTATAAGACGTGATGGATATTGCAAATTTAAACAATCAAGAAACAAGTAATATAACGAAATCTATCCATTGCCGCGGATAAGTTTTCTTAAATTGTGGGTGATAATAGAATCAAGTTAATGGTTACTAAAAATAGATTATATCAGGTTATTTAGTGTGTATCCCTCCACAAATAATTTCATAATGGCTATTTGATGACACTTTAAAAACTTTTTATGTAGAGAAAAAATAAATATATCCTTAGTATAGATCTGTATTTAATGAATCAAGTATACGTTATCTATATAACCCAAAATACCGCAGGACCTTGTATTCGACATGTATGCTAATCTTTTACAGGTTTACAAAATTCAGAAGTTTGATTCGCATGATTTGATTGCAACGACATATAAAAACTCATTTTTAACCAAATTGGGTAATGCATCTTGTGATCAATTCAGAGTTCTTCGTGATCTCTGTGAAAATCTTCCTAACAAGAAGACGATCTCAACGAGCGGAAGAGAAGATTTTCTCAAATGGAAGATCCTCTCCTAATCCTAATCCTAATCCTACTTCTTATAAGAATCTGAACTAATTACGTCCTATAAATAAGCATAGTTATAATCACAACACGAACCAATGGATCTGCCGTCCAATTTCTCCGTCACCCGCAGGCAGAGCCGCTCCACCGCCCGGTGGCCGCTACTCACCATCCTCCTCCGCCCTCGGGAGAGGCTGGTGACCGTACGACGGTCTCCCGCTGGCCAGATCATCTCCACGACCATGCAGACGCCGGCGGAAACACGCATCATCCACAAGCAACGCCTGCGCATTAAAGACGGTCTCGGCTGGGTCCTCCGCCCGCCCATGACGCGTGTCGCGGTCTACCTCTCCCAGGCGTTGGCGGCACAAGGTGCGATCCGAACGACGGAGGAGCTGCTGTTGAGGACCCGGGAGCTGTTGAAGGGATTATCGGAGGCCTGCAGCGCGCTGCTGAAAAGATTGTTACCGCAGGCTGGCAGCGCGGCAGCGGGGGGAGGAGAGCGCGTGGACACGGAGGTGATGTACGAGTACTTCGTGGTTCGGCACGTGGAGGTGCGGGAGGAGGGGACGGCGGCGCCGGGGATGATGGCGGTGTCGCTGCGGGGTCTGCGGGTGGAGGGGGAGAGGTACCGGACGAAGGGGTGGAGGGAGGGGGAGGACGAGTGCGCCATATGCTTGGAGGCTTTCGGCGACGGGGAGGTGGTGGCGAGGCTGCCGTGCATGCATCGCTTCCATGCAGAGTGCTTGGCGAGATGGCTCGTGCGCACCAGAGCCTGTCCTTTCTGCCGCGCTTCCCTCGGGGACGGATCCTCTGCTGTTTCGTCACCCCCTGTAAGACGTCCGATGGGGATCCGACGACGCCCGCAGGCGATGAGGCGTGATCAGCGCCCATCCCGTATAGAGGCAGTCCGATGCGGGCGACGGAAGTGGGTGCAATAGCATCCTATCAATTATCCGCATTTAGGCTTTAATTGATTGATGTTGCCTGAAATCCGATGTATCTATCCCACTGAAGGCAGATTGCTCTCTTGTGCTTCTCTCCCATATCTTTCAATGTGATTCTCCTGTTCTTCACGCATCCATTCCCTTCCATGTTTTTTGTGTATTAATAATGATGGAAATGCCTGGAAACCTTTGCCATGTTTTCTCCACTTATCGTAAGTCTATCACTGATGCCGCTTGTTAAAGAAAGTTGCCATATTTTTAGACATACCATAATGAAAAGCAAATTAAATGAAGTAATTTTGAATTGTTATGGTAAAATCGAACGTTAAGTTGGCGTAGATAAGAGTTTAATGTGTGCCCCTGCTAAGTCCAGTTTCAGACTCTGTCCCTGCAACCAACACCCATACAGAGGGACGCATTCCTAGTTTGCATTGATACTTGTGAAATAATGAGATACAAGTGCTTGATCTAAATGACGAAATCATCGGAAGACTTGATGTTGATGCCACCCTTCATTAACTCAGATACATCAGACCCAAGTCTACATGTAATGGGTAGATAAGTGCTCTCAGGACCATAACATTCACAAGAATACCTCCCCTTCAATTCATCGTACCATACCGCTTTGTCTCAATATCAGGGTGACAAGCTCAACCATGGTCGATACATTTAAAAAATATCCTTCTACTTTAAAAAAACCTAGCTACTCTACAAAAGAACTGGGAATTTCAGTATGACTTTCCACAGTGGATTAGGCTGCCAGCACCCAGAAAAAGGCCGAAGACTGCGGCACTGCCGAGAGTGGTCTGCCCGATGTGCCGGATCTTCAGAAGGCCTGGAACCTGCATTTTCCGGTACCCCGTCAGAAGGTTCACGTCCACAAATTGCAATGACTAAAGATAACTTACAAGAACCAGGGCATATGGTATATACGAAGCTCGGTTAAGCTAAGCACATAGAAATAATAAGGATCGCAATCCCTCCTCGCATCTCAAGTTTGACCATCCTAGCTTGTTGGACCTGATTACAAAGCTTACTTGTTGGAGAGAGGGGATATTAACTACACTTCGTAGGGGCTGACGGTAAAGCAAGTGGCAAACAAACTTAAGCAACGGAGGGACGAGCTGAAAACTAATTGTGGTCTGACTCTGCAATGTAAACATGAGCCTAGACAAGCTCCGTGAGATTAGGTGGAGAAATTAGATTCGCTCGATGACCAAGATTCATACCAAGGATGAAATTTGACACAGGCATCCCAGCATCCCCTTGTAGAAGAGGTAATTATGAAAGTAATGGACTGGCAGTAGAGATTCGGAGTTACATGTGCCATGGAAGGTTATGCAAATATGGCGTCCTTTCACGACATCGTGGACAGAAGAAGATGAAGGAACCTAATTGAGGAGGTGAAGTTTGGTGATGCCATGATCAAGGGCGATGAGCAGGTGGCAAGGCACCAGTATAGATCATTTCTAGTACTTTTGCAAAAGGAAGAAGAGGCTTTCTTTGCAGCAGGGTAAGGAAATTACTAAATGAACATGGTCACCGGTTTCAGGTGGCTCTCTTTTTCGTCTGCAAGGAGCTCTGGAGGATTGTAACAAAAGATATTCTGATTTGATTAAGGAATTCAAGGAGGGAAATCCAGGTTTCCAATGCATTATCCGACAGATGCATTGTTGGCTCATTGGAAAAGGCTTTGGAGGTTATGACAGATTGGAAAATGAAGGTTTCGGAACTTCTTTAGAAAGTAGATTTCTCGATGGCATACAATAATGCGGATTGGAACTTTTTCCGGAGTACACTACATAAGAGCGTCCTACCGAACCTCTTGATCACCTAGATGAAAAGATGTGTCACTACCTCTTCATTCTCAGAGTTAGTTAGTGGGTGATAGCAAGGCGGGGTTTTTTAAAGGAAAAAAGATAATCGATAAGATATGTGCCCAAAAGCTTCATCCTATGTTCATAAGATTTAGCAGTACATGACTACAAAACATAACATAAAATTACACTAACGAGCAATCAGACATAATTGTTTGCATACTCAATTACATTTTTCATGTAAAATCTTTCCTATCTGAAAACCGCCTCATTTCTTGCCAACCAAAGAGCCCAAATAACAGTTGCAGCAAAGACCTATCCATGTCAGAGCCTCGCCAATCATAACCAAGGGTTACCCAAAATGTTGTCATCCTAAGAATAGCAACCTTGTCCCAAGCTTCCTTAGATTCCTCGCAAAGAAAAAGGAGATGATCCACATCTTCAATCTCCATCGAGAAACATGTATACATATTATTGTTTCCTTAAATAATCACGCAAACCTAGCACCAGTCATCACTGTATCGTATTAAAAATTCCAAAGGACGACCTTTACCTAAGTCAGCACCTTCCAGCTCCAAAATCTCTTGCAGCTCGCAGCACACCCTCAAGTAGGGGTGCACATGGATCGGATAAAATCCATATTTGATCCAATCTTATGCTATTAGATTGTATTGGCTTGGTTTGGTTTTATCATTCTAATGGATCAGATAAGATTGAATTTTTTCAAATCCATTCAAGTATTGATAGGATCGGATCTTTTCCGAAATCCGATCCGATCTAATTTGATAATCTGTTAACACACACACAAATGTATATGCATACAAGTAAACAAACTTACATACATACATATAATATCTATGTGCACCCATTTCTCTATGACCATAATCAATGTCATTTATCTCATTTTGTCTCGTCTTAATCTTAGATACAAGTCCTCCTGCTACCACCCTTTCTTCTCTCTTGAAAATCAAATGTTAAATTTCCAGAATAATAAAGTATGTCTATAAATTGTAAAATTATAAATCATGTTCGGTTATGCTCCTCCTAGTACCTCCCCCATCACATTTCCTTGACTGCTAATATTCCTCTTAGTTCTTTCTCAGTCGATTTCGACGATGTCCGTCCTGCACAATTTTATTCCCTTAGTACAACCCACCACCTCCTCCCTCGTGATGTTGTTGCCCATCTCATACAATGCCACCCCCTCCCCTGCGATGTCATTTGTCATAAGTATGTTGTCACTCTTCTGATCTTCAATAAAAAAATATGATTTTGGGAGAGATGCCTAGTACGTTTGTTAGATATAATTGACACCTTTGCTTCTTATCTTTGACTTGATCTAGTTTGAAACCTTATTGCATAGATGAAACTGGATCAATTACATGATCAAATGTATAACTCCCAACTAGTAATAAATAAGAATTACTTCAATTCCTTTCATTTTCAAATTGATATACGATTTTAATTCATATTCTCCTAAAATATGTATATTTTTAATGTAGGTATAATCTTACAAATAAATTCTATTTCAAATATAATTTAAATGAGAGGTATGTTTCTTAAGTGGTAGGCTATATTTAAGTTGGTTTTGTCTTGGATATTCAAACAAGTATGATTGTTATTTGATTACAGTTAAGTTAGTTCTGTCTTGGATGTTCAATCAAGTATAATAAATTATAATTGTTATTTATTACTCATTTGGAGATGCAAAGTGTGAATCATGTTAAGGCCTTCCTTTAGTTCCTCAGGTTGGAAAGGACCCTATCTAAGGAGCGTTGAGGAAGGTTGCTGGGTGTAGAGGATGTCACATGTGATAGGTGTCGTTCGGCGATGGAAAATGCGGATCACCTTTTTCACTTGTCAGTTCTCGATGGAGATGTGGAATAATGTAGGCATTGCGTGGCTTACGGGTTGGGATGGCATCAATTTTTGGAGAGATATTAGAGAGGTCTGCGGTTCTTCAAAAGATCTTCATCCCTAGGAGCCTCCAGCCGTTGCAATCTATCATCATCTTATCTGGCATTTTCACGAGAGCATGAGGAGGTTTCTAGGACCTTCATGAAGATCGGACTTGCAAGGAGGAGAGGAGGTGTCTTCATCGGAGCACAGTTTTACTCCGTCGTATAAGGAGGAGCCCTTCTAGGAAGAAGATATCCTTCAGCTAACAGGAGATGTTGGATCGTACTTAATTGGGCTAGTTTAAAAAATTTTCATACGATGAAACCACATGATACAAGAAGGATTCTCGGATCGTTTTCATCTATAGCCACAATAAGTATAAAGAATACCTCTTGAAGCGTGGTTGATCGAGTCTATAAGAAAACAGACCTCCTGTCTCAAGTCCGATCGTCGGAGAGGTCACTTGCGAGCGCGGGGATGAACCGCGTGATCCTCGCAATCCAACATGATGATCCAAGCACGATAAGCTCTTGTTCTCGTCGCACGAGATCGAACGTCTTCTTTGTGAGCATAGCACTCCAAGAAGACAGAGAACCGAAGAACGAAGCGGCGGCACGGTGGCGAAGGCGATGACGAGTCTCTCCTCTAGGATTTGGTGGACGGCTACCAAAAAGAGTGAGAGAGAGTTGGCGTGTGAGAAGAATGAGAGAGAGAGAGAGAGTTGGCTCCAAAATGTCATAGCCTTAGAGAGCATGGTATGCCTCTCTATTTATAAGGTTTTGGGATCCATGGATCTCAATCCATGGGACATATAAAATCAATGGATGAGATCGATTTATATTCAATCCAATGACCAAGATTGCTGTTGGTAAAAACCAACAAATTATGATTTAATTTAGATCAAAATATATTTGACAAAACTAAATATAAATTAATCCTAAATTACATCAACCAAATAAGGAGTGAATATACATGGAGATTACATCTCCCATGTACAACAAGGTGGACGACCACCCATTCGAAGAAGGACTTGGTGGCCGTCACCTTTTTTCCATATGGAGACAATCTCATGAGATTTCATGAGATTGCATATCTCCATTATTATTTCCAACAACTTTTGTTGTAATTTATTCTTAAAAAATAATTCATAATTAATTTTGAGAATATTGCAATCTTGCCATTGATAATTTGTGAATCACATTCACAACCCAAAACAAAATATAATTTACATTTTCAATTAATTACACAATGTGTATCCAATACACATTAATAATTAATCAAAAAATATAAATTATAATTAGCTCTCTCTAATACATTAAAATCACATTTATAATATATTATGAATAATTGGACATTGCTATCCACATTATTCTTATCCATAATATTTAAATCACATTTAATTATATTGGATAATTTCCACGCATATCAAGATGACTAAATCACATTTAATCATCAATTCTTCAATGCTTAGATTTATAGAACTATTCTTGAACCCCTTCAAGAATAATATGATTTTTTCGCAGATACTTGGAGATAAGGACAGGGCGATTGTATTGTTCCACGTATAGTGACTTGAATATTGAGATCATATCTCAAATCCAGATCTCATGGACCTCCCACAGATGCTTGATCAAATCAAGATCCTAGACCTAATCTTCTCATTGCATCTGAATCTCATTCAGATCAATGTCCAGTACATGGACTAAGATTAGGTCACTTCTCTAATGAGAAGAGTCACTAAAATCCAAACCTGTTTCATCACTCCTTCGGAATGGAAGTGTCATGGTTATACAATCGTTTATGATTACATCACCCTCAGGTATTCCCAATACTTGTACATCCTGCATACTGGAAGACCTATGATCATTCTGAAGATAAAGATCACTTTTACAATGTCATCTTCATGGTTTGATCATTAAGTTTATCAGTCTTGGTCATTGGGAATTAGTATAGATCATATGCTTTCCCAAAGCATATATCTTACCTTCAAATTCATGTCATGCTTCCAAAGCATGACGACCATGCATGGAATTTGATCAGTCCCAATAGCTCATGAGTGAGCTCATGTCTCCCAGTTCATAAGTGAACCTATATGATCCCTTTGAGAGATCGTATTACTCATATGTCCTTACATGCACCCAGTTCGCCGGTGTATAGACCTTGGTTAGGTCATTAACCTATTGGTCTGCCAAATGTACATACTCAGACATATAGCAACACATCTATCTCCGGTCAGAGGATGCATGCCTATGTTGTAATAGTATTCAACATAGGTCTTTGGTTATATCGATCTCGTTAAGTCAACCCATTGACTCAACTAATCTGACACCTCCGAATCACTATTCCCATGTAGAGGACCTGCATCAAGAGGTCGGTCAGATATCAGCCATATGAGAAAGGATTGTCATCTCCTACTCAGACTGGAGATCATCACTTAACAATCATTTGACGATGCTTGATGAGTTCTCTATGTAACTCCTTAGATATTCATCCAAGATCAACCTCTATGATTCATTCAATGAACCAACAACTATATGATCATCAAGTTGTCCATGGTACATAACCCTTATTGTACAGAGGGACCTTATAGTGCATTCATTCATTCAATTTCAGAAGGGGAGTAAAAATAATCAATAACTTTTATTGATAAATCATTTATTACAATAACATTTATTGTAGTAATGGTTCGCCCGTGGCTCACATTGCTAACACCTCTCCCCCTTTTTGCTTGGAAGAAAAGATACAACTCTAGGGTTGGGGATTTTTTAATATAAGCTTGGAAAAGTTACAAGTTTCTCCCTGACAGTTTCAGAAATTTCGCAAAGAGCCCCACCAACTTCAAGTCACACACTTTGCACCCCCCTGATCTTGGGTAAATTACTGTTTTTATCGCAATATTGTTTCCTGTCATTTATTTAATGCGAAAATGTTAACTATTTGCGAATAAGTCCTTCTCTATCCAGAACAACAAATCGCTTGTCTTTTTGATTGAATAAATGTTTTTGTTGTTCGAAAAAATTTTCAAAAAATTGGTGGATGTTCCTGCTTTAGTTCTTATCATTGTATAAATTTTTCATGAATTTTTATTGTCGTTTGATATATTTAAAAAATAAAAAATAGTGATATTTTGTCTGCCCAAAATTGCAAAACTCATAAAAATTCGAAAATTGCTTAAAAATTCCAAAAAATTACTGTAATTATATTTTTTGTGTTTTAATTTTTATCTAATTTTCATGCATTAACTCTTTAAAAAACTCCAAAAAATTGCAAAATACGAAAAATCTTAAAAAATTGTAGAAAACTCTTGAAAAAACCAAAAATTACGATTTCAGCTTGTGATTGTAGATATTGTCTTGTAGTTTCTATTAAAAATAAATTTCAGAGATTTTGAGCACTTAAAGGATTTTTAACTTGCAAAATACTCCTGCCTGTGCACTGTTTCACTAGTTTTGTACTGTCTGATTTTTATAAAATCACAAAAACATCAGAAAATCTCGAAAAATTACCAAAAACATTTTAAAATATATAAAACATAAAAAGATTTTCTCTTTCATTTTCTGAGCATTTTTTACTAGTTTGAAAAATACAAAAAGAGTGTGGGTTGTGTGATTTATCACTTGTGCATATTGTTCTTAATTTGAAAAATAAAAAAATAAAAATAAATACCACTAAAAATTATTTCCAAAATTTGGCTACTTAGTTTTTAAATCGTGCTCCTTGTGTTTGACCCTGGTCGCTATACTCGATAAAAAGATAGCGGAAACCACTTACGTTGCTCTCATTGATTTATCTTTTATTAAGTGGTTCAAATACAAATTTTTTCGATTGACCACGCTTGGTGATTTGGGTCACAACGACCATCGTTTAATTATTTACATAACCCAAGTTGTCAGGCGTGTCACCAGAATGACACCGTTGCTGGGGAGCACGGCTTTGTAGTCAGTTTTCTATTTTGTCTCTTTATATAATAATTGTTTTCTGACCTTCTATCTTTATTTTTTGTGCGAGGTACTGCTTGGATGACTTGGAGTTTACTTTTTGGAGGACCCGCACAGGAAGAAGAGTAGGGAGGAGAAGAAGATTTTTTCTTATATTTGAGAGAACAATTATTTGTTGTAATAATTTAGGACTTTGAACCTTTGAAATTGGACTATTTTTCAGGGTCTGTTTCGCCGAGCACCGGTGTGCTCGGGGGACCTCACCGCTGTTTTCCATGTTTTGATTTCATGCCATAACTTGCTATTTTGATTCTCGCGGTTTTAGCCCCTAGATGTAGGAATTTTCATTGATTGTGACGTAATTTCTAAGGCCCAACACCTAATAGAATATCTGTTCCTATAGAACATAATTGAAACTTGGATAAAAATTAAACTGAAAAGTTAGTTTAATTGGATTTGAGACCACGTGTTGTGAGGAGTCACATATAACGCTGACAGGACCCATTGTGGCGGGCACCGAGTGACTCTCAAGATCGGACTCCAGACTCAATTCGGTTAGCTAACCATTGTTCTTCACGATTAATAGAAGTTGCTCGTCTTAAGGCCGATTTCCACGTGCATCATATAGCTTGTTTACTTTTCAGTATTTAATTTTATGCGCGGATCATATTGCATGTAGAGTGCTGGAGTAAGGTACACATTTTCTATCTCTGCATGCATCATCGTGTTTGACTGTGCATTGGCTTTTTCGACTTCTTCCCCCTGTTTTCAACTCAAATTAATCAAAGAGGAAATCAAAAAGCTCCGTAGATGTTATTCTTTGAAAAATCCAAAAATATAAAATCCAAAATTTAAAAAAATGGGACTGCTAATTGAACTTGACCCTTAAAAATAAACGTAATTAATTCCTCACTGTATTGGGAGAGAAATCCCCTCATTGTTTACGCTTTTACTCGCTCACGTACACACTAAGGAGTAGTGCCCAAATCCTGTTAAAGCCTTCTAAGTGTTTGTACAACTTTTTCTTATCACTAAACTCTAAAATTGAAAAGATAAAAGACCAAATGTCACGGTCTTCACATTGCGTAGAGTTGGTGAATTGGGGGTTTGCCTTCTGTTAGAATGTCTTTGTTGTAATTTGGTTACGTTAATCTTCTATCATTAGCAGTCACCTTCTGTCTTCCTTCTCACCTTCTGTTTCTCTCTCTTCTATACCACCCTCCCTCCCTTCATTTCCCTCTCTTCATGATGGGTCCCATTCCATTCCAGTCGGATTTTACGGCTTCTTATCTTCATGCCCATCATTCCCGCTCACTCTCTTGGGAGGTCAGAACTTTGTCCAATTTCCCATCTTCTCCCTACCCACCCTCCCTTTCGGGACATGCTGTGAGTAAAGCTCGAAGATACCAGATTAACCAGATACAAAACCCGGGCGATTACCTTGCTGAGATGAGAGTGCAATCCATAGGAGATCATATGGTGCAGCTGTGTGCTTTAGATGACTTCTATCCTGAGATGATGGATGAGTACACCGATCAAGAAGCACACTCTGCTTCTACATTAAACCCCTTCATTTTGGATTTAGAGTTCATTGATCTACTGCCAAAATTTTCAGGGGAAGTGCATGAGGAACCATATTTGCATATTGATGAGTTTGAGGATATGTGTGGATCACGATCATATTTTGATATCACTTCTGAGGACATGATGCTAATTAACTTCTCATTTACACTTCAGAGTAAAGCCAAGAGTTGGCACAGACGATTGGGAAGGAAGATTGCTACATGGGGAGATTTACGATCGTTATTTTTGCATAGATTTTACCCCCAGCGTAGAGCAGAGATGATGCGGTCGTGTATTCATGATTTTTTAGTTGACCCCCAGGATCCATTGATAGATTCATGGTTGAGGTTACGCGATCTTTTGAGGCAATTTTCAGATCATGGATTTTCGATGACTAACCCTATCCACATCACCATGAGGGGGAGGACCGCAGAGCAGATTACATATGTCATTACCTTGTATGGTGGTTCACACCAAAGCCCCAACCTGGATTTAATTGAGACCATCTTGGATACACTTTCAGACATTTCATATTCACAAGATGATTTATTCAGGACGACACACGAGGGAGATATGACACCAGATGAGTGTGCGACACATAATGCCGATTTTGACAGCACACAATGATCAGAGGATATGGATGCTTCTACTTTTATTTTGATGGATGTGTTGACTACCACAGTGAGTTCCGAGAGCCGGACATTGACAGAGTACACGTTGGATTTACAACCAGATTTTGAGCCAGTCCTGCACTATTCCACATTGAGGATTCTTGGATTCTAGATCTGCTAGTATCCCAAGAAATAGAGGAGGAGCCCACATCTCAACCATCCTTTGAGTCATTCCAGTGTCCATACACAGTTGATTCAGTGTCTATTCTTCATAAGATCTTCTCATATTCAGACATATACTTGGATTCATCTCAGCAGAGAGAGCTTGATGAAAGACCCATTTTTTGATTTGACAGACATTGATAGTCCCATATTTGAGGCTTGTGTCCTCCCATTTTATGAGGTCGATACATTTTCGGATGACATGATATTTGACAGTATGGATCCCCAATTTCCTGATGATTTGGCATTACTCCCCGAAGGTTATCTGCGGGAGGATGCCACGGTCACGAGACCGAATATTTTGATACTTTTGATCATGAGTTTGAGGTTTATCTCCTCGATGACCCTTGTGAGGATGACCCGATCTTTGGGGTATTCGATGATTTCATTGATTTGTCTACAATATATGCATCAGATATCAGCCTTTCTAGTGAGTCTCCTGATCATGACCTTCCATACCTTTTTGAGACTGAGATTGATGTGGAGGATTCAGTGACAGATCCTTCCTTCTCCATGTTCGACTTCTTCGGCTCTACCCTTTCATTCCATACAGATCTTGAGCCGACAATTTCTTTTGTGCTACTGGAGCCCAATTTCATCTGCCTATATCTTTATCCGGTAGCAGACACCCGCTTGATTGTTTACCTGGGTGTCATCATTTCTTCTGTTGAGCTCATTGTTTTTCTCTCACCGAGAGCGCAATGACAGTACGGTATTCGCATTACATATGACGTCCTAAACCTTGATACATTGTTATCCTAACATTTGCGCCCATCTAGGGGTATAAAATCTAGCGCTCGTTGAGAGGCACCTCAACATTGATCACATCTGTATAGATCTATTTGTCTATATCATACATTCTGTCTGTCTCACACCCCCTATTCATCTTATGATCATTCCATACTTAGGGTGTACTTTACCCTAAGTATGGGGGTGTGTCAGACTTGTGATTATTCTTTTATTCTTTTTACCTATTTTACCCTAAGTATAGGGGGGATAAACCCAGTATATTCTACTCCTCGGTTTTCCCCTTGTGTAAAATCTTCTATACTTAGGATTATTTGATCCAAAATATATAGGAGGATCACCGACTTCTATTTATTATATTCTTTTATTCATCATTGTAGTGTACTATTCTTTTCACTTTTCTATACGTAGAACGAGTTATGACTTTATTTCCAGCTCTTTAATCACTATGAGGACATAGTTCGAGCTAAGTATAGGGGGGTGTCCTATATATTGTATATATATACTTTAGCCATAACTCGTACTTCCGTATTTTTATTAAAATACTGTGTAAATACTGAAAAAAACTGAAAAAACTGAGATGCAGAAAGTTCATCAATTTTTTTTACATACTGACTAATAAGTCAGGTTAAAATATTTTGAAAAATATTTTGAAAGTAGTTTGAAAATCTATTTGAAAAATCTTTTGAAAACTATTTGAAAAATGTTTAAAAATATTTTCAACCTTTGTAAAAATATTGTTGCTTGTAATTTTTTTCTTTGTGTGAAAAAAATTGATTTTGTAAAACTATTTGCAAATGTTGGGAAAAATAGTTGAAAATTTATTTTGAAAATCTATATATACTGTTTGAAAAATGTTTGCAAAAGTGTTTTCAAATGATTGTAAATAATTGTAAAATTGAGTGAAAAATTAATTTAGACTATAGTTTTCAAAATTATTTGTAAAATTATTTTCAAATAAATTTGAGGAATATATGCATCATAAAAAATAATAAAAAAAGAATAAAAGAAAAATTTAAAAATCCAACTGTATATATACTTGTATAAATTACTCATGTTGTAAATTCTTTCTCATGACTCTTGTAAATAATTGACTCACCTCTTTGTAGATATGTGTATATAATCCCTAACTCTTATCTAAAAAAATTGTATATATTACTAACTATTTGCATTAAAAAAACTTTTGCATATGCATCATTTTTCAAAAATCCATAAAAATTTCAAAATTTTGAAAATTATTTCACAAAAAGATTTTGTTTTCTTTGCATTGTACATATTTTCTTGCATTGGCATGTGCATTTTTCGGATAGTATTGACATTTAAACTAAGTCTAGAATAAACTAAGCCCATAAGACTCTGTTCACATGTCATCTTGATGAGTCTAAGTAGAATATTTAACAACACACGCATGATTCTTTCAGACCGTGGCTTACCTTGGACAATGCACTCTACACGTAGCTCTTCATGGAGGAGGTAGTGAGAGGGCAGTTTTTTTGGCTTGGGATAGCATACAAGGGTAGTACATCTAGGAGGAACCTCTCGTCCTCCTCTAGGGAGGGAAGTGTGTCTCAACCTGGTGTGGTGATGTTGAGGTCTAAAGACAGGAGCTGTGGGGTTGCAATAATGCTTCAAAAGTGGGATAGTCTATTGGCTCAAGAGGAAAAACTCCTTATGTACATGCTGCACCTTGTATATATTTTCAAAAAAAACACAAAAGAAAAAAATGCAAAATCTCCAAAAGTGGACATGCCTGATTGAAAAGTAAAATGCATGCCGGAGTGTATATACAAGTGAAAAAAAAGAATAAGAGCTTGAAAGTCAAATATTTGTGAGCTTGCAGCGGGTGACAAGGCTACACTGGTCATGCATCCAAGTATAGGTAGCTACACTGGTTACCATCTATTCTCTTCTCCATCCCCTCTTCTTGAGCTGGTTATACTTGAACTTAGAAGGGAATATCCCCGCTCCTCGAGGAAAGAGTTGCTAGACCGGGGGATTAGAGTTACCTTGTTGAGAGAGGCTGTTTCTTTGTTACTTCTGAGATGAGGAGCTATATATCACTTACACCATTCAAGTAAGAATTCATAGTCATAAGAATTTGTGTATGTAGACTTGTTCTGAACTGACTGTTGAGGCGACCTGAATAGGAGTCTTGTGGAACTTAGAGGCTGTTAGGTTTTGAATCCATTTCCCATTAAGGTTCCGACACACTAATAATCCAAAGGTCCTACAGAGCTCCAGAATACATTTTTATGAAGATAAGTTTAAAAGTCAACATTATTCCAACTTCTTTCCTTTTTCTTTTCTTTATTTTTGTTTTCACTTATTTTCCAAATAAGTGTTTGCTAAGGGACTAGCAAATGTAAAGTATAGGGGAATGATGAATCCACGATTCATCACGTTTATTCTTTTATTTTAGCTTCATTTTCTTAGTCAAACACCTGTAAATACCCACTAATTGCATAATTTTACCATTTTGTATGCATTTGTTAAAATTGCATTTTTAAAATTTATTGTACAAAAATAAAAGAACAAAGAAGAAAAGAAAAATAAAGGAGGTATTTATGCAATAAATACAGACTGACTCAAACCTCGAGAGAAGGTCAAGACTTGACCTGATTGACTCGGAATAAAGTAGGGGGAGATATGGTCTTCTGTCAAAAAATCCAAAAAAATAATTTGTATATAAATCCCTTATATATTTGTATAAAACTCGTACTATTTTATTTGTACATAATTTGACCTTAAATTAATTAGTTTTGTAAACAAAAATTGTAAATAAAAATGTGTTGTAAATAATAAAAATAATTGCAGAGAAAAATAATGTATATATTACAATTAATCACCCTCAGATAAAGCCACAATGCAATCATTGAAATACTCATTCTAGCTCCATACGAACTCAAATTGAATCGAACTTACTTCCATTATACTCTAAATTAAATTATCTCTCAAATGGCTATGATTTCATAATTTTTGGAGTTACGGTTAAAAAGTCAGTTTTCTGGGGTGTTTTGTGCAGTTTTCCCATATACTTGTTGTATATATTTTATTTATTTTTATATTTATAATGTATATAATTGTAAATATTATTTTCATTAAAAATAAAAACAAAAAATATAAATAATAAAATTTAAAAAATGTGTTAAAAAATTATTCCTTATTTATACATATGTATATTGTATTATATGTGTATAATATGTGTATACAACTAACTTCCTTAAATAAAAATCATCAAAAAAATTAATTATCTAACATTATTTACTTAATTTAATTACGAAATTTGTAATTAATTATTTGATTTATACACTTACCATGTATATATGATTTTATTCCATACCTTTATTGACAACCATTATGGTGGCTAATTGATTTTTGGAAATTATTTTATTTATTTATTTTAATTAATTCCGAAATTCATTTTAATTAATTAATTATTTCATTTATTTAGTTATTTTATTAATTAAACACTAAACACCTTCCTCATTTGTAGATACATTCTGTTTTTATTTTTGTAATCTTTTTATTGGGCTCCTCCTCCTCATTCACTCTTTGATCAATCTTTGGTGGAGATGAGCCCGATCTCCGAGAGCATTCTTGTCGAAGAAGGGTGCCTAGCCTCCGAGACGTCTGGTGACAGCACGTCGTCCCTTGTCGAGGCCATCATGCCATTTCCGAACCCCAAGGTGAGATCCATTTTATTTCTCGTCTTTTTCCCGTAGTTAAATCGTAGATTTATTTTCTGCTTAGACATAGTTGATCTTTAGATATTAAAAATCATCAAAAAATATTCACCACATGATTTTCGTCCGAATCCAAAATTTTCTTCTCACATCTTGATCGCTACATATCTTTTTCTACCTCACACAATCTTCCACCTCTGGTCACACACGGTAATCGGAGCCACAGATCCATTCTTTCATCTCGCCAAGATCCGTCCATTCACACATTCCACTATTGTGTATAAATAAAAAAAGATACATAAAATCATTTTTCCTGTTTATCTGACATTAGTTTTTGTAGGAAAAATAAAATTTTTTATCTCTAACATTTGTTTTGCAGGTAAAAAAGGATTAAAGACTTGCTTTTCTCTCTAATCTTTGTTTTGCAGGAAAATTTTGAAAAAAGATATAAATAAAAATATAAAAAAGTCCTTGCTTGTTTACGGTTTATGTTTTTACATTTACAAAAAAATAAAAAGGTTTTTTTATTCGTCATTCTGAATACAGAAAAATAAAAAAAATAAAACAAAAAAATAAAAAAAATTAATTGGCAGCCCTCCACAGCTATCGGCGGCGCCGCCCGCATCTCCCAGCGCCAGGCGGCACCGCCGTCCTCCTTTAACGTTGTAGTCCTCCCCTGCCACCGCCTCCACACGTCGTCACCTACCAGCGAGCCGCTCCCCACACACCCCATGCACCTCTGTCAGCACGGCCACCTGGGCGGCGTGCCGCCTCGTGCACCCCAGTGCGCATAACTTCCACCCTTCTGCGTGCCTTCAGCGCGCCACCGACCCGACCCGCCGGCTCCTTCGCACTCCAATTTCCCTCCGCCCTGGGCGGCATTGTCCGCACCTCCAACTCCTGTGCTCCAGGCTCGCGGCTCTACGTGCCGTCGACCCCAACCACGGCCCGTCCGCGCTCTGGCGCCCCCGCGCCCGCCGTGCAACCAGACGCGGCCCTACGCAGCCCGTGCACCCTTCAGCTCGGCTGCGTGGCAGCGGTGGCTGATGTTCGTGTTCCCCCGCCTTCCTCCGCCTGCCATCCTCGACACGCGGCCCCGTCCTGCGCGCAGAGCCGACCCCACCGCTCCTCCTCCATTGGAAGAAAATAAGGGGGCGACAACCTTGGTACCTCTCCCCCTTTTTGCTTGGAAGAAAAGATACAACTCTAGGGTTGGGGATTTTTGAGTATAAGATTGGAAAAATTACAAGTTTCTCTCTGATAGTTTCATAAATTTCGCAAAGAGCCCCACCAACTTCAAGTCACATACTTTGCACCCCTAATCTTGGGTAAATTGTTATTTTTATCGCAATGTTGTTTCCTATCATTTATTTAATGCAAAAATGTTAATTATTGACGAATAAGTTCTTCTATCCAGAACAACAAATAGCTTGTCTTTTCGATTGAATAAATGTTTTTATTATTCAAACAAATTTTCAAAAATGTTCCTGCTTTAGTTCTTGTCATTGTATAAATTTTTCATGAATTTTTATTACCGTTTGATATATTTAAAAAATAAAAAATAGTGATATTTTGTCTGCCCGAAATTGTAAAATTCATAAAAATTCGAAAAATTGCTTAAAAATTCCAAAAAATTACTATAGTTGCATTTTGATGGGTTTTAATTTCTTTCCAATTTTCATGCATTAACTCTTTAGAAAACTCCAAAAAATTACAAAATACGAAAAAATTAAAAATTTATAGAAAATTCTAGAAAAATTGAAAAATTGTGATTTCAGTTTCGGATTGTAGAAATTATCTTGTAGTTTCTATTAAAAATAAATTTCAGGGATTTTAAGCACTTAATGGATTTTTAACTTGCAAAATACTCTTGCATGTGCATTGTTTCACTTGTTTTGTACTGTTTGATTTTTATAAAGTCACAAAAACATCAGAAAATTTTGAAAAAATTACCAAAAATATTTTAAAATATATAAAACATAAAAACATTTTCTTTTTCTTTTTCTGAGCATTTTTTACTAGTTTGAAAAATACAAAAATAGTGTGGGTTGTGTGATTTATCACTTGTGCATATTGTTCTTTATTCGAAAAATAAAAAAAATAAAAATAAAAACCACTAAAAATAATTTCTGAATTTTGGCTACTTAGTTTTTAAATCGTACTCCTTGTATTCGACCCTTGTCGCTATACCAGGTAAAAAGAATAGCGATAACCGCTTACATTCTTTGATTGTTTTATATTATCTTAAGTGGTTTATTTATTTTTCTCGTTGACTGAATCGCGCGGTTGAGAATAACGAAAACTTTGTGATATTATTATTTATCCATCTTAACCGTGCCAGATTTCGTGTCATCACCCGTGTTTTCACTGCCTTCTTTTTTTCACGATGTTTTGAGATTTCTACCTTAATATTTTTTGTTTTGTGTGCATGAGCCTTAGCTTGTAGGTTGATTGAGTCGGTGGTCCAAACCCTAATAAGAATTGCATAATCCTCTAGTCTCTTATGATTGGATCTAGTCAAACAAATAAATGTTAGTAATTTGTATTTAAACCCATGCGTCGTGAGAGACATCATGCATCACTTGCAGGACTTATTGTGGCAAGCAAGCACCAAGATGTCCCCAAGATCAGACTCTAGGGTTTGGATTTGAATAATTAGCATATGGTTCTTCATGACTTATAACAGCTAATGTTTAGGGCAATTTTGTCGATTGCACACTACCATGTAGATAGGTTTATAAATTCTATTTTACATACCGCATGGAGATAGCTAGGAAGCACTATAAGTCCTCTAACTCATCATGCATCATTCGATTCAATGATGAGATTTCCATCATAGAATCAAACTTGCATGGCCTTTTGTTATCTCCCTCTGATTTTGAGCATCTAGGATTTAAATGAAATCTACGAAATTGTTAGGCGCGTGTATGCAAAATACCCCAAAAAAGTGAAAATCCAAAAAATTTAAAATAAGGGGACTACTATATAAACTTTGAACATAATTAAAATCTTTAATGGACTATCATTGCCTTGGGTTCATAAAGCCTTCATTGCTTTCAAGTACCTAAGGAGGGGACCAAAACCCCTCCCATGAGGGAGGCAGGACCCGCTATGGATTAGAGCCAAAAACCCAATCTATAATTGCCTTGTGTATCGTATGGATTTCCGAAGTAATGGTGCTTCTATCGTACATGATCGAGTAGGGCTTCATCAACGATGGTATTCCCACCTTGTGTGGAACATCGATGTGGTCTGAAGTACTGAGCTTAGGCCACACTCTGACGGGTGTGTTTGTATCATTGGTTTGCGTCCGAGTAGGTCCTTGCATGCTCATGGGAGATTCCATTGCGAGCGAGGTCCGAAGTAGTGGTTTCACCTATCGACTTCCTCTCTCTATTTCCTTTGCTAAGTAGGGATACGGGAAGGGTTACAAAGATCTAAAAAAGTACATACTACAAGTTACAAAGGAGGAGGACGAGTGCAACATACTTTTCTGGCAGTACTCTCTCTCTTGTTGGGTTAGCATGCTAAGATCTTGATATAATATATGCCAGTTATAACAACACTAAAGATAAAAAGATAATAAATAGCCGATCCCTTACAACTTCACATGGCGTGAGTTGGTGAACTCAATTTTGTATTATATTTGTATGGATCTAGATTAAGGTTAAAAAATCAAGTCTCGTGCATTTGCGCAAATTTTGTCGCGTGTGTCTTCTCTTTGACCCCCTGCTTAGTTTGAGCCTTTCTACTATTTTACATTCTTTTTTATTCCTCATTGACCACCGTATCTTTCTTCCTATATCGATCTTCTCTTGATCCATGATGACGATCCCTTGATGGTTAGTCAGGACTTTGCCGACACCCACATCAATTCCATGGACTCGGCACCGTCAATAAATTTGAGGCGATTCCTGAGAACCTGGTTCGGACTTTGCGAACCGATCTCTAGACTCCTCATTTTCTTCCCACCCTACTTTATCACCCAATAAACCAGGACCACTCTTGTCCCACTTTGCTTGTTGTGAGTGGAGGTCGATTATAGTCCACATCTCTACTCCATTCACAACTATCTAGGATTGACCCTAATCTCATAGTCATCATAGCAGCTAGAAATTCAATTTCAAGTGGTCTGATTGGGATTCTCTCATAATTGCAGATAGAAGCTAGCCCCAATCATGGACCCCAATCCAGAATTCATCTCCTCTTATTAATATCCAGAGATGGCACCTCAAGGGAAAGGAAAAGGAAAGTTGTCTCCCCAAATGGAGATGGGTCAGGGGACTGAACAAAACAAAGTGAACACTCAGTTAATGGCCCCATACATGCCATATAACAACAACTGACTGAGCAAGCATTAGCCCATACTGCATTTCAGGATATGCTAAATGATGTAATGAATAACCAACAGAAGGAGGTGGAGATATGCCTCGTGATGATCCATACCAAGAAGAGGGGGTAGGAAATGGGAAACCTAAACCTACACTAAAAGAGACATATAATCCTAGAGACAACCAGATGACTGAATGGATCCGCATCCCGATGATCCATGCTCACTTCGAGTTCAAGCCCCAGTTCCTTGCCCTCCTCCCATCATTTCACGAGAGCACCAACGAGGAGTCGTACATTCTCCTACAATAGTTCTCTCACATCTGCAGGATGATCCGCTACCCAAAGATCCGGTTGGGCGTAGTGAAGATGATTGTGTTCCCCTTTAACCTACAGGACAAGACCCTCTATTGGGTCAATCATTTGGGAAAGGTCATGATGACCTAGGAGGAACTCAAATCTTCGTTACTTCACAAATTCTACCCTCTTGGGTGGATCAAACATATGCGAGCCATGATTAGCAACTTCTCCCAGGCCAAACCCGAATCTATCCATGATGTTTGGGAGCAATTTACAGACATGTAGGAGAAATTCCCCCACCATGAGATACCAAGTACCAGTCTGGTCCAAGACTTTTTCGAGGGCTTGAATGTAGAAAGTCGAAGGTTAGTAGATGTTGCATGTGGAGGGTCTCATTTCAACGAGGATGAAGATGTGGCATGACATATTTTTGAAGAAATGGTCGAGGGAGAGGCCACTCTATCTTCATCATGTGCCTATAAGAGACATCCTCAAGTCCTCCAGAAGTTAGTTTACATGGCACCAACCTGCGAGGTAGAGAAAGATGAGAGCTCCAACCTCAATATCATCAAGGACCATATTTCTATGGTTGACATTATTGAGAAGAGGTTACATGATCTTGAAAAGCTCGTTGTGGTCGAACAAAGGACACAAAACCTAGATAAGATGGACCAAATCACCAAGCAGTTGGAGATGTTGGTGAGCACCATCAGTGTTGTTCAGTCGATGACACCATCGTCAGAGACTCCTGCTGAGAATAATGACGAACCATCATTGCCACATCATACTCAGTCGAGTCAACAACACCCAACCATCGAGCACGTATACTACGTGCAGGCGCCCGAACAGATCCCACCTCAGAAACATATGGTGGTCTATCAGCTACACTTCCTCTAATCCTCTGACCCAACATTTCCACCACCACGACCACTGATTCAAGAAGTAAATGGTGTTTGGATCAATGAACAACATCGGCTTCCTCCTCCTCCATTGCCGCATCAACAGTCCTAGACACAACCTCCCCATCATCAGCAACAACGTGGTCTGCACTTGAATCTTCAGAGGAAATTCCAGTGAACCCCAACCTGGATTGCTTGGTTCAACTTGTGAAGGGCCTCGTAGAGATGACCAAGAAGCTAGACGACCTCACGACCACTAAAACATTTTGTTTTATCTAATGTTGTCACTCTTAGGAGCGATAGGACCTTACCTCCATATGTTACCATCAAAGGGAACAATAAAACATTTTCAAGTGAATCGTCATCTTTTGCATCAGTCACGCCATGTATAGGTTCGGGTGAGGAAGACAAAGGAGTAGGAGACATGCCAGCAGTCATGCTCCACCATCCACACCAACAAAAAGAACAAAAACATCAGAAAGCCAAAAAGTCCAAGAAAATGATCATCGTCAAAGTAAAGACACGCTAGCCATGGAGGAGCTAGCACCAACAACTGATCCAATGCTAGCTGACAAAACAGAGATCGTGCTTTTTTCTTGTCCACCTACATCATCTTCATCTTCAACATGTACTCCTTTTTGTGATCCAGATGTACCAAACATTGTGGAAAAGAATTTTGTTGTAAATAAAAACACTGCTTTTGATTCAGCTCTTTAAATATCCCTTTTCCTGATGCAATAGAAAAATCCAAAAAATTGCAAAAAGAAAAAGTAGATTGTCCGATCCAGGTGCTGTGGATATTCTTAGTAATTTAACTATTGAGATTCTGTTGATGAAAGCCATGGAATACATGACCGCTATAAAGAAGCGATTGAAAGAGGCATGCACAAATAAGCTTTGGCCAACCTGTAACAATAGACGCCAGCTAGTTGAGAAGTACATTCTTACTATGGCCACAGTAGCAGCCATCAACAATCTTCTGTAGAAAAAGCAAGAAAAAGGAGCGCCTTTGATCAGATGTGAGATCTTCAACCAAGTCTTTGAGCAGACTCTTCTTGATAGTGGTTCATCCATCATCCTCCTGCCCCCATCATTATTACAAGAATTCAGGCTAGGTCCTCTCAAGCAAACACAAATGATCCTTCAGTTCGCTGATCGATATGTCAAATGACCCCGAGTCCTGTTGGAAGACGTTGTGGTAAAGGTGCAGGATATGTACTTTCTCGTTGATTTTGTGGTCCTTGATATGGACTCACCTGCGCCATTACTTGAGACCTCTATTATCCTTGGATAGCCATTCATGTGTATTGTAGAGGTTGTAGTTGACTATGGGTCTGGTAAGATCACATTTAGCTCGAGCAAGCACATAGTTACAATAGACATGGTCAATGAGCCAACTGTCATATCTGATGAAAGTGATGCAACACCGCATGAAGAAGACTGTGACTTGATTGCAGAGATTAGAAATACAAACCTCTCTTTGAATGACAAATGGAGCCTGAAAAGCCTCTCTCCTGCGGATGATTGGGAAAGCACAATCGACACAAGCTCCGAGGGCCCTTGGGATATAGAATCTAATTTGTTGATGCATCTCTTTGATTCAGACGATTCACACTAGTCCATATATGATGAATTCATTGCAGGTCCGTCCATACACATTGTTAGTTGAATAGAAAGCCATAAAGATGAGCACCCCTACCTCTTAAGTGATGGAAAGTCATCCTCCTACCATCATTATTTCTGAAGTGACCAAGCAAGAGACAGATCAGAAATAGAATTATAGACACTTCCAGTTGGCCTTAAGTATTCTTTCCATGCAGGTGTAGAGAACATGTATCTGGTCATCATCAACAATAACCAGACCTCGGATCAAGAATCTCAACTTCTTAAGGTTCTAGAGAAAAATCGCAAGGCAATTGGTTGGTACGACTCGGATCTCTGCGGGATAAGTCCCGGCCTGTGTTCACACTGTATTTACTTGGAAGAAGATGCCAAACCATCTTGAGTGTTTTAAAGGAGACTAAACCCAAATTTATGGGATGTCATGATGAAAGAAATCACGAAATGGTGTGTTGTAGGTTTCATTTACCCCATCTTCGACTCAAAATGAGTGAGAATTTGCATGTAGTTCCGAAGAAATCAGGCCTCACCATGGTTACAAATGATAGAAGAGATGATATCTCTACTCGTGTATCGATATTCTGGCATGTATGTGTTGATTACCGTCGTCTTAATGCAGCAACCAAGAAGGACCACTTCCCCTTGTCGATCATTGATCAAGTACTGTAAAGACTAACCAGCAAGGTCTTCTACTTTCTGGATGGGTACTCTAGGTACAACCAAGTGGCAATATCCCCTAAAGACCAAGAGGAGACTGCCTTCACTTGCCCATTCAGCACCTATGCTTTCAGAAGAATGTCCATTGGCATGTGCAACACACCTACTACATCCCAAAGATGCATGCTTGTAGTTTTCGCCAAGATAGTAGGAAGTATTCTCGAGGTCTTTATGGAAGACTTCTTTGTCAATGGTGATAGTTTAGATTCCTATCTTGAGCGGTCTCTTCCTTTCGATATCATGACAGATGCGTTAGACTTTGCAGTTGGGGTTGTTCAAGGACAAAGGAAAGACAAGGCATCCTATGCCATTCACTATGCCAACAAAACACTAAATGATGCTGAGAGAAATTACAGTATCATAGAGAAAGAACTGCTAGTTGTGGTTTATGCCCTTGATAAGTTCAGATCCTATTGGCTTGGATCTAAAGTAACCATCAGCATTGCCCACTCTGTTACCCGATACTTGCAGCAGAAGAAGGATGCCAAGGCTAGACTGATCAGATATATCCTTCTCCTCCAAGAGTTTGATTTGGAAACCAAAGACAAGCCTGGGGTTCAGAATGTGGTAGAATATGACCATTCCAGAATTGAACAACAAAAGCCTCCATTGAGCAATGCACCCATCATAGAAACCTTTTTCGATGAGTTGATTCTAGCCATAGATTCACTCCCTTGTTATGATGACATTGTGAACTACCTCGCTTTGGGTGTAGTTCCACAAATTGGACAAAAATCAAGAAGTCCACCATCTATTTCTATCAATGGGAAGACCCACTTTTATTCAGGGAAGGAGTAGACTATATGGCGCATGTGTATTCCTCAGGAGGAGCATCATAGTGTCCTCAAGCATCGTCATTCGCTCGAATCTGGTGGACATCACTCTTGATATAAAGCAACAACGAAAGTATTGCAATATGGACTCTGGTGGCCTACACTATTTAAGGATGATGCAACATTCGTCAAGCAATGCACTGATTGTCAGAAACTGAAAGAAACCCTTACATCTAAAGATTCTATGCCCCTGAAGTTCATTCAGATAGCATATGTATTTGATGGTTAGGGCATTGACTTCATGGGACCCTTCCCTAACAGTCAGTAATACGAGCACATCCTTCTTGCTGTTGATTATGTGAGTCGTTGGGTTAAATCTATCCCTGCCTGAACTGCTGATAGCCATACAGTTTGTCGATTTGTGATAGAAAACATCATTGCATGGTTCGGGATTCCGAAGATTCTCATATCATATGGGGGCAGCCACTTCATCAACCGTGAGGTAAAGAAATTAACGAAAGAATATGACATTGAGAATCGAGTTGCATCTCCTTACCATCATCACACTAATGGCATGGCTGAATTATCAAACAAAGAAATCAAGACAATCATCCAGAAACTTGTAAAGCCGGACAGGAAAAATTGGTCCCAAATCTTGGACTCTATCATTTAGGCATATATAACCTCTTACAAGCCTCCCTTGGGCATGTCTCCCTATTGTCGTTTGTATGGAAAGCCATGCCATCTGCTAGTGGAGATAATTCACAAATCATTGGGCCATTAATATTTGCAATTTGGACTCACAAAGAGGTGGTCAGAAAAGAAAAGAGGATCTGAACAAGCTCCTAGAATTCCGAGACTATGCATATGATAACACAATGATGTACAAGGAGAATGTTAAACGTTGGCAGGATTGGCACATCAGAGGAAAGACCTTCAAGACTAGACAAAAGATGTGGTTGTTTACTGAAAAGTTTGAAGATATTCTTGGGCAAATTAAAGAGCAAATGGACAGGGCTATTTGGAGTGCAAGAAGTGTGTGACAATGAAAGCATTGTGATATCAAAATTGTCTCCTGACGCACAACCATTTGATGTAAACGGTTAGTTATTGAAGCCTTACCTCGAGTATGACACCTTCATGGCCATTGACAATTCTGTCCAAGTGATATGCATTGAATGAGCATCCATAACCTTAACATCATCAGAAGATTCAGATAATGTCACTCAAAAACCCTTCCTCTAAGTTTTCATGTTTTCATGTTTTCTTATTTTCATTTTCTTTTTTTACCAAAAAGGTGTCGCCCCTTTTTGTCAGTCTTCTATACTTATGATGCATGTTGTCCTAAGTATGGGGGGGGGTGCACTCTGAGTTCCGTCATTCTTTGATCCACTCCACAATCTCTTCTTGTTGTCTACACTTAGGGTGCGTTTGGTTGGTGGGTTAAGGCGGGTTAAACTGGTAGAGGGTAACCCGTTTTTTGTGTTTTGGTGTTTGGATAGAGGGTTAAATTGGGGGTGGGTTAGAAGTGGGTTTGGAGTGATATTATTATATTGAAGTTTGAAAAAGTGAGTATTTATTGTGATGTGATTGTATTGAATTTTGGAAAAGAGGGTAGAAGTGGAATAGTTTATAATTTTTATATGATATGATGGTATAATATATTATTTTTTGATAGGATTGATGATGTAAAATTGATTTATTTAATTTTTTAAAAAAGGAATAAAGTGGGGCCCATGGGGAGAGAGGGGGTGTGGGTTAAGGGGGTAAACTCCCCTAACCCGCAGGTAACTCGCGAACCAAACGCTACCTTAAGGATATCTTACCTTAAATATAAGGGGAGACAATCCGAGTTGTGATTTCTTCATTCCCACCCTTGAACCTCCTTCCCTTGTGTACAGTCTGTTATACTTAGGATTATTTGATCTTAAGTATGGGGGGGGGACGATCGACTTCTCATTCATTTCATCTCTCATTCTTTCATTCATTATTTAGTCGTTTATTCTTTAGTATTTTCTATACTCAGTACGAGTTATGTCTTCTCTTTTTCTCTCTAATATATGAGTACATAGCTCAAGTTAAGTATAGGGGGTCGTATTTACTCTGTGTATACTTTAGCCATAACTCATACTATCGTATTTTTACTAAAGATGGCTAAATCACTATTTACATCCAAATATATAAAATTCATAAGATCAGTCAATAAAATGATGCATATTAGTCCTTAAATGTTTTTGTATATACTGACTAATAAATCAGGTAAAAATATTTTGAAAAGTAATTTGAAAAATAGTTTGAAAAATCTTTTGAAACTTGTTTGAAAAATGTTTGTTAAAAATTTTCAACCTTTGTAAAAATATTTTATTTGTAAAAAGTTCTTTTCTTTGTATTAAATAAAAATGTTTTGAAAACCTATTTGCAAATGGCTTGGAAAATGATTGAAAAAATATTCAAAAAAACTATATATATAGTGTTTGAAAAACCTTTACAAAATGATTTTCAAATGTTTGTAAAAAAATTATTTGGACTATAGTTTTCAAAATTGTTTATAAAATCATTTTCAAATAAGTTCAAGGAATATAAGTAAAACAAAAATTGTTTATTAATTGTATATATATATTTGTAATCACACATCCTTTGTAAATCCTTAAACCCTAACTCTTATAAATAATTAATGAATCCCTGTGTAAATATGTGTACCCATTTTCTTAGCCAAAATCTTTTATTTTCAAAAATCACAAAAACATTTGCAAAATCAAAAATTCAAAGACATTTGTAAAATCTTTTTGAAAAGTTGCATAAAAATTTATAAAACTTTGCAAAAATCTATAAAAAGTTCACATTTAGAAAATGGTATCACAAAAAGATTTTTCTTACATTATACATAACATTCACATTTTTTATAATGATATAGACAATTGAACAAGTCAAAACAAAGTCTAAAGATTAGAGCTTGGAATAGACATTAATATACCTAACTTCAGAGGAACCCATTGAGGACAGGAAGTGGAGATGTTTCATGTCACCTTGATTTAATTCTTTAGTTTCTATAAGACTGTGTTCATGAGTCAATTGAATGTGCTTAAAGGGAACTCTTCATATCATCTGTACGACGCTTGAGATAGTGACTTGATTGGAACCCTCACACTTAGCATTTAGCTCAACCCAGATGAATTGTTGAAACATCTTAGGGGTCAAAGTCGGGATGATGCAAGGCTGCATCGTCAAGAGTGGCTCAGGAACCATTCTTGGGGATTGCTGACACCGGTACTCTAACCACTTCTTTCAGTGACAATGATATCTAAAGATTGGAGATGGGTTGAGACAATACTTCGGATGAGGAAGGGTCTACGAGCGCAACTTTTCCAAGACCCCAAAATGGTGGGTGGAATAAAATATGCTATATAAACCAGGGCATAAACAAGAATGCAACATCTGTGCAAAGTCAAAGAAAATATCCAAAGAATCCTATACCAAAAATTCAACAAAAAAACTTGATCTTCAGAAAAGCTTGCTTCTTGGTGAAGATTCGTTTATATTGACTGACTCAACAAGAGAATGAAGACTACACTGGTCCATTCCCACTTCTCCTCCCATTCTTCTGATTCCTCCCCCATTAGGTTGGAAAGACTGAAATCAGAAGAATGGGAGGAGAAGTGGAAATGGACCAGTGTAGTCTTCATTCTCTTGTTGAGTCAGTCAGTGTAAACGAACTCTTCATATCTCCTCTAGGTTTGCATATTTCATCTCACTTTTTTATATTATTTATTGTTCTTGTAAATAAAATATGTCGTGTAAATAAATGGGACATTTCGCAAAAGGACCATGTACTTCTTTCATATTGCATTTGGGTCCAGTCCATGTCACCTTATGTGTGGTCTAATAAAATTTAATATACATTGTAAATTTCTAGGAAAATTGCATGTGAGCCCTTGATGTTTTATTTTTTTTGCAAAAATACCCTTCCTAGTTTATGTATTTTTGGTGTTTGGATCTCATTTATTAAAATAGCACTCATGCTCCAAAAATTATGCAAAAATAGGTCTACATACCTGCTAACATGTATTTTTACACCCCATTTTTATTTTAGTATTTTTGCATTTTAACTATCTATTAAAATTCAAATGAACACATTTTTGTCCCTTTCTAATTTATAAAATACTAAAAATAAAAGACATTTTAAAAAATTACAAAAAATTATATGCTATTTATTTTAGCCTATTTTATCTCCAGATCAAAAATCCCTAAAAATAGGAAAAATACTAAAAATTTAAAACTCCAAAAAATAGAAAAATATTAAAAATCACAAAAAAATACTTTTTCTATTTCGAAATTTCATTTATATTATTATTTATATATTAAATTTGATTTGGTGAATTTTGGACATATTTTTCCATTTTTAATCTTCATTTCAATTTTGATCTATTATTTAATCCTTATTTTGGTATATATATAATCCCAAAAATTAACAAAAATTCCAGAAAAATCATGAAAACATTATAAAAATATATAAAACCCAATAACAATTTATTTTCTATATTTTCTTTATTTATACTAGTATTTATAATTATATTACTCTATAGGTATATATAACCGTATATAATCTATTATATATTAAAAAGTAAGAGAAAATATAAAAATCAGAAAATTAAAATAAAACAATTATATATATTTCATTTATATCAATTAAAATTCAAAATAAATAAATAAATATAAAATTAATACCCACAAATAATAAAAAAGGATAAAAGACGTGTTTGTACATACTACACTTTGCTTAGCTATAATCACAAGTTATCTGTTTCACATTCTATGTTTCAACCTCTATATAATTGCTTGCTATACACTTAGTATGGTAGAGAATAATAAATTTGGCTCACATTTTCGCCATTCACTGCCATTATTCTTGTGTGGGTTAATTGTTGATTGATTCATGTTTCGTGAGCGGTCACCTCAATGACGCTAATTGAATTCGATTAGCAGACCCTTGCAAAATTCGTACCATCAGATTCGTAATAGAGCATATGACAACAACTTGATCTAAAAGGATAATGTTAAGAAGTTGCATGATTCACATATTAGATGTAAGACTTTTGTCCCGAGACAAAAGATACGGTTGTTTAATGCTGAATTATGAATTTTTCATGGGAAATTGAAATCCAAATGGACATGTCTTTATATAGTTAAGGAAATGCATGATAATGGTAGCATAGAGTTTGTGGATCTTTTAGATGGTGCACCTTCCTTTTTGGTTAATGGGCATCTTTTGGTGAACTCTGTAGAATCCAGAGAAAGATTGTTTCTTGTTGAGATTATTAACTTGATGACAGTGGATTCATTTGCAGATGTTTAAGATTCAACATTATGTTACAATAGAATATTCACATCTTTCAGATTCAACACCAACCAGATTCATATTCCTCGTGACATGATTCTTTTAGGGTTGAGTTTCTCCTTTCTTCGATCTCTTACTCCTAACTTAGACTATTTTTTGCCTAAGTATAGGGGGAAAATGACCCTTTGTCGTTCATTCTACTTGTACTTTTCATTCCGACATTTATTAGCATGTTCTTTGCACTATTCCATACACCTACATTATTGCTTCAGTTGTTGTATATCTCTATATATTTATCATGAGCTATGGCTTCATGTCAATTTGTGCTATGAGGAAGTAGAAAAAGTAAGTATAGGGGGTATACCATATATATTACATATGTACTTTGACCATAGCTCATATTTTTATAATTTTCAAATCTTGGGCTACGAGTATCGTATTATTTTTTAACTGAATTTTGTACAAATTATTTTGAATAATTGTTTGAGAACTTGTTTGGATTTTTTGAAATTATTTTACAAGATTTATGAAAATACGGTTTGACTTGTTTAGAAGATCTTTGTAAAATATTTGGAAAACCTATAATTATGTAACATGATTTGGAAAATGTTTTCAAAATTGTTTCAAACTTTAAGGGGGTAAATGGAATTAATTTGTAAATAAAGATTAACACTTGTGTCTTGCATTTCTGAGAGGGTGTGATTGTTCATCGAACCACCAGGTTTTAGTGTTTATATGGTTGTCTAGCTTATGATCTGTCACAGAGTTTAGCATGAAAGAAAGTCTGGATCTAAACTCTATATTTTGGAAGATCTAGTCGATAAAGAGTTCTTTGAGAAGAGTGATGACGCTTGAGGAAGATATCATTTTACTAGAGGAGTTAGATATAGAGGAGCTTGTACCTATCTTTAAGGATGTTCAGTCAGTTGAGTGTCACCTTATTTGTAGGTTAGGTAATCCTCTTGTGTCTAGTTTTTCTCTCTTAAGAAAGAACCATATATCAGTTGCAGGAGACAAGTGTTGAATATGTCTTCCTTATATTTTTGATAAATGGCATCATTCTAGGATATTCATTATACAAGTCAATGAATATCTATCATATTCAGATTCAGAGATTTATTCTATGAGGAAAAAGCAATTGAAAAATAAGGCAGCATGCGATTTCAAGCCTCAAAGATTCAAACGAGATTGTTGTTATTGAGGAACTGAAGTGAGTTATGTTTGGGGTGTCCTTGTGTCAGTCTTGTTCTAGTCCATTGTGTTTTGTCTTAAGGGTGCCTATTCTGTTCTATTCTACTCAATAAAAATTCTTTAAATAACCTTTAACTTCTTAATATGCCAAGTTTTTGATTTGGTCTTTCCCTGACACTTTCACTATGCACTCAAGGCTTGAGTTGGTCTTTAATACTTGGTTTAAGAAGTCCAGAGATTTAAAGTTAATATGTCTGAATCATTAGGGTTTTGGACTTAAAAATTCACACTCATTTAGTTAGAAGTTATGTATGCTATATTGCATGCTTAATCCCCCTTAAAGAGAAATTTACTATCACATCACATGTACGACTGCATTCATGATTGAGATGAGTCGAGGTATCACTTGAGGGACAGGGACTGAGATTTGAGGCTTGAGTTTGGGCTTGATCTAGATGATGATCGAGGATGGGATAAAATTAATGTTGGCTTCATTAAACCTGAGTGCCAGCATCTTAGTTGTTTGGAACATGATTCTCGTACTATCTATTGACTTTGACCTAAAGTGCCAGGTTGTGATAACATAAAATTAATAAGTTGATCAGTTTCCGCCAATCCTTGGTAAAAGCAGTGGATCTAGCCAAAAAGAGGGAAGTTCCCTCAAAAAATGAAAATAAAAATGATGATGAAAAGCCCATTACATTACTGCGTTATGAGCTTACATTCAAGGGGAGAACTCGTAACTTTTGAATGTCCACTTGGACCAAATCATTAGGCTTTTATGATTCATGCTAATATCTCAAAAAGGGCATTGTGTTGCTAGCGAATCTGTTGCTAACGAATTATTCAAATAGGCCACGTGGCACTCCTAGAGCGCTCTACGTGGCCTGCACCCGTTGCATCACATGTCTTCATTCAATGCCATTCGATCTTTCTGATTGGTGGAATCTTAGCCATTCCCCAGCATCCTCTTCATTGACCCTCCGATCTATCTGATCAGAAGATCACAACCTTTCACATGCACTTTCAAAGTAGACATTGGATCCCTTGATCTGACGGCTATCCTCATTTGTGAACCTCCGACCGTTGTCTTCTTTGTCTCAACCCCCCAACTTATTCATATTTTCCATAGCTCCTGTGATCTCCTTCCAACTAACCAACACCTCTAATCTCTTTGTCCAATCGTCCTCATCTTCGCCAACCTGCTAACTCCTTGTATCCCCACTTCCATCGCCAGTTGTTGGTAGTTGAGACCACCACTTGGGTTCAACCATCGCAAAATCCCTTTTCTACAAAAAAACCATTCTACAACTCTAATAACGAGATCCTCCATTCCAGAGAGTGATCCCTAGCATATATCCTCCTTTTGTGATAGAAACTGAGAGGTGTAGAGTGCGTTGATGGAGAATTTCATTCCGACGAGATCCACGTCTTTGTTGACATGCTGCAGCCATTGTATGCTGTTGGAGCTTGGTTTCTATGCTGGAAACTTCAAGGGAAGACTTGTGAAGCTTTCAATCTTTGCTTAGGCTACTGATCCGTTTTCAATCCATCATCGATTCCTTCACCAATTCCATGTAAGTTGCTTGATCTTATTCTTCAGCTGTTTTCACCAACTTATTCCATCCGAGCCTCATTTCTATGTTATGATCTAAAGACTTGAAAACCTTTACCACTAATCCCTAATTCATGCGTAGTATCCTGTGATATCTTGTCGTTTCTACATAATTGTGTAACCTTGATCTAGGTTGTTATTCTTCATAAAGAATAACCCACGTTAGGGTTTGATATATCACCTTTGAATAGCCCTCCATTCGCCTCATTAGCATCCAGAAAGATTTGTTCGCTCTTTGACTTTTAAACTAACTTCTACTGGTCTTCATTGGCTGGAGGCTCATCGGAGTACACATCTACATCTTCATCTCCAACGAGCCATCACGGAGACACCCCTTCAACCCTTTTAAGGGGAACATCTGAGCATTGTCTCTTCCATTGAGCTTTCATGAAAATTCTGTAACCTTCATGCAGACCGGACAAGCTTGGAAGAGGAGAGAGCGCATCGGCAAGGAGTTGTGTCGACAAGAAAGCACAATTGTCATTGGATCTCCCATATTGGGTGAAATCCAAATTGAAAGCGAGCCACATAGCAACCCAAACCTACACTTCAGACCGGAGACTCGGAGCATTCGAACCTGCCGATAACCTTCAGAAGGTGACACGTGGATCCAAGCCAGCACAACTGAGACTCCATGAGTCACGTGCAGCATGCACGTGCGCAGGTAAATTTTACAAGTATGCCCATCAATTTCTTGTGATTTGTAGAAAAGTCCCCATTAAGTGAAATTTACATACATATCCTAATAGCATTCTGATTTGCATTTCAATCCCTATAAAGACCAATTTGCAATAAATCTTTGTATTTTGTTACATCTATGCCCCTGGTTAAAACATTAATATCTTTTTATCTATAAATCCAATGTGAGTGACTTTGGTCTTATTGGAAGCTTGTTTGATGCCCTTCGTCTTAATGTGTTAAATTTGTATTTTTAACTTACAATTCACTCTAATCTTTTATAATATTTATTGACATTGTAGATATACAAATTGAATGCAAAATGAGCTTCGAAACTTTAAATTGAATATTTTTATCCTAAGACTTAGATCATTATTATAATGATTTATAGGTTTAAATTACTTGCTTAATCAAGGATCTTTGATACATTTGTTTAATTTAAGATGTTGATGAGTTTGTGAATTCATGTTTCACTTGCCAACATGTGAAAGCTTCACACCAAAAGCCACCATGATTGTTACAACTCCTCCCCATACCTGAGTGGAAATGGAAAATCATTTCCATGGACTTCGTTACTGGCTTACCTCATACGACTGGTGGTAAATATAGTATCCGGGTTATAATAGATCGTCTGACCAAGGTATTACACTTTATTCCAATAAGTTTATCATTCACTCTAGATCAGCTTACTGAGTTATATATTACACATGTGATCGGTCTCCATGGCATTCCAAAGGAAGTAGTTTCCAATCGAGATTCACGATTCACCTCACATTATTGGGAGAACTTCATGAAAGCCTTAGGTATACAGCTATGCTTGAGCACAACATATCATCCACAATCAGATGGTCAATCAGAATGTACGATTCAGACATTAGAGGATATGCTATGAGCATGTGCCTTAGAATGAAAAAGATCATGGATTAAACATTTACCTCTTCTAGAATTCACACACAACAATAGTTATCATATAAGTATTAGCATGGCACCATTTGAAGCACTATATGGATGCAAGAGGTCGGGATAAAGAACATTTATGATTCAGATAGACTCCAGGAGACACGGGAAGCTGTAGAGCTTGCTCGAAAAAGACTATAGATTGCTCAGAGTCGACAGAAAAGCTATAATGATGCCAGGCGAAAAGATCTTGAGTTTGAAATAGGATACTTTGTATTCCTCAAAGTATCACCTATGAAGGGAGTTCAGAGGTTTGGCTAGCAAGGAAAGTTGGCACTCAGGTTCGTGGGTCCCTTTGAAATCATTCAACGGATTGGAAAAGTTGCATATAGACTTGTACTTCCTCCACATCTCTCGGCAATACATGATGTTTTTTATGTATCAAATCTGAGAAAGTACATTAGAGATCAGAGCATAAGATAAGTTATGATGATTTACATGCTGAGCCAGACTTGACATACTAAGAAATACATGTGGAAATACTAAATAGAGATATCAAGAAGTTGAGGAATAAAGAGGTGCCTCTAGTTCAAGTATTGTGGCAGAACCAAGAGTTTGAAGAAGCCACATGGGAACCTAAGGCGGAAATGAGAGAGAAATACCCCTATTTATTTGCATGATAAATACTATGTGTTGTATATCTTCATTATAAATTAAATGACGTTCATTCTCTCTAAGGTTGTTATGGTTTCAATCCTCTTTAAGGTTTTTATGCCTGCATTTCTAGTCTCAAGGACGAGACTTCCTTTAACATTGTTATAATTTTAAAGCCTTGAACTTGGCATCTCTCGGATCCTATATAATAAGATCTGGCTTGTCAAGAGGAAACCAACGGAATTTGTTTCATGTTAATCGGACTTCGTTTCTATTTGTTATGATTTTCGGAAGAAAGAGAAGGAGGTTTAAAACGTCATTAATCCGTAATGACTGTCATTAAGACTAATTAAACATGATTAAAGAAACTAATGACAGATTGAAAATCACTAATGACCAATAGCGAACACTAATCAATAGTTACTAAAAGATAAACGTAAGCCGTAAAAGTTAAATCATGATTAGTGCAAGTTAATCACTATTAACGTTAATTAAGCGTCATTAGCGGATCTAGAATCCTCTTGAATGTTCTAACATAAGCCCTAAGTTTCGGATAAATTTTGGCTAAAACCATGGGCCGCTAACCGCAGTTAAGGTCTAATCCATGATTTTCTAACCATGGTTAGTGTTTTTTTGGAGCCTATAAATACCCCCACCCATTCACTCTCTACGATTTCCACTACGACCACCACCACCACAAGGGCTAGGGTCGAGAGGTCGAGAGGAGGAGTAGGAGGCGAGGAAGGAGCACTAGCAAAGCACTGCTGGGAGGATGAGGAGGAGGAAGGTACGATCCTCTCATAGTTTTCTTCGTGAGTTAGGTTTTGGATTCTTTCGATTTCGTTATTGTTTCCTCTCGATGATTTTATAGAGGAAACTCTTTCCATTTTTCTTTTAAAATATGTTCCGATATAAGGGAAAAATCTACCGATTTTTTTCCAAAAATATGTCCCGATATAAGGGGAAACTCTGCCGAAATATTTCTAGAAATATGTCCCAGTATAAGGGAAAATTCTGCCAAACGTTTCTTAGAAATACACCCTATATAAGGGGAAGTTCTGCCAAAATTTTAACAAAATTATGTTCTTCACATTCTTCGTGTTCTTCGTGTGTTCTTCGCGTTCTTCGTGTTTGTCGTTCGTTCTTCGTGTTCTTGGCACGTTCTTAGTGTTTTTTATACGAAAATGAAATTCAATCATTTCAGGAGCTATAAATCATCTTGTTGAAAGAGAATCATGATAAAACATGATATACGGGAGAGAGAGAGAGAGAGCAAGAGCGAGAGCTCGATTAGGTAATGAAATCCTTCCTTTTGCTGTAGGATTTTCATACAAGATTATTGAAATTCATGATTTCATGTTCTTCGATATAAAGAACCCTAATTTGGCTTTTTTGAGAAAATATGAAAAATTTCTTTGTGATTCCCACTAAAATAAGGTTTAAGCATTAAATGGATGCAGTGGTTTGGAAAGTTAGGGTTTGGAAGTTAAAAAGAACATAAATTGAGTATATAAATATATGAATTAATATATGTATAAGTCTATACTCAGTATTTATGGTTACACTAATCTAAGGCTTAACAGAGGAATTACATCATGGGAATTGATGTGTTTTGAATTATATCCTGAAAAGGGTTCGTGTGTCACGTTAAGGATGACTGGGAGTAGAACTACAGGTCGGGCATGCAACCTATAGGTTTGTCGGAAGGAACCCGTATTGGTGTTTTCCTACCTAGGTGGTACACGGTTGCCCTGTTATGATAAGTGCGCATGAAATAAATGATTTGCAACGCATGGTACCGGGAGCCAATATCTTCGAGTTGAATGATGGAAGATGTAGTCGTGCCATGTGGAGGCACGGGTGGTTCAATAGCGGCTGGATCATGATAACATGTATTTAAAGCCGCTAGGTTATATGATTAACGGTTAGCCTGAGGTTTTAAGCAAACAGTTCCTCGAGGATGGTGTGCTCTTTTGTTTTTCAGGCTGAGGGTTTGAGACCCTGGTTAATAAAAGAAAAGGAAAATTGTCAGGGTGGTATTGGAGGATTGGTTGAGGTGACATGTGGCAGCATAAGCTCATCAGATCCATGCAATCTCCAATCCCGAAGTGTTCACAGCTTCGGAGTCCAAGAATGGTTGGGTTCTCCTGGACTAATCCCTGACGTGGAATAGAAAGGAATATGACTTAAATTAATGAGAAGGAATATAACTTTCCATGACAACTTGTTTTGCAAAATTACACCATTTTATTTGCTTTTCTCTTCTTCATTACTTAGCATTCGCTAATTGTTATCTTATGATTTATGAAAAATCCAACATGTACCGGTGAGCCATCGCAAGGACTTTATTAATTCAGCCAGCTTACATAGTAGACATCCAGTCAGTCACAGTAGCTTTACTTTGTAAGGTAGTTAGTAATCTTTTTGTGTATTTTTCTTTCAAACTGATGGACATGTAAATAATTATAGTGGGACAATGCATCATGTGAACTTTATTTTGTGAATGGAAAAGTATTGAAATACTTCCTTCTGAGTATATTTTATTTGCAGTCTGTTTCTAAATGTTAGTTATGGTTGCTGAATAAATTATTGCTGAGTAACCAGATCCAGTTATGGGAGGATCCGACGGTGTAGGAATCGAGGTCGTGTTATTTGTTTGATGCATTATACTTTTCATTTAAACTAAAAGCATAAAAATGTTTTAAAGATTGTATTATCTTTTATTTGTTCATCCTCTTGACCTAGATTCCCTTTAAATGATTTAAATTAATATTTAAAACTTGAATTAAATCATAGAATTGCTTGTGTCCTTTTGTTCGATCTTAAACTTCCCATGTATAAATTAAAATTGAGTCCTCTTCACAGAGAATTTGACTTGGTTCTGTATGATTCATTAAGTGTTACAATAGATAAATATTAACTTATCCAAATAGCATTTCATCAACAACCGACTAAAGAAGAGGGTTGGAGAAGAGAATGGATGGTAGCCAGTGTGGCTCCCTATCCTAGGATGCTTGACCAGTGTAGCCAAGTCATCCGGCTACATGCTCACATAATTTTTAAACTTTGAAGCTCAAGCTTGTTTATTGAATATATATACATGCTCTGACAGGAATTGTTTTTTCTTGATTTTTCCAGTCTATTTTTTTGGAATTTTGATTTTTGCATTTTTTTCATATATGATGTACATCAGCATTTACATAAGGACTTTTTCTCTTGATCTAGTAGACTATCCCTCTTTTTGAAGAATTATTGCAACTCGCAACATTCTTTAATTATACCTCATGACTAATGGACCGGGTTGGGGTACAATGATCACAGAATTGCGACTTTAGATGTTTACATTGTCTTGTCTCTCATGCCGGCAAATTCATTCTTCTACCACTTCAACTGAGTTGAGCAATGTGTAAGGAGTAGTGTGCAATTTACGTCACTATCGACAAGAGTCATGCATGTGTTCCAAAATATTCTACTTAGGCAATCAAGATGACATTGAACCATGTCTCATGGTCTCAAAGAATAAAGTCTTGCAGACCTGAAGTGCCTCAATTCATGTTCCTTAAAGGTTCACATGATTAAGTGGATTAAGGTTGAACCAAGCTCCAATATAAGGATTTTACTTAGACTTGTTCAATTGTTATTATCAATCCAAAAATGCAAATGCTACGTAATGTAAGAAAATATTTTTGCAAAGCAAATTGTTCTCATTTTAAACTTTTTATGGATTTTTGAGAAAGTTTTGCAAATCTTTATGCAATTTTGAAAATATTTTGAAATTGTTTTTAGAATCCTGGTTTTACAAGCTTTTAGGGATTTTTAAAAAACAAGGTTAGAAAAAGAGTTATGTGTAGATATTTACACAGGAGTGTTTCTGATTATTTACAAGAATTAGGGTTAGAGACGTTAAGTTAGTCATTATTTATTGGTTTTTATAAAGAGTTTATAAAGAACTTTTATTTGTTTAGTTTATGTACATGGTTCTAAAATAATTAGAAAAGTTTTTCACAAACATTTCAAAACTTAGTTTTGCAAATAATTTTGACAAATAATTTGTACAAATATTCAAAATTTGAAAATCATTTTACAAATATTTTTCAAATACTATGTATAGATTTTTCAAAATATTGTTGCAACCATTTTTAACCATTTGCAAATGGATTTTCAAAATATTTTATTCAATCAAAATAACGAATTTTTTACAAGAAAATATTTTTACAAAGGTTTAAAAATATTTTACAAATATTTTCCAAACACTTTTCAAAAGATTTTTCAAGGATATTCAATAATCATTTTTCAAACATTTTGTAAAATATTTTTAACTGACTTATTAATTGTAATTACAAATAATTTTAATGTGTATTTTATTAATTAGCCATATTATTCAAAATACGTAAGTGTGGGTTATGGCCAAAATATATACAACTTATATATGACCCCTATACTTAGCTTGAGATATGTTCTCATATATCTAAGAGGAAAGTAAGACATAACTCATACCAAGTATCTGAAAGTCTATACTAGAACGACCAAATAAAGAGTGAGAAGTCGATCGTCCCCTATACTTAGGATCAATCTGACTATTGCATATTGTACATAAATCTAGGAGGGTTGAGGGTGGGATATAAGTAAATCATCGGCTTGGTATGTCTCCCCCTATATTTAAGGTAAAATATCCCTAAGTGCAAACAAAATATCAAAAGTTGAGGAGACAGGCGAGGTATCAAAGAATGAATACTCGTATACACTCATCCCCCTATACTTTGTATGAAGCATATCCTAAGTTTAGCAATGATGAATGGGATGAGTGAAGCTTATCGGTAGAATGAAAGAATAAAAAATGAAAAGAATAAAAGAATAAAAAGATTAACTAATCAAAAAAATTTGAGTACCTTGTATGAATCTGTTGATGCTACAACTTGAAGTTCTTCATTGTAGACATCTTGAATAGAGTCAACCATGAACAAGATCGTATCATGCTCGAGGTAAGGATTCAGAAGTTGTCCATTGATGACGAAGGGTTGTGTGTCAGCTAACAATCCAATATGACTATACTTCCATTGTCACGGACATGCTTCACTACAAATGGACCGATCCACTTGCTCTTCAACTTCCCTGGGGAAAAGTTTCAACTTTACATCAAACAACCACATCTTCTGATCTAGCTTGAAAGTCTTGCGGCAGATATGCTTGTCGTACAACTCCTTGACCTTCTCCTTATACGTAAGGTTGTTGTCGTATGCATAGTCGTTAAATTCGAGAAGTCTGTTCAGATATAGATTTATGTTATTTCCCGCTTTCTTCATATCCAAATTGCAGATGTTTATTGCGCATAATGATTTATAAATCAGCTCAATGGGAAAATATCATCACTTGCCCTATACCAAGCAGCAGGGAGACACTGCCAAAGGTGATTTGTACGTAGTCCGATAAGCCTAGAAAATCGAGTCAAGTAGTTGAGACCAGTTCTTTCTCTCTAGACGCACAAGCCTCAGGAGAATCTTCTTGATTTCCCTACTCGAATATTCTCCCAAGCCATTACACTGTGGGTGGTACAGAGAGGTTATTTGATGTTCTATGTAGTATTCTTGAGTTAGCTTCTTCACCTCTCTATTGATGAAATGGTTACCCCCATTTAATATCGAAATTTTGGGGATCCCAGACCTTGCAATGATGTGTTCTTTTAGAAACCAGGAGATGGTGCGACTATCGGTCGCTCGGGTTGGGATAGGCTCTACCCAGTGACTAACATAATCGACTGCAAGTATAATGTACTCATATCCCTAACTGTTGGGAAACAAGACCATGAAATCAATGCCACATTCATCAAACATATCCAAAATATGAATATAGTTTAAGGGCATTGTGTCTCTTATTTCGATGTCTCCTCCCATCTTCTGACGGTCTCTACACTTTTTCACAAAATCTTCTGCATCTTTGAATAAGGTTGGCCACCAGAGGATGCATTGTAGCACTTTTGATGTCGTACTCTTTCCAAAGTGGTTTCCTCCTGACTCTTGAGTGTGACAATGATGGAGGATACTTTGAACTTCCTCCCGAGGAATGCATCTTATCCGAATGCAATCTGCCCCCTCACGAAAGTGATATGGATCCTCTCATTGATAGAAATAGATATCCGACAAAAATTTATCGACCTTCAGCTTCGGTCAATCTTGTGGAATTCTCTTGGACACAAGATAGTTCACAATATTGTCTAACCATGGGAGCAAGGTAGACAACAAGATAGATTCATCTGGAAAAGTTTTAATCATCGGCAACGAGCTCTGCTCAGGAGTATCTAACATTGGCAATCTTGACAAATGGTCTGCCACAACAGTTTTAACTCTAGGTTTTTCACGGATTTCATGATCGAATTCCTGGAGTAGAAGAATCCATCTAATTAATATTGATTTGGCATCCTTGTTGGCTTGCAAGTACGTGATGGTAGAATGGTTCATCTAGACAATGACTTTGCATCCGAGTAAATGTTATATGAACTTCTCCAATGTGAAGACAATTTTTAGCAGTTGTTTCTCAGTGATGGTGTAATTTTTTTGTGCTTCATTAAGAGTTCTGTTGATATAGTGAATTGCAAATGGAAGATTGTCTCTCCTCTGTCCCAGAACTGCTCCAATGGTATAATCTGAAGCATCAGTCATGATCTCAAATGGTAGAGACGAATCTGATGGTTGCAGAACTGGGGCCTAAGTGATCAGTTCTTTCAAACGATTGAAGACTTGGTATACTCTAGCTTTGAAATGACCTCCATCTTTGTAGGATCGACCACCATGTCACGTTTGGATTATGACATGGCCTAGCACAATCCATTCAGTTATCATGAAATGGCTCTTCTCCCACGAGAGCACCAAGTTGACTTCACATCATCTTTTCAGGACTCGGTCTAAATAAGGTAGCCATTGTTCAAAGATGTTTCTGTAGATCGAGAAATCATCCATAAACACCTCGAGAAAACTACCAACCATATCTGTTGCCAACATGCACCTCTGGAAGGTCGCGGGAGCGTTGCATAATCTGAACGACATCCTGTAGAAGGCATATGTCAAAAATGGAAAGGTGAAGGTAGTATTTTCTTGGTCTTTTGGGGGCGAGTGCAATCTGATTATATCCAGAGTATCCATCAAAGACGCCGAAATACTCCTCGCAGCCAGTCTTTCAGCTATTTGGTTGATGAATGGGAGCAGGAAATGGTCCTTCTTAGTCGCTAGATTCTGGCATCTATAATCAACATAGATGTACTGAGATGTTGGAACTACGGTTGCGATCTCCTCTCCTTTATTGTTCTTCACAATGGTGATTCCTGACTTTTTCGATACGACATGCAAGGGACTTACCCACTCTGAGTCGGAGATGGGATATATGAAGAATAGATCACATCATTTCGTAATCTCATTCATAACAACCTCCCAGAGATTCAGATTAATCTTCACTGAAATTCCTGAGATGACTTGCTATCTTCTTCCAAGTAGATGTTTTAAAAAGAAAAGAAATTTAAAAATTAAAAAATATTAGAAGAAACTAAAAATTATAAAATTAAAACAATTTAAAATATTAAAAAATAAAACACATAAAAATATGAAATAAAAACCCCATATAAAAATACAAAGACAAGAGGAACACACTTTTTTGGAATCCACTTTCTCAGTCCATCTAATTTGTTACCTGTGTTCGACACTCTACACATACTTACACCTATGTGCACAATTGTAGAGTTATAATAAATTTTAACTCCATATCTTATTTTTTGTTAATTGATTTATATTGTTGGTCAATTGTTGAATTTAACGAAATTCTTGAGCGGTCAACTTAGCGACTGTTGATCTGCACTGTGGATTAACACAACCATCTAGATTCTCATTATTTCACATACTCGCCACTTCCAAGATTTACATGGAACCCTGATCTCGAGCACAATGCGTGCGGTTTAGATAATTTGCACACACACCCTTGTACCTCTTGGAAACTATGCAAAGACCCTTGTCATGGGTAAATTTCAAAGTCCTACTACTGACTTCCAAGAATTGCAAGCAAGACCCAGTAAGGTCTAATTTGAGATATATTACTTATTTTCTTGAGAATTTAGAGTCTGATTTTTATGAACTTGGAGTCATTTTGAACCTCATGCCTTTATCTATCATATGAGACTGTGTATTATTCATTTTGATACATTTTTCAACATCGATAAAATTAGAGAAGCAATTTGTTAATTGATTGCACATTTTATACAAAATTGGGGGATATCTTGAGAAATAATTTGAACATTATTCATTCGTAATTTTATGAATTAATTGGCCACTGGGTTTTGGGATGAACCGACTGACGAACCGCTAAATCGGCCCTCTAGTAGTGTTGAATTAACACTTGAAATTGTCATCGCAGTCGGGCCGAAATGGGCTCATCAAAAGACCACCTCATTTAAATATAACAATAAAAATCAGATGGTCGTATTATTTTTTTTACTTGGCAAGAAACCAAGGTCGAACTCAGGGACACGAGCCTCTCTTGTGATTATTCAGATTTTTATCTATTTAACTAAGTGTTGAGTTGAATAACAATTAGGTCAAAGTATGCATAAGATTGGGACAATGCATTAAAATAAACATGCAATTTTTTTATTTTATTTTATCATGCAAGTAAATGCCATGAGATGCAATGAAAATATGCCCTAGAACAGAATAAATATGATGAGAAAATTAAATATGAGTCAATTTCAGATTTACTTAAAGTGTCAAACTTGATCGACAAGGTGAACAAGGCATAAGTTAAGGAATAAGAGACACATATCTATCAACATGATACATCAAAATTTAATTTGTTCATCATAGAAAATAAACATGCCATCAGAAAGTTCATCAAACACGTCTTAAAATGACACTGAAATCAACTCAATCAGAAATACAGATCTTAAGATATGCAAGAAAGAAAGAAAGGGCATAACTGAAAGAAAACATGAAAAGATAAATACAAACAGGTCCCTGGAAAGGACTAAAATGCAATAAAAGTTAAGAACGAGGCCTTCCCTGTAAATGTCCAATACGCGCAGGGGCATATTTGCAATTTTCAAAACCCGCAAGGGTTTGAATGCAAATATCCCCAGGTGTTGTACGCGATCTCATGACTTGTCTGCACTTTTGGATACTTCGGAGGGCCTCCTTGCAATTTACCCCGGAGGCACGTGCTGTGCACGCGCTCTCTTAGGCTCGGGTGTCTGTAAGGCTCGGGCGAGGCTCGGCGTTGCTTCGTCTTGGCTTGGGAACTGTGTCTGGCTCGATGTAGGCTCGTGACGGCTCGGGGCATCCAGACCTCTTAGCTCGGACGCTGGGCTCGGGGATGCTCTGGAGATGACACGTGGTTCATGATGTCCGTCAGATCTGACAGATCCGACGGTATCTGTGCTGCTGAAAGACGTTGACATGTCCTCATATGGGTCGTCAGATGATCACCGGATAAGACCATCCGACGACCACTGTACCTCCTTCTTCAGATGCAAGGGCCAGTGGAAGTAGAGCTCCGGTGAAGCAGCTCCAACTCCGTCGCGAGAGCTCGAGCACTGGAGACCTCCCCAGAGCTCCATGAACGTTCATCGAGGAAGCTGAGAGCTCGGGGACGACGCTCCACCTTCTGGATAGAGCTATTGAAGCCCTGGTGATGGCGGTGTGATTGACGAAGTTAGCTCCGACATCCCTCCGGCCATTGAAGGAATTAGCTAACCTGCAGAATTAGTCCGTAGCCGAAGAGAGCAAGTGTCTTGTGCGTGCAAAGTGGAGTGGAATGGGGAGCTATGCGAGCGGAGATGTTGGTAGCTCGGAGCTCCTCCGCTGTGGGAGGTGGAGGAGATGGGTCGGATGTGAACTGGGGTGTGGAGGACAGGGGTAGTGGTCGGAAACGAGCACGTGAAAGGGTGAGTGTTGGCGAAGCTCGGAAGGGGGTCAATGGAGGATGAAGATGGGTGTAGTGGCCTACAAAATTAAGATAAAATAAAAGAAAAATACAGGAGGGATCAGAAGGCTTACCTGAGGTTGGGCGGAGGTAATGGCCTGGGCTCGAGGTCATCAGAGGACCTCGGGGTCTTCGCACATACTGGCCGGCCATGCCAGCGAGCTCAAGCGAGCGCTGGGCACCGCAGCACCGCCGCGATCGGCGGAGGGTCTCACTAGGGAGGCAGGTCATCATCGCTCGATCCATACGCCTCCCCCTATCACAGGGAGGCGGACGAGGGCTGGGCCTCCTCCCGCGTAAAGGTGGACGAAGGAAATCGGAGGAGGAGGAGGAGGAGGAGGCGTTTTTAAAGGCAAAGGTGGTGATTTGGCTGGTGGAGACGTGAGTTTCGAGGAGAAAATGGGAGGAGCGGAGAGGTTTTCTTGGTTAGATGGATGGCTCGCGAGGAAGAGGGAAGAGTGGTGAACATGGTGAGGTGGTTAGCAAGGGGAGAGGTAGTCGGAGATGATGGAGGAAAAAGAAAGGGGGAACAACATTCACGAGATGGGGGTCGTGGGAGAGAAGAGGGGCCGGAGGTTGACGACGACCATCTAGACGTTGGATCTGGAGATCCAACGGTGGGGAGCGATGCGCGAAGGGGCGGCGTGGATTAGATATTGGTTGTGTGATCGGACGGTTGCGGAGCTGCCACGCGGCGTGATATGGAAGCAGCGCTAAAAACGGTGGAGATGGGCTCTGTTAAATGCGATCGGAGGGTTCAAGATGATGCCACGTGTCGCTTTGTGGGAAAAGCGCTAGTGGATGGTTGCGATGTGATCCAGTGCTCGATCTAAGGGTCGAGGACGTAATTGTGGTGAGCGGCTAAGATGGATGGATAAAGGCGCGATCGAAGGGCGTACAATGCGACGCGTGGCGAAAGGAGAATAAGGCGGAAGTGAATGACGGTGATGAAGCCATGGGAGAGATCTGACGGCGAGGAAAGAGGGCATACGTGGAGGAGGCGGGGCCGTTGGATCTCAGGAGGAGATCTTACGGCTGAGGACGTGGGCAGATAAGACAAGGAGGGCGGGCCACGTAGCTCACCCAGAACGGGCCACGTGGCCCAATCAGAATATTCCAAAAGAAAAAATAATTTCTGAGGGTGATAATGGCCCAATTTGAGAAAACTCAAAACATGAAGGTTGTAGATCTTGATGAGATCTACAAGTTTCATGTTGACCAAAACTGGAGATGAGATCATCTGTAAGTACAAAATATTTTTTAGAGTTATTTTAAGGCTAAAAATACCACGAATTTTTGTTTTGTCATTTTTGTGATTTTTAATTTATTTGAGACTCTGTTAATTACAGGACATTATCTGGATTTTATTGACACAACTTTAAGCAAGGGAGTTAATAATGGAAAATAAAGATGATGAAATCGAGTTTAATCACCGACATACACACTGATAGGCCTACTTGACTTTTTACGTAATCTGTCTTTGCTTCCATTCATTTTCATCATTTAAAAATCATAAAAAATGCATTACTTTATTTTCACATTACATTATATTATTTTCTTTCATAAAAAATACAAAAATTCATTCATCATATTTTTCAAGTCCACATAATCTTTTATTTGAAAAATCCATAAAAATTTAAAAAATTTTAAAACCTTCAAAAATTCATCTCTTGAAACATAACTCCTAAATTATTTTAAATCCAATTATTTACCTTCATATTACCTTCCTGAGTTTGACCTTGGGACTTGCCCAAGTAAACTAAACAATCGACAACATTTAATTAATTTTTATTGTATTTTTTGTGTAGTCATTTTTTGATTACTCACTCTTTATCACATGCTGCAATGACATCAATTTTATCCAACTAAGAGTGGTCGAGAGCTCGATTGTCACCCCTCCCCTTCCTCAACACCCACCTTATCCATCCATATATACCATCACTCCTCCTCCTTAGATCCCACCTCCTGTAGCTCTGATGTTGCATGGACAACGATGGAGCTATGTTGATGATGTGACTGTTGTGATTGATGCTGGGAGGATGTTGCTTGGGTCCTGAAAGTCGAGAGATGGTTCAAGGATTTAGTGGTGAAGAGATGGGACGAAGTTAATCAAGCAATGAAGGAGGAGGTTGGAAGGGGGTGGTTGTGACACTTATGCTTGGTTAATCAAACCATGATTTAGTTCAACTCATTGATAATGAAACTAACTGAAGGGCATGCGTGATAACTGAAGGGCACATTGATATTCCAAAAAAGAAGGGGCATAACTAATATTGCAACATCTAAGAGGGGCACAAGTCATAAAAATCCGTTTAATAACAGTAAAGTTATTATTGTTATTTATATTTATCCATTCATATTTCTATTGATTTTTTATTTATATATCTTATATATTTAGTATTTAGTAATTTTAATGTTTTGGAATACATATAGTCATAATACTATAAAAAAAGAAGTTCGAAAAAAATTGTGTTATCTAAATTTCTAATTTCAATTTTTTAATCTCATTTCCTAGAAAAGTAAAAAAATCAACATTTCTATAAATGTAGAATCTATTATACAAAGACTTAAAATCTAAAGATTTGTACACTAATGTCATTCTGAGTATTTATACTAACAATTATTCCCCTAAACTTTTTGCCACTATATTTCACTAACAAAAGAGCAATACTGTAAATTTACTTTTCGTACAGGAACGTAGGAGTAATTGCGAAAAGTCTTAGGAGTATAAGTATTATTGAAAAATCTCAAAAGGACACATATATACAAATCATTAAAATCATCAGCAAGATCAATACCAAACACCTTGGGAAAATATCACTATGAACATTAATAAGAAACATATATTTTTTTGCGATGATAAAAAGATCATTACGATCTTAACATTAATAAAAATAAGAAAACGATAAAAAATATCATTATGAAATCCTTGTATGTGATAATCTAAACATATTTTTTTGTGATGTTCTCATCATTTAACGGTCTGAAAAATATATTCATGCTATTGTAGAATAATGGATACAAAGAAACAAAAAACATACATGCTCTATATTTTGATCTTGTCAATAATTCTTTGCATTTCAATCGGGTAAATGGGAGTATGGAAGTATTCTATTTTGGTAACTTTTTGTTACCATGTAATTTCTCAGCATAAAAAGCAAGCAATTAATTAAGGTTATGCATAAATTATGTTGGACAGTACCATCAATGCATTATGAAGAAAAAGGCGCAAAGGCTAACATCAAAATATATCCTACATATATGCATAACATATTCATGGAGGGCTGATCTTACGAGAGCCTCAGGCTGTGAGAGCATGTGAGTAGTGTCTGAACCATTAGATTTTGAGTGAGAGCAGTGTGTCTAAAACATTAGATTTTGAGTGGTTCAGATGTAATGTTATTGTCATTCAAAATCTAATGATTCAGACGCACCGCTCTCATGCTCTCACAATCTAGGCTCTCACAAGATCAACCCTCCATGTGCATGTATGTATATGTACGAAAGTCCCCGAATTAAATAAAGCGGATTCATGGTCGTAACATTGTATAAGATAACATAATAAAGATCAAATCAAATCCAATGAATGCCCCAATTCGTTTGTATATGGATTCATTTGGTAATCCCTTGTGCCTCCACATCCATCACTTAGCACATTCGTGTTGGATTATTCTTTTGCATATCTTCCTCCACCATTAATCACAAACCTTGAGGAAAATTTTATGGTTTTGGCATGTGCCATGCTTAGTCAAATAATACCAAATATACCGTATGTATTAACTCAAATATACGTATATTGGAGAACTTACACACAATATAAATATGCAAAATGTATTTATTTCATTTAAATTATATCAAATATGATACAAGAAGGTATAAAATTATGTTACATATAGTTAAAAACTTTATATAATATATTTATGTATTAAAATGGATACACATATAAGAACACAGCTATTTATGACACCAAAGAAAAATCTTTATCTATATCCCTTTTAAAACAGATGCGATCGGAGCTTCATCGGATCCAGTTGAGTGGGTATTGACAATAGAGTCGGAAATCTAGTGGTGGGCGGACCGGTTAACGGGGAAGGTGCTGACGGTGGGTCGGAGGGTGTGGACCTACTTGCGGGTAAGGCGGGTCAAACTATGGGCGGTGGACCAAACGGGTTGAGATTCTAAAACCCCATGTCCAAGGTCCAGATTGGACTGACCCATGGACCATACTCTAGATCCAAGACCGGCCTAGGTCTGGGACGGACCAGGTCGAACTAGCCCATTGGCCGAATGTAAAATATTTTTTCTTAATTTTTAAATCTAATTCATAGAGATAATTATTCTTTTTTAAATCATATAATCTTTCTAAATCTAAGTAAACATAATAGGTGTTACTTAATGTAAACTATAAAATATGATGTAATATTGATAATGTAAAAAAATTGAAGTATATTATATTAAATATATCTAAAATACAAAATTCAAACTCATATTTTTACATGTACAAGTCGGATCGGATTTTGTGGCACATGTCCACGGTACGTCCAGTTGACGGACATGCCAAATACCATACCAGGTCGGGTCGATCCGTTCATGAAATCTCTTTGCCCAAACCCGATCCATGAACGGGCTGTACGGACGGGCCCCCAACCCATTGTACATGTCTAATAGTATATGTTCATCATAATCTATGCCTTCTGAAGTATACATGCTAGATCTCAATGTATTGTGCATTTAATAAGCAACTTCAATTCGTATGTGGTTGCTGGCATGTTAAGCCACGTAGGATGATTAGACTTCTATAAACCCTTTTGGCAGTGATGGAGAGAGGGGGGCGGGTGGAGGCTTAGCCCCGTCAGCTCCCAGCCAAACTCCATATATATATATATATTTAATATATAGTATAATATAGTTTAAAACATTATTTAATAATTAAAATTTACATGTTATGTATAATAGCCCCTCATATCTCAACAAAAAAATCAATATATGTATATATATGAGTTTAATGGAGCTGCCCCCTTGGGGCAGCCAACATGGCTGCCCCCGCGCCGATCGGTATTTTTTTTATTTTTTTTGAAAAATATCGTCATGTATATTCATCCCTATATCCCTCCTATATACCATTCGAATTTCGTCAGAAACAGAGACTCCTACGACCCTCATCCAGACAGTCATTTTTTAACGGTAAAAGGATTTTTTAAATTGACACCATCTCGATGGATGCCGTAGGAGTCTCTGTTTCTAACGAAATTTGAATGGTATATAGGAAGGATATATGGATGAATATACATGACGATATTTTTCAAAAAAAAATAAAAAAAACGTCGAAATTGGCGCGGGGGCAGCTATGGTTGGCTGCCATAAGGGGGCAGCCCCATTATTCTCTCTCTCTCTATCTCTCTCTCTCTCTATATATATATATATAGAGAGAGAGAGAGAGATCAATGGAGCAACCCCTGGGGGAGCTAACTTGGCTCCCCTGTGCCATTTCGCCTATTTTTTTGAAATTTTCTTCGGTGAATATTTATCAATATATCCCTCTATTATGTTATTCAAATTTCCTGCGAAACAGAGACTCCTACGACCTCCATCCAGACAATTATTTTTTAACGGTAACAGAATTACTAAAAACGACCCTTCTAGATGGAGGCCGTAGGAGTCTTTATTTCGCTTGAAATTTGAATAATATAATATAAGGATATATTGATGAAATCACATGGAAGAAATTTTCAAAAAAAAAAAACAGACGAAATTACGCGGGGAGCCAAGTTAGCTGTTAACATTACATGATGTGCATAACCGGATATTATACATCAATATATGTCCATCATCGTACCTGTTTATAAATCGTCACGAATATATAGTTTTATTTTAACATATATGGTATAGATAATTATTTTTTAAACATGGTCGATTTAAAAAATCATACGACCATTAAAAAATGATTGTCTGGATGGAGGCCGTAGAAGTCTATTTCTCACGAAACTTGAATAACATAATATAGAGATATAGTGATGAATTTTCACGATTTTATTTTTTCAAAAAATGTGGGAAAAATGGGGCGGGGGAGCTAAGTTAGCTACCCCAGGAGGCATCCCCATTTTTCCCATTGGAATTACTTAATATCATATTAATAAATGTGTATTTCGTGACATGAAGAGTTTTGTATGGATCTTTTTGTCAATACGATGTTTCTAGATATTATTTATGTCTGGTTATAAGTTTAGATGGGTATTTTTTTGTAAATAAATACATTCCCAATATTTGTTTCAATCAATTACGAAATTATTGGAAGTTCACTTTTAGATTGAATTCGTTTCCACACACTCAACCTCATAAATTGAAACTTCAGTCAATGTTTTACATATCCTCCGAATTTCTCTCAAATCCGATGTCATTTCCTACTTTATCTTAGTGGTTAAAAGTCTAATAAATATTTAAGCAACTTAAATCCCATTTAAAAAAGAACCAGACTCTTTACCATCGATATAGAATAACAAATAATCGTGGATTTGAGCGGAAATCCGAGGATATATATAACATTATTCGAAGAATCTATCTATAGGTTGGATTTTAAGAAACAAATTTGAACAAAGTAATTACAACACCTCCTTTATAACTCACATTACAATAGAACAACCCCTCCCGAAATATTAACCACTAAAATGACAAGTTAAATTAGATAAATAATTTACCCCCTCCATCTAAATAATTTAACCCCCCCAAGAAGAATTTTCTAGCTTCGTCCCTGCCTTTTGGGTTTGAGAACCACATTTCTTTTTTAAAAAACTCTCGGGGTTAGGGAAAATCCCCCGAATTAGGGTTTTCCCTCAATTTTAAAATGGATTTCCCCAGTATTATCTCATAAACCCTCATTTCCACCTCGTGGGATTCACTGATTATTTTTTTATTCTCCATCTTGTGGGATCAATGCACCCAACTACACTCCCTCATTTAATATATGACTTGTTTCTCTTTCTTCCATTTCAATTAAAAAATATTATAATGTACCATATTGTCATCTGAAAAATAAAAAATAGGCAACATCTAATCATTTTTTCAAACGGTAATAAAATCACATCACAACAAACTCTCCATCCAAATGGTTAAACACACGAAAAGATTATTTACAAGATAACCCTTCTTTTCAGAAGGATATCCTCTTCCGAAAAACCCTGAATATTTTTTTCTTTTACGTTCTCTTTTCATTTTCCAAAGGCATTCCATTAATAAAAAAGAGGCGTTATATCTGCATCATAAAAATGGAGTTTTTATCACGTGTGCCTTTCTTAACTTCTGAAATTTCAATTATATCCTTCCCTTTTTTGGAACATAAGTTATGCCTCCTTTGCTTAGCCGATGCAGAATCTTTAGACTATCGTTTCATGAATTGCTCCTATGCTTTAAATGTATTCGCAATTTCTAGTATTTCTCCTTCGAGGATGGACTTAACAATTTTCTTTGACATACATAACATGCTCCATTATTCCTCATCACATTGACAGATAATCGCCAAGCGTGCATTATGAAAATCTATCAAGGTACTTCCAAGCCACCCTCTAGTATTGCAAAAGATGCATCATTCATGTTCCATAACCTATCTTAACTGCATAAAATCCATTTTATTTTCACCCACATTGGCTTATTTTTTCAAAACTTTGTTACAGCAACCGCTGCCAGCGTATCGGAAGAAGCTGATCTGACAATGAAGATGTGCATACTTCCCTTTCACTGCAATGAATGATTGGTCAGTTGTATTAAATGTTGGTAGAGAGGGTCGTCTGTCGCAGGTTGAAATGCAACCGATTGTGCAGTAGCCGTTTGCGTCGCTCGATCATGATCGAGCGATCCGCACGATTTTGCACTTTTTGTGGGTACGTACAGTGCAAAATTGTGTGAACCACTCAATCAAGATGAGGCGGCTCACGCCATCACAACATGGACAAAATCACAACAGACGATCCACCTTCAAATGTTGGAGCCCCTTTTATTTATTCTTTTATTGTGTGCTATTTGGTTGGGTGCACATGCATGCTAACTTTTGTGCTAGTAGTTTACTTCCTTATTTTGATGAAATAAATTCATCTTTTTTTCAAAAAAAAACCGCCAATTACATTGGAAGGTTTCATCAAATGAATAAGAAGAAAACGGATGCACAGGCGTAAGGGCAAGGACCGAAATGTATCCTACTATTTTACATACATACATAACATATGCATGCATTCATGTATGTATGCACGTATGTATAGACTTCATAAGTATTTTTTTTAAAGTTGACCAAAATTACTTCAAGTTAAAAAAAGGGCTTTCTTTGACAATTTTCGTAAAATAACAAGGGGATAATATGAAAATCTAATTGGAGTGATTCGATGCTCTATCTCAACATCTGCCCTCGACTTACTGAAATATAACCTAAGATCACTACTGCTTTGGCCTCAACTATCTCCAATAGAGGAAATCGATAAAGAAAACAAGTTTATGAAGCTTTCACCTTGACATTGTTGCTTGGGTCATCTTTTCTTTTAAAGCTTTGAGAAATTTTTTCAATTGTTTTTATAGATGACAATAAAAGTTTTGTTATGCTCCTCGATAGAATGGAGTTGTCGAGAGAGAAAGAATTGAAGTTTAATTGCTAACGGTGTTGGATTGGATTGGGGTATCGCCTGTGAATAGTAATTGTTTGGAGGATTGGGAGGGTTGGAGTGATAATTGTGATGTGATGTAATATTGATTATGTGTTATATTAACTTTTTTTAATTATTAAATTTTTTATATTAATAAATATTTTAGACATAATTAAAAAATATTATACCAAAGAAATTGTAGGATCAATACAAATAATCCCAACCCAGGTTGGGAGGGTTGGAAGGAGGGGTATATTGGTGTACACCGGTGTACACCGGCTACCAAACGAATCCCTAGGGTTTTGTGCTAGGATGTGATATCACCCGCGCATACATAGCAAATTGCATATATTTGAGTGCGTATAATGGGAGGATTCCATTCTCGATCCTTCTCAAAAGAGAGAACCATCGATGATCGATCATCTCTAAACAATAATATATGTTGTGTTCCGAAGAATTGGATTTGCCATCCAAAAGGGATTGGCGGCGCAGCTTGTTGTCCATCTCATAACAGTTTCTTAGTAATATGTCCTGATTTAAGAAATGACAAGCTTTTCAGTATCAGTTATGCTAACAACTTTCGCAACCTCTACTCGAAATTGACTTGCTTTAAAACCATGTAGAAAACAAAGAACAAGCAACTAGCGGTGACTTAGTGGCTTATATGGAATGGCACTCTGCTCTACTACTGATCCAAAGGAGTTGATGATCAGTTCCCGTGACTGATGAATGTGATTATACATCTACTCCTTTAGGCTACTAGTTAGGGATGCAAACGGATATGGTTATATTCGTATTCGTTCGTATTCGTATTCATTTTTAAGAGGATATGGTTCTTATTTTTCTAAAACAGGCGAATACGAATACGAATACGAATATTCTAAATGAATTATTTGCGGATACGAATACGAATACGAATCCTGGGTTAACGAATGCGAATACGAATACGAAAAAAATTACGAATACGGTTACAAATACGAATATTCGTATCATATTTTCTAAAAAAACAGGGATAATATGCCCCCACCCAAATCCCTGCCCAATCCCAACCCTCGACGCCCTCTTCCCCCGCACCCAGCCCCCAAGCCGCCGCCCTCGCCTCCCCCTACCCTCCTCCTCGTGCTGGCTGCCGTCCGCCGCCACCTCCTGCGCCCTCCGTCTCCCTCGCCACATCCCCCTGTCGCCCTGCCTTTTGCGTCCTCTGCGCCCCTCCACCCCTGCCTCCCCTTGCACCCTCCGCCACCCCCTCCACCCCCTGCCGCCCGCATCCCCCTTCTCCATCTGTCCCCTCGCCCTTCACCTCCCCACCTCCCCCAGCCGACCAACGCCTCCCCCAGCGCCCCCCGCCCCCTGCCACCCCCCTGCGCCCTTCGCCTCCTCACCCGCTGCCGACTACCGCCTCCCCCTTGTAGCACCCATGCTGCCAGCCCCATCCCCGTGTCGACCAGCCCCAACCCTCGCCTACCCAACCTCTGCCGCAACCGCTGTCTCGCCTCCCCAGTCATCCGTCGCAGCCGTAACGAACTCCCCCCTCCCTTGCAGCCGCAACCAACCTCCATTGTCTCCCTCACCCTTCCTCGCAGTCGCAACCGCCCTCCCTCACCTTCCTCGTCCTCCCTCACAGCTAGAGGCAGGCGCCTCCCTCGTCTCCCTCGCCCTCCCTTGCAACTACAACCGATCTGGTATAGCATCTTAATCTTTTAATGTTCATTCCATTATGTCATTTTCTTATGTGATTGCACTAGAGGATCTCTTATATTATGGCATATAATGTAGATTTTGTACACCATATGATGCTTGTTTGAATCATGCAATGTGGTTAAACAAAAGGTGGAAGTTATGCGGAAGTGGTCATCAAATAATCTAGGTACACTTTTATTTATAATTTAATATTCATGTTAAAGTTAACATTCGTTTGTATATTCGTATTCGTTCGTAAAAGATTCGTTTCGTATTCGTATTTTGAGGATATGGATCTTGATTTTTGACATTCGTGTAACATTCGTATTCGTATTTGTATTCGTAAAATAATATGGATATGGTTATGGTAGGATCTGAATTCACATTCGTATTCGTTCGTTTGCATCCCTACTACTAGTGTGTTAGAATAATCCATCATGTAAATATTATATTTGGACATCAAACTCATAGTTTAATCCATGTTATGTTATCAGGGTGTTAAAGAATCTGTGCCTAAAGCATGTGGTTATTGAAAAGCGTCAAAAATGATGCCTTCAATTTCGACGTGTTTGAGAAATTGTTTAAAATATATATAAGCAGTTGATCATTCCTTTCTCCTTTCCCACCTTAACAACTCCCCTCACTATCCGTGTGATCGAGAGCTCCTTGTATAATATAATCCCCATAGTCTATACCTTCCCAACATATTGGAAGTTAATCCTCCCCAAATGTGCCATCCAATATTGAGGGGAATGCTAAGATTGAGATATTGGAAGGAATCAAATGGCCCTTAACCCAGAGGAAGTGTAAGGAAGTTAGTTTCTACATAAGCGTAGTTCAACGCGAATGTGCAAGTGATAATGGCCGAGGAAGAACCGTATTACAAAATGTATCCCTACGTTAACAAATTGGGGAAAATGCCAATATTGAGATATTGGAAGGAATCAAATGGCCCGCCAACGCGAGATGAAGTGTAGGGAAGTGATTACTCATCTGTCGACGCTAGAAAGATGTATAAGTTTTTGTACTGATACATTGTAATTTTGTGATGTGGTCCTTGACCTGATGGTTTTTTGGGAGACCTTTATCTCATCCGCCGCTAAAATACCGGTTACATATTGCTTATTGCTTATGTTCCTTCTGACCGCTACAGGTTAAATGTCTTTGGCCTTTAAATTTGGATGTACTCCTTAAACATGGTTCCAGCCCAGTACTTCGTTTTAGTTTTGGTTGAACTCATTCCTTTGATGAATAAAAATGTTGACATCAATTAGAAAGAAGGAAAGATGAATCGAGCCTCAGCTTGAAGTTTTCTATATTTAAGTAATATTTTTTTATATTTAAATAATATGTATGTACTTATCACGTGTGTAAATCATATATTCTCTTTCCCAACTTCCCCTTGATCTGGTTGTCCACCTCTAGCATCCCTACTTCCTCTGCTACAAGGATGACTTCAACATTTACCTTTAGGTCCTGTTTGGTTAGAGAATAAGCCATGTAATAAGGGGTCAATTCTCCTTTCGATACGGTTCTCAGTGGTACGACTATTCCCCATTATTCTATCTTATTTTACGATTATTCCTATCTTTATCCCACCTTACCTACCATTATTTCACCTTATTCTTTTTATTCCTATCCTCCGGTCGAACGGAGAATAGATCCTTATTCTCCTTATTCTCCATCCTTATTCCTGCTTATTCTCCTACTGAACAAGCCCTTAAGATGAGGAGGATGTAAACAACCCAAGGCCAGGCATACTCTCGCCATCGCCAGACGGATCATGATGGTATGCAAGGCGATACTGTCGAGGGAAGAGGCATGGAGGAAGAAGAGGGAGGACAGAGAGTAGGACTGGGTGTAGAGATGACAAGGATGTAGTTAGAACAACTTCTATTAATATTACATGAAGATCGTCGCAGTGTGTTTTTGTTTTTTTGATATGGATTTCGAAATGTGATGTGTTGGCTTTTTTAAAACGGATTCCATTGGTTGTGTGATTTTTTTTGTGAAAAAACGTCTTTGGTTTGAATTCGCATCTATTCGTTGGATTGTGTTTTTTTGTGAGAAATAACCTTTGATTTTTTGCTGCGGATTTCGTAACTTGTTTTTGCTTAGGGCATTTAGTACCCCTCCGATCTTCTTTCACCATTCCAACCCAAAAAGTTCACTCCTTCCATTGTTCTAGTTTGTGGATTTTTCATATTTTTTCCGCGCATTTCTGTCGATTCAGCACTAGAGTTCACTCCTTTGCATTTAATTTGATCTTGATTGGGTCTTGGCAAAGGGAAGCCCTGAATTTCGCCGGAGAAGGTCGTCACAGCACGATGAGCCTCGATGGATTAGCGGAGAATTGTGCTTTAGATCTTAGGCCAGTGCGGGATTCAACGCCGTACTATATAATGAACTTTTGATCACACAGATGGCCTGCGGGGTGCAATTAAGGCAGACAGTAAGTTGGGAACAATATGCTTATATTAAACCGCTTTAAACATAAATCAGTGATATGCTGATAACAAAACAACACAAATCAAATTATAACACATTGCTTTTGAAGAGTTGGACTAGAGGAAATGAATTGGTACGAGACAACTATAAAGATCAAGGATGTTACATCCATACTCATTCAATTTCACAAGATACTATTCCTCAACAGATTGGAATATTTTACTAGTCAAGATTTGTGATCAGTGTGCAAAAATCACATTCATCACTCAAGTAAATTGAACTTGGACAGAAGAGTGTGAATCTAGCTCGCGGACAAGCTATTACGCGAGTAGAGGCTAGTAATACTATTTCTTACTAGTCAATATAGCAGAATAATCAAAAGAGTTGATTTATACATTCTATTTTGATTCCGCTAATTGATTGAAGAAATACAATCATGTCTAATATGATACAACGAAAAAAAGAAGATGCGTAAAAAACCTTATTAGATACCGAAGTCAACAATATCTAATAAGTTATACCTATTATTGGATTTGAACCAATGACTCCCGCTGTATGAAAGAAATACTCTAACCACTGAGTTAAGTTGGCCATTTATCACTACAAAGAAAAACAAGGATCCATTGATTCGTGAATTACAGATGGTATATTACTTCTAGGCAATACCAACTGTTAACAGGAAAGGGATTAGGGGATTATATTGTGGATCGTGGAATATTCATCTTGTCAGAACAACTTGAGATAAGTGATGAATCTATAATTCTTTGCCTTTAATATTTCATTTTGGCTAAAATCCTTAGTAAAATACATGTAAATATTCACTAATTCTCAATAATTAATACTCTAACCACAATTATAAATACTATATATTTAACATTTATTTTATCCAAAATGAGTAATAAAGTGAAAAATAAAAAAAGAAAGTAAAGAAGGATATATTAAAATAAAGACTGATCCTAACCCCGAGACTGGGTCAATATTGACTTGGTCGATAAAATAAATAAGTAGGGCGAGATAAGGATCCTAAATTATAAAAATGACATAAAATCGAGATCATAAAAATATATTTACACATTTTTCACCTTACAAATATTTCACCTATTTTATTTATCATCAAGAAAACTTCAAATCAAATTATTTTCTTCACAAAAGTTGTTTATAAAAATATATATTAATTTATAAAAATAACAGAAAAATTATTTATTACAAAACTAATTAATTATGATGAACCAACATCGACTTCCAAGGTTCATAACTATTTATAAAAAAAATCCAAATCGACCAAACTTGCTTTTAAACTCGTTTTGTAACTAATACTATTTATAAAAATATAAAAAAATCTTAGAATAAAACGGGTGAGATTTGACGTTTGGGACCCTTTGTCTATATGTACTATATGTAGAAAGTTCATAATTTTCTAATTATAACTTATTTTACTTAATTTCTTTTCTAAAGTGTTTCTAAAAATTATTAAAAAAATATAAAAATACAACTTAAGTCAAAATGCCAAAAAATCCTGAAGCCACGAAGTCATGACCTTAATTTTTCGGACCTTATAACTCGATCATATGAATTCCGAATTGGACGTAGATACTTTTAAAGTTCGTTTCATAGAATTATCTGCTAAACGACACTGATTTCACTAAAATCGGAGTTAATATGTGAAAAGTGGGGTTTGGGATCATATTGCTATACAATATACAATATACCTTAATTATATCTTATTTAATATATGCCATCCATCATATTTATATAATTTATTAATATTATATTATTAAAATAAATTAAAAAATTATTTATTATTTATTAAGTTATTTAATTATTTAAACAATTATATATTTAATTATTTAATTTCTTAATTACTTAATTAAGTATCTAATTATGTAATTAATTATTTTTAAATTTTAATTTAATTATCCATCTTAGTAGTCATTAAGGGTGCGTTCGGATTGGGGGTTACCCTCCACTTTGGGTGGATAACCCCCCAAAACCCTCATTTTTAACCTACTAGTGGGGCCCACTCACTTCCCATCAAAAAATTTATATATTATACCATCATATCATCTAAAAATCATAAAATACTCAACTTATACTCACTATTCTAAACTTCAATATAATCACATCACAACAACCACCCACTTTTTCAAATTTCAATACAATCATATCATAATAACTATCAACTTTTTCAAATTCCAATACAATCACATCACACAAACCCTCTCAACCCTTAACCCACCAACCAAACACACTAAAACAAAAACGGGTTACCCACCCGCGGATAACCCCCTGAAAACCCACCAAACAAACACACTCTAAGTATTTACTTTGTTAATAATTATTAATTTGATTTTTTTATTGTTTTTTTATTCTCTCCTGCACGTCCCCCTTTCCCCCGCATCCTTCTCCTTCTTCTTCCTTGCGATTTCCCTGTGTCATTGCTCCTTCTTCATCAACTGCACCAACAACCCGATCGTTCATCGGTACCCCAACCAACTCCGATGACGCCATCTCCCCCTCCGGTGACCCTATCACCTTGCATGGACTCCAAGATACTTAACCCTATAAATAGGAACCCCTTCCCAAGCTAGCCAGCATCTGCCATTAGTGCCACCTTCGAGTCATGTGAGCTTCGGTCGTGGGCGAGTGAGAGTGACAACGAGTTCTGCTCTATCGTTATAGCGAGGTCGAGAGGAGGTTCAAGCGAGATCAGCCACGCATCGAGGAGACAACTCCTCTGATGTACGCATAGCCCCCTCCTTTGCCGGGAGTAGAGGCAAGCACCTGGAGCTCTGCTCGAGCTCAATCCGTTGGGGAATCATCTATCTTCCACTCCAAATTTTCCAGGTTAGATCCCTCTGCTTGTATCCTCCTTCCTCCCTTCTCTTCTCAACCTCTCTCTTCTTCTCTCAACCCCTCTATTCCTCTTTCTTCGATCGCCTTCCCAGCCAGTTTGATACACAAAGTGCTCCCGATCATCATCACCCCTGTGCCTCGTCGTCTTCACTTCTATCTTCCAAACGTCTCATCTCTAGCCATGAACGGTGGCTGGAGACCCTTGGTCTCTTCCACCACCGCTGGGACCATTCATCCACATCCCCTTGTTCCAGAACGAGCCTCGTGCTTGAGTCATCATATGTTATTGCAGGACCTGGAGGACAATAGACCTTCACCGAGAAGCATTGTGGTAGAAGCATTGAGGGTCACTTGGAGATCGCCGAATCCGTCGCATGCGAGTACCTGCACTTGATCGTCGTCATAGAAGTCATCGCTGCTCCAGAAGATAACTGATCAGATCATCGCAAGCACCGTCTAGCCTTCGGCGTCTTGCCCGGATTCGCAACGAATGACTATATCAATCAACATGAAGCTGTCTCCACCGCCTTGAGTCACCGTGTTGCTCGTAGCTGTGATCGGGAGACACGTCCGTTCTGGGATCAATCTGTCCCCACTGCTCATCATTTAATTTGGGGGAATTAACTTTGACCGCACGTCTCCAATGATCGTAAGGTGTTGATCATACCACGCGTTAACACTTGGTTGCTCCCATCGCCCCACCGCTGAGGGTATTACCCCCTTACCCCATTCTTTCTCTTTCCAAGTGGGTCCCACATTTTCTCTTTTTTAAAAATATTAAATAAATTAATTTTATTCCATCTTTTCCATCAAAAAATAATATATTATACCATCATATCATATAAAAATTATAAACTACCCCACTTCTACTCACTTTTTCAAACACCAATACAATCACATTATAATAACTACTCACTTTTTCAAACTTCAATACAATCATACCACAATAAACCCACTTCTAACACACCTCCAGTTTAACCCTCTATCCAAACATCAAAAATGGGTTACCTGCAACAAGTTTATCCCACCTAAACCCACTATCCAAACACACCCTTAGGCGGTGATCACGGGTACCTCACGTGAGGTGTATTCACGTGCAAAGGATGAGGTTTGTGGAACAATTACGTAAAGGTCCCCTGAAATCTAGCAAATTACAAGTAAATTCCTCCCAGGTGACTAACACGTGAGTTCAGACGTGCTCCGAGTGACTATTGCACAGAAGCCCTTAATATTTCTCGAAATTATAAACAAGTCCTACTGTAGCTTAAGTCACATGGCCAGCCATGTGACATTCTGGGATTTTTACATGAATACCCTGCATATCATCTACTATTATCCCATGCCTTAGAATTTCTTACTTATTGCATTAATACCCCTATATAATATACCTATATCATACCATTATAAAAATAATAAATAAAAATACGAATAACAATATATTAATACATATAAATATCTTATTATGCAATATATAAATAATTAAATAGTATTTTGAAAAATAAAAATATTTTCTTGTATTAAATAATTACTAAAAAATACTTAAAATACGTAAATCATAATTAAAGATTTTGAAAAATACTCTTAGTATAGTTTATTATATTTTGCATAATAAACCAAAAATAAAATAAAAACTAAATAATAAAATCAATACAAAATACGTAAAACTTTGAAAAATTGTAACTAAATCAATAAAAATCATATAAAAATGTATAATGAATCATTTTAAAGGTATTTTCACCTATTTTCTAATAAAATAAAAATTATTTCTCACTATTTTGTACTTTTAAAATCACAAAAAAACTTTTTTTCAAATAAAAAAAAATATTTTTTCAATTTTAAAAACCAAGTAAAAATTACAAACATTTTCTAAAAAAATACATACAAATTAAAATACTTAAAACCTGTAAATTTTATAAATAAAAAAATCAAATAAAAAATATAAAATCTATTGTTTTCATATAGGTATAGTAAAACCACAAAAATAATATAAAATTCACAAAAATCAAATAAACATTCAGAAAATTACCTAAAACTTAGGAAACCTTTATACCTTAGTTTTCTATCATTTTACCTTTGTTTCTAAACAGTTTGCCTCTCTAAGTTCAACACTCCCGTACTTAACACTATACACATCTAAGTTTAAGAGTATAAATAAAAATAATAAATTTTCTGTAAAAATTACCCAACCAACATAGTGACACTATTCTTATTATAGAATAGGTGGTTTGGATTGGTTTTTCAGATGGTGTCGTTACCGAGGAGGTAACGCTACGTTGAACTTAAAAAACTTTAGGTTCTAGGGTTCCTTTTCCTCTTTTCGTCATCTAATTCTTGTTGAAATTTTTTACTTCACGGCTTTTGTTTCTGATTTGTGCAGTACAGATTTTGAGCCACGCATTGAGAAGTAAAGAGTCAAAAATTTTCTTTCTTGTATTTCCTTCTGTAAAAAGAAAAGGAGCACTTGCCCCATTTTTCTGATTTGTAGAAGGGCCCTTAAGAACATCCCGATTTGTACCTCCCTCCCTTTTCTCAAGGTTTGTTTCACCAAGCGTTGTGCACTTGGGGGAACATGGTATCCACATTGGTTTTCTCGCATCGCTTTTCTCGTCGTTTTCTGTGGCTTTTCAAGGATAGATGCTTGTTTAGGATTTTCATTTTTATTTTGTATGTGCTTCCATAGTTTGACTTTAGGATGTGCAACCTAGTTGTTTGTTCATTTAGGTCAAAAACAAAAAGACAACAGTATGATAGACGCTTTTGTGAAAAGATAAAAAAGTGATAACCGAAAATAAAACAGGGATTGCTAATTCTATGAATACAAAATTAAATGTAATGGACTCCACTTGATAAAGGAGATAAATCCTTAATGAATGAATGGCAGGTACTCTCCAGATTTGTGAGTGAGGGACGACCCATAAGGTTAGAACCTAAGCTCGAATTTTCTGAGAGACTACTGAGATGATACGGTTAGCTACTCTACTCTTCAGTGAGGACTCTTGGGTAGCCGGATACAATCCAAATTTCCTGGAGACCACCCCTTGGGCTCGTCGCACCTTAGTTCACAACTGAATGCACTTGCTAAGTCCCCGTAGAACCTTTACCTGAAAAACTGGAGCAGTAATGGTGGCTAGTATAATCTAGTCTCCTGTTCGCCCGATCCTCTTGTCCACGGGAAAAGAGGGCACAAGGTTCAGATCGAAGGACTCAGACATCCGAGAATGAGGCGCACCATCCGCAGGGGGAGGCAAGGAAGTAGTAGATAGAGGAGGTGGGCAAGGAGGCATTATTAGGCCAGGGGTCCTCCACGACTGGAGACATATTAGTGGGCCTATGTTGAGAGAGGTAGAAGAGCCGAAGCTCCTGTTCCAGGACATCCCCCCCATAGACCCCCCACCCTTAGAGCAAAGATGTTTGCAAAGTAGATCGAATCGGGGGTGGCACAAAAGATCTCTAATCATGCCGTTTTAGAAAATAGAATTGTTAGTCCACCTCACCTCTCTTGGTAGGCAGGGTTCACGGACTCTCTATCATCAGGTCCTGGGAAAAAGCTAACTATTGAAGAAATTTCTCTGGGCTAAGAGAAATGGGAAATGCAAGGCTACGACCTCACTTTTCACGGTAGGTAAGGTCCTCTCTTTAGGCTGTCCGTCTCCTATCCTTGGGACTTCACCCGTCCACTCAGGGTCCCATCCCACCAACTGAGGTCGCCCTTCATTGCTGAGGACTTCGATCCCCATATTAGAGCTGAGGTTCCCAGTGGGAGGTTTAGAGGATGTTGCGTAAGGCTCAGTCCTCAAGTAACACGGGTAGCCAGAACTTACTCTCATACTGGCTGAAAGTAGGTGTAACTAGACGTTCAAACTCAAGATAGTCTTCTGGGAAGTTCAAACACCTATTAGCTCATGTAATCTGTGAAAATACTTGCATTGCCATTAACCTTAAAATTAAAAAGAACAACGACTGAACTTTTATGGTCATCACTAGGTTGAGTTGGTGAATCTGAGGTATTTCTTTGTGTTTTATTTTGTGGTGTGAGTTCCATATCTCTCATATCTCAAGTCAGTCATAGCATCTATCTTCTCAAGATGATGGGTCGGCGATCACTTTGGTCGATTCTAGTTGATCCTCTCTCTCGCGCACTTGCTCACTCACCTAGGTCTTCCCAAACTAAAATGCCATCGTGTTTCCTCTTCTAGGTATAACTCCGACCCTAGAAACTCTTCTCCCACTCCATCTTTTCCTCCTTCTTTATCATCATCATCTTCTGTTCAAGAGAACCCTATTCTACAACCGTAGTTCCACACCGACCTAGCATAACATGATCTAGATTCTTTCTCCTTTCCAAAGGACATGGCTAACAAAGGACCGCAGTAATCGCAGACTACTAGGTAGTGATAGATCAGACAATAATCAACAATAATCTCCTTGCATCCCTCAAGTCTATGCAGAACCATATAAGAGAGTAGGGTAGAGTGACGAATGATGTTCGAGTGGAGCAGACGCAACTGAGAGCGCAAGGAGAGACTCATGGTGCTAAGATCCCAAGAGATGAGGGGCCGGTGGACAAAATGGAGTAAAGAGACCACTACTTGATCCAAATCGAATGATGAAGCAACTCTATAACCTGGGAGCTACTACCACTCATCAATGGATCCATCTTCCTGCCATTCACGGTAACTTTGAGCTCTGACCACAAACAATCCAATTATCTCCCAAGTTTCATGGGCTATCTATTGAGGAACCACACTTGCATCTAAAGGAGTTCGAGCTTATCTATAGTATGGTGCATGATCTACATGTGAACGAGGATACGATCAAGCTGATCGCCTTTCCATTCTCCCTTGTAGATAGAGAAGCCTACTGGCTAAAACATTTGGGGAGATACATTTCTATCTGGGAGCAGCTACAAACATAATATCTGAACAAATACTACCCACTTGGTCGTACAAATGCTGTTAGAGCCATAGTCAGTAATTTTACCATGATCAGGAAAGAGTAGTTCCATGAAGCATGAGTCCGTTTCAGAGAGCTCGTAGATAGATGTCCCTACCACGAGATCTCGAAGCTGAACCTAGTTCAGAGCTTATTTTGTGGGCTGACACCTGCGTTACAGGGATTGGTGAATACTTCCTATAGTGGATCTTATTTCTCAAAGCATGAGAATCAAGTCTGGGCTATTGATGAGCCAAAATTCCGATCAATCCGGATCAGATAAAAATAATCACTCTCGAGTCGTTGCGACCCGGATCGATAGAACTCTTGGCTCAACAAGAAAAATGAGGAATAGACCACCAAACAGGGATAAAAAACCAATGAAAAACAATAGTGGCCCCGGCTATTAGATTAGCCTGGTATAGCGACCAGGGTCGGACTCAGGGAGCACGTGATGGCCTTGCGGCCTACGAAGTAGTCTAAAAAATGGATAAAAATATAAACAAATGATTTTTTTGATGGATTTTTAATATTTTATTTTTTTGGATTTTTCTAATATGAAGGAAATAAGAAAACAATATAGACAAGCAACTTCACACAATTATTTAATCACCCAAAATTAATCCAAAAATTCAAAAAAAAATATTTTTAGAATTTTTGTATTTTTTACTGTTTTTGATGAATTTTTGGTGTTTTTCTGATTTTTAGGAAATTTTATAAAAATAAAACAAGACATAAAATGCAAAACAGTGTCCAGTCATGCTTATACAACCATTTAAAAATGCTAAATGGTAGTTTCAAGGCCTGGAGGTAATTTTCATGTAAAATATGAAATACAAAGAAAAATTAGGCACTGGATTTATTATTTTTAGATTTTTTAATTATTTATTAAAATTTTTCTAAGTTTTTCAATGTTTTTTAATTTTTGTAATTTTTATAAGTCCAAAAATGGCCAAACTTGGTCAGAAAATCAAACACAACAAAACAAACAAAATCTAATGTTTTTGTAATTTTTAAAGGTGTTTTGATATTTTTTGTGAATGTTATAGATGAACAGTAAGAAAAAGTAATGTTTTTGAATTTTTAAAAATAATAAATGGGCTTCAAAAATTTCCCAAAATTTAATGAGAATTCTAGACAGTGGCAGGAGCCACGTGTCAAATTTTCACGTAATTTGGATGATATTTGGTATTTTATTTACACCAAATACAAGCCCACAGTCACAGGGACCTATTTGTCATAAAAATATACTTTGGGGGCCTAAAAGTAATAATCCAAGAAACCCAGGGGGTCCGGTGCAAAATTTCCAAGATCTCACGCGCCAAGCGCGTGACCTGGGCACTCAGGGACCTTCTTGTAATAAAACTTAAGTCCCTGGACTAATTAGTAACACGTACTAAAAGTCTAGGGGTGAAAGTATAAAATACCCACGGTATCTAGCACATGTGGAAATAAAATGCTCACATGGGTATATGTGCAAATTCTAAAAAGATGTTTTCATTCATGAACACCTTAAAACGTCAGGCCCATACATGCAATTATCCCAAGAAATCACGTGTCGAAGCACGTGTCCCACAACATATAGGGGTATAAAAGCAAATACAAGAAATGACAAGGTCCTCTATGCAAAAAGTCCAAAATAAAAACAACGGAACTCAATATTTACAGGACTAAATATTAACAACTAAAAAGCTAAGGGCCTAAGGGATATTTACCCTTTATTAAGCGGAGGGCTGGATGCGCGCCACGTAGAGAATCGGACAGTGGAGGAGATGCGACACACAGCAAAGGCACCTCGTTGGGATCAGACGGCTGAGGACCTCCCACGTGGAGGATCTGACGGCTGTGAATTGCTGTGGGTAAACGAAGGGTCCCATGCTCTGATCTGACGGTCGAGGCTTAGCCACGTGGATGATCAACGGCTGTTGTACGTCGTGGCTAACCCTCGTGGATGGAGGGTCCAGATCAGTCCTCCAAGAGATCGGACAGTGGAGGGCTCCTCGAATGGATGGCTAGGATCGCGTCTGGAGCAGGAGGAAGATCGGACGGCTCGGGAGGATACTTGAAGAACAAGTGGCCGGCGAACTTTGCCGGCCCGGTACACGCACGGTGATCCTCCTCGTGGGCTACTGGTGATCGGAGAAGAATCGCATGGGCCTCTATTGGAAATGTGAGCCCACGGCGAGCCATTATGCAATAAATGTTATTGCAAATACCATTCCCTGATCTGAAATGAAGAATGAATAATTTGCATAATAGGTCCCTTAGTACAATTAGGGTTATGTACCATGGCCATCTTAATAATCATACAGTTGTTGATTCAACTATTGAATCATAGAGGTTGGTGCTTGGATGAATATCTAAAGAGTTAGATTGAGGACTCATCAAGCACCGTCAAATGATTGTTAGGAGATGATCTCCAGCCTGAGTAGGAGATGGCAATCCTTATCTCTGAAGGCTGATATCTGACCGACCTCTTGATGCAGGTCCTCTGCATAGGAATAGAGATTCGGAGGTATCAGATTAGTTAGGTCAAAGAGTTGACTTAACGAGATCGAGATAACCGAAGTCCTAGATCATATGCTGTCATGATATAGGCACACATCCTCTGACCGGAGACAGATGTGTTATTATATGTCTGAGTATGTACATTTGGCAGACCAATAGGTTGATGACCTAACAAGGTCTATACACCGGCGCGTTGGTGTGCATGTAAGGACATATGAGTAATACGATATCTCAAAGGGATCATACAGGTTCATTTACTGAGCCGGAAGACATGAGCTCACTCATGAGATATTGGGAAGAATCAAATTCCGTGCACGGTCGTCTCGCTTTGGAAGCTTGACTGAATTTGTAGGTTTGATATATACTTTTGGAAAGTATATGATCAAGACCTAGGTATGATATATGCTTTTGGAAAGTATATGATCGATACCAACTTCCAATGATCGAATGAGAAACTTACTGATAAAACCATGAAGTAGACAGTGTAAAGTTGATCTAATACTTCGGGTTTAATCTGAGTCTTCCAGTATGCAGGATGTACAGGTATTAGGAATACCTGAGGGTGATGTGATCATAAACGATTGTATAACCATGACGCTTCCATTCCTAGGGAGTGATGAAACGGGTCTGGATTTTAGTGACTCCTCTTAGTAGAGAAGTGATCTAATCATGGTCCAAATGTTGGACATTGATCTGAATATGATTCAGATACAATAAGAAGATTAGATTTGCGGTCTTGATTTAATCAAACATCTATGGGAGGCCCGCGATCTGGATTTGAGATATGATCTCAATATCCAAGTCACTATACGTGGAACAATACAATCGCCTTGTCCTTATCTCCGAGTATCTGCGGAGAAAGCGCATTATCCTTGAAAGAGTTCATGGATAATTCTATTGTTGATATATGTATCCGAGCATTGAGAAAATGGATAATTAAATGTGATTTAATTATCAAGAGTAATATGAATTTGATTCATATTATAAAGAGAGTAATCTAAGATAATTAAATGTGATTTAATTATCAAAGATGAAAATAATGTGAATGTGATTCATATTATTTGGACACAAGAGAATAGAGATCCAAGATGATTAAATGTGATTTAATCATCATGTATATGAATAATGTGGATAGCAATATCCATATTAATCATATATATTATAAATGTGATTTATAATATATAAGAGAGAGCTATTTGTAATTTACATTTGTTAATTAAATGTTAATGTGAATTGGATTCACATTGGACATTAAATTGAAAATGTAATTTACATTTTATTTTGGGTTGTGAATGTGATTCACAATTTTTCAATGGCAAGATTGCAATATTCACAAAATAATTATGAATTATTTTGTAGAG